>VZTF01005238.1:1035412-1145859 GCA_013397755.1 Cnemophilus loriae
GGCGGCCCCGGCCCGGGCTCGGCAGGAGCCGTGAGAGCCTCGGGGGTCCTGTACCTGCGGGGACCGTGCGGCACAAACAGCTCGGGATTCCCCTCCTTCACCTCCCTCCAGCCCTGCCAGGCTGCTCAAGTTTGCGCTGCAGGTCTGGGTGCCGAAAGCGAGAGCTGTGATTTATTTTGGCCGAAGTTGTGAAAGGTTTAGATGGGTCTGCACGCAGCTGGCTCTGTGTCCGTGGCACGCTTCTTGCTCTTTTTATGTGTGTTTATGTGTCTGGACACGGACCTTTTCCTTCCTCCGTCAGCTTTGCTCTGCTTGCATGCTGAAGCAAAGACTGTGCTTGTGCCAGAAGCGAGTGAAATATATTTGCAGAGTAAGGAAGGAAAGCTGACATGGTAGACTGCACAAGAAACAAGTAAAATTTCTGAGTTTGTTTTTTGATTTTTCTTTTTAAATTTTTTTTAAATTTTTTTTTCCCTGTTTAAAAAAAAAAAAAAAAAAAAAGTGCAGTTGGGTATGGTAAAAGTGAGAGACCTCCAGAAACTGCTTCAAAGTTAATCTAAACCAGAATGAGTTGGGAGGTGTGAAAAACCGCTGCAGGGTTGTTGCCGAGCGGTGTTTGTGCACAGAAGTAGCACAATTACAAAACAAAGCAGAGCCCTGTCGCGAATGACGGGGTGGATTTGGAAGTGAAAGGGTATCCTGTGGCTGACAGGTGGCAAGAGCGACTGTGCTCTTGTCTTTTCGTGCTCGCTGAGCCTGAGGAAGCTCTCCGCATTCCTCCGAGGAGCATCTGACAGACTCGAAAACTTGTTTCATTTTCTGGTTTGGAGATGGGCCGCTCTCGAACAACCATCGCGCACCACTGGAAGTCTATTTCCAAAAGGACTTGTGTCAATGAATGTATGTTTGAAGGTATAAACAACAGTAAACACAACCTTCCAATGAACTATACAAATAGATTGTTTCCCTTAGATTACATTTCATCAGGTAGTATTTACCAAAATAGTTTAGTACCTCCTTATCCTCTTCAGCAACTTTCGCCCCTCCGCTTTGTTTCTGGAGGGTTGATATTTTTTTTAAAGACTTTTTACTTAAAAATTACGTTGTAACTGCTTGGGGAGTGGAATAGGCTGCAGCTCTGCGCGGGTTCAGCTCAGACTCTGAGGAACAGTCGTGCTTGTGGAGTAGATAGAAAAGGAATGTTTGCAAATAAGTATTTCAAAGGACTAAAAATTGTCTAAAGTCTGTTTCATGTTCTTAGTCTCGCCATCAGCTTTCCTGCAATTGCATTTCCACACTTCCAGCTTCTGAGTTTTGTAAAGATGACAGCATCAGAATGACAATATAGGCACATGTGCTGCCACGTTAACAAATAATTTGATTTTTCTCCTGCTTTTCCTAGTTTAAGTTTGCTTAGAGCAACAACAAGTAGCGGCTTGTGCACAGAAATGCTCTGAGCTGTGTCATTTCAGCTTCCACCTGAAGGAACAGTGCACTGAAGGTTTTGTCTCTTCCTCAAATAAATAAATAAGTGGAGAAATTGTTGATAGTTTTTTTTTTTTAAGAAACCATTTCCATAAACTTGATAATTAAGCTGCATGTTGTTAATTGCACGCAGCTTCTCCAGCTCATGGCTTTTGGCTGAGTGTGAGCAGCTCCAGCTCTCCAGATGAAAAACAGGCTGCAAAGAAGGGGGGGGGAAAGGCAGAGAAATGTTTATAGGCAGGACACTCAAAACAGTTATTTTTGTGGGAAGAGAATGCTAGATGCTTGAAGATAAACAAATAAATCCACGGCAGTGCAGTTTGCAGGAGGTGCAAAACGTGTTGGAACTCTGGACCCCGCTGTCACCGCGTTCAGTGTTACATTTGTGTTTCGTTATGGAAATGGAGCAAGGAAGCTGGAGCACAGGCAGTATGAAAATCAGGGAACTGTCATCTCATTTCTATTAAAACAAGCAAAACCTTTCACCTGCCTGCTTTCCATACAGCAAACGGCTGGAGCCTAGCTGAGCCTCACAACGGCAGCTTGTAATCCTGAAATTTGGATGGAAACCCAAGTCTGGTTTGGTTTATGTGCCTTTGCTGGAACTTGGAATATTTTACGTGGCTGTTAAGTATACATGTGGCATTAAACGAGTTGAAATATTATGCAGTGATCACAGATGATGATAATTGTAGATCCAAAATAGCTTGTAAAATAATAATAATAAAAAAATTGTTGCCAGAAGCTGAAATTACATAGCTGGTGACAGCTATTGTTCTCTGCTTTGAAACGGGTGGGCTGGTCTGTGTTGTGTATTTGAAAATCTGTTGCTGCCGTAGCAAAACCTGAAGTAATTTAATATGAAGTTATTTTTACATTTTTAGAGATCATTGAGTAGAAGTTAAAGCTAAACATACTAAGGCAGTTTTTTCCTTCTTTATGCAGGGGATTTGGGAAGCAAGGATTCCAGTGCCAAGGTAAGCCACAACTGCTTTGCTGGCACACTCAGGTGGTTGCACCTCATTTTAAAGGTACCCAAAACTTGCCAGCAGCAAGAGAGAAACAATCCTGGAAAAACTAAGCAAGCATCATTGCCTATGTAAATTCTAAAAGAAGACAATTATTCAATTAAATAAATAATTATTGATATTTACATAATTTACGCTGAACAATCAAGTCATTATTCATACTGTAATAATATAAAAAGTTGTGGGTTGTTTTTTTTTTTTTAAATCTCAGCCCGGTGAATGTCATATAATCTGCGTGATTCTAACTTTTCATGGAAATAATCTGTGCAATTTAGCTTTGCAGAGATCATTTTTCTCATCAGAAGCTCTTGTCTGCGTGGGCGTTTTGGAAAATGGATTCACTTTTTAGTCATATGGCTTCTTTTTCTAACCCAGAGTCCCTGGTTTTCATTTTCATACAATGCATGTTCAGGAGGACCTTTGGCTTTTACTCTATATTAGGACAAGACAATTCTGTCTTATGTAATACTGAATTTAAGAAAAATCCGCTGTATAAAATCACTGATTTAATAAAATCTGTTAACCTTGAGAAGTGGAAAGCTGCTGTAAAATAACTGTAAACGCTGTATTCTCACAGAGCCTGTGTTTCTGCCAAATTCTTATCATTATTTAGCATTTAATCATGGAATAGCCACACCCAACTAGTGCAGGTTTTTTTCCTTTGTCATATGTTTGCTTAATTAGGATGAGCCTTTTTGTTGTCCCTTTCTCTTCCCCACCTTCTCTCCCTGTCACTTCTGCTGCAGCTGCACGTTGTGTACTCATTAGTTGGCCTTTTCCTTGTTTCTTTCCTGGCGTTTCTAATGGGTATTTGCTCTTGCCTTAGAGCACATTTGACTACCCTGAACGTTGCTTTTACTTAGCAGTTAGGGAAATTATGGATTCTGTGGTATTTTCGTGAAAGTTGATGTGAGCTGATGCTCCTTGAAATTAAACCTCTGAGAAAGTGGATGTCAAAGACTGATGCCTTTTAAAGATTTGCAATAAATAAGTTTTCTTTGTGCAAGTAGAGCCTTGCAGACACACACAGCATTTCCTGGTGGAGGTGAGCAGACTTCCATGATTTTTCCTCTATGCCCCAAAATGTTCAGATTAAATTTTGTAGATATCCTCCAGTTTTTTGCCACCCATCACATCCAAAGCAGTGCTGTAGATGAGTCTGTAGTGCTCAGGTGGTAGTGAAATGGCATTTTCCCAGTCCCATTCAGGACAGCTCAGTGGTTTAGAGCTCAGGAATTGTTTAGAGGTTCATGACACGTGTCTGTTGGTATACAGAAAATAATTGGGGCTGCATTTAAATGGTGCAGCCAGACAGCTTAGCTTGTGCAGCCTGCACAGTGCTGACTTTCTCCTGTCTCCCAGCTGGGAGCTGGGGGCTCGGGCTGGGCAGGATCCACTGACCTGGGCCACGGATCCACCCTGGCGTGGCAGCTCGTCTCCAGGGGTTTGGATTCTCTGCCTGGAATTCCTTCAGCCACTGTAATTCTGGTGAGCCAGGAACAGTTCTGCTGCTGAGGACTGATCTGTCCAAAGCCACCTGAAGTTCTGAATTCAGTCTTGTTTCCCCTGCAGACGCCGTTCATGGGCACAACCGAGAGCAAACGCAGCAGAGCAGCTCGGTTTATTTTTAAATGCCTCAGAAGTGATACTTTTCAGGAGCCTAAATATGTTTAAACCTGACTTTTGTGTGTATCAGAACAAGATTCTACAGTTTCTCTTTGGAAACTGTTGTATCCAGTGGTTTTGTCTGTGTTCTTAGTCAAAATCTCTAAGAAGTATTCTAATTTTACGTGGTTTGTAGCAAGCTGTTGTTTGTGCACTAAGAAGTTTAAGTAATGGGTTTTTACCCATCGTTCATTAAACTTGTGTTCAAAATCAAAGAGTTCATACTCTTGGGGTAATACTCTTGAAAAATAAAACTTCCATGATAAAGTGAAGCTGCTGAACCAATGTTTTTTCAATCCAGCTTTCTGAAACTTCTATCTAAAAAGTCACCAGCTAAAGCTGGAAAGCCAAATTAGTGATCAAAATTACCGAGAACACGAGGAATTAAACCCAAAAAATCTGAAACCAGAAGGTAGGCTGCAGAAAAACCCCCTAATTTCTGTAATGAAGTGACTGTCTTTACAGAGAAGAATGACAAATGGAGAATAAAATGGAGTTTTCAGTATGACACGAGGGAAAGAATATTGCAGTGACAGCTCTTAGCATAGCTGGAGTTCTTGGTCCGTCAGTGTTTCCATTATAAAAAGCCTTTTCTGCTCTGTTTTCAAGAGTGTTGTAGAATCTCCCACTAGACACTAACTTGATGCCAGGCAGAATTCAGAGCTGGGGGTTTTGTTATTTCCAAAGTTGTTTGAAATTCCTCTGGCCTTTGATACCAAGGGGAAGAGGAAAGGCCCACAAGGGTCACACGCCACACTCGATGTTTGTTCTATGAAAAACTGCAATTCTCTCAATATTTGCATTAGAATTCTTTAATTAAACAAAAGGTCTTAGTTTTTACGCAGTTTTGAGTATTGCAGCAAACGTAGTATGTTTTTATACATTTTTTAACCTTTCATTTTAAAAAGTGTCACACAAAATACAGTCCTAGTCTTATTTTTAAGACATGCCCTCAAAAGAAATATTTTTATTTAATATTTTAATATAGATTTTATTAAAATTGAAACTGTGCTATAGTGAAATAATCTGACTTTGGACCATTAATACCATTTTTTCACTGGCCTTGCTTTGAGCCTTGAAATATATTTTCAGTTGTATGTCATCACTTTTGATTTCAGATTTTGACGCCTGTTTCTGCTGTGGTGTTCAGCTTCAGCATTACATAAAGACATTTAAATGAGCTCTTTGGATTTGAAGAGAATTATTTCCATTTATTTTCTTAAAACATTTTGCAGGATAACTTTTTTCCACCTCCTTATTTTTACGGGATCCTGATGAATTTGCGAAATACAGCAAATTAAATTTTGGTGTTGTTCTAATGCCCTGAATATGGCAGAGGGTCAGGTGCAATTGCATTATTACCACACAAACGCTCAGCGAGGGACAGTCCCCATCCTAAGTAGTTTGTCTTTCTTAATGGGTGTATTTTAACGTGGCTGCTGAATATTCCAGCAAACAGATCCTCAGAAAGGCTGCTTGGGTTTGCTGCCAGGAGCTGGGCTGTGTTATTTCATGGAGAAGAGGCAGAATTCTGCTGCATGATTGGAAATAAGATTTTTTAGAGGAGGGGGTTTGGGATCATAAAGTAGCAGTGGGAAATGTCTTTTTGGCCGTGTGTGGGTTTGAGAATGAGCTTGAAAGACTTCAGCTGGATTAGTGTTCTCCTAGGGACAGGATTTAGGAAGAATTTCTTCTCAGGAAAGGTGGTCAGGCACTGGAAGGGGCTGCCCAGGGAGGTTTGGAGTCTCCATCCTTGGAGGTGTCCAAGGAATAACTGGACATGGACTCAATTTTCTGGGCTGGGGACAAGGTGAGGATTGGGCACACGTTGGACTTGATGGTCTGGGAGGTCTTTTCCAATGTCAGTGATTCTGGAATTCCATGAAATTTTTATTCCTGTTATTAGAAAGCATTTTGCAGTTTGATAATTGTGGTTTATTGTTGATTTATGGAAAGATGAAGTATTTTGAATATTGTGCTTGTGAAACAGGAGTTCTCATTCTGCTGTTTTTATTCCTGTTATTAGAAAGCATTTTGCAGTTTGATATTTGTGGTTTATTATTGATTTATGGAAACATGAAGTATTTTAAATACTGTGCTTGTGAAACAGGAGTTCTCACTCTGCTGTTTTGCCTTTGCTGTTTGCTGTTGATCATCTCTGTGGCAGTGCAAACACGATGGCAGGATTATTCCAGGGAGTTTTGGCTTTGTTTTGTTTTCTTACTTTGTCAGGCAGGCCAGCAAGCTGTCTGTAGCACTGAAAGCTTTCCTCTGATGTGCACCTGGAAATACTGCAAGAGCAATGTGAAGAAAGGAATAATTTAAACCTTTTTCAATCTGCCACAGCACGAAAGTTCCTCTTTTGAGAGAGCAGACTTTAAATTAAGCAAGCAATTAAGTTAAATTTTGGCTTCATGGTTCTTTTGATAGACTGTTACACTCTGAGTGTAACCTATACTTGTTTCTTTCTCTTTGATTTGTAAGAAGCACTTTTCTGGTGAACAGAGCTCAACAAATAGGGACTCACTAAGATGTGAAGAACAAACCTTGTAGAACATGTATTTATGTCGGTTTAGAGGTTGTTTTAAGTTCAGCACTGAAGGCTCAGCAAGTTTCCTCAGGGCAAAAATATTTTTAGTTACAGTAATATAAATGTGATCAGCTCATGTTCCTAATTAAGGGCCTGTTGCTAATTCTGTCCTAAATGGTCAAAATTTGTAGTTGTTAACAGCAAGTTTCCCCTCTTTTACATGGTTGCTGCAGGCTTTGCTGAAGTGCAATATTCTGCTGTAGTTCAGCTGTGAAATACATTTGGCTTAAGGATAATAACGAGCTCAGGAAGAGTTTCATGTTTGTTTCCTAATTTACATAAATAAAAATTAGAGAAATCAATTAAGGCACATCATTATGTTTCACTAATCTGGGCAGCTATTGCTCTTTCCACTGGTTTTTTTCCCATCTTCCCTCAATTTATTTTCAGCTCATTTTTCTCTGAATGTTGAATTTTACCTTTCATTGCTGTGCTAAGCTTTTTGGAACAGCTCGTGCAGTGCTGGCTCTGGGCTAGGCAGACATCTACAGCAATTCCTTTACTGAGAAGGGAAATGGGAGCATTTTATTAGTTTTTAATGTTCAAATATTGTAACATTGGCACATCAAACCAGCACTTCATTTCCTCTGCATTGTTTATCTTTTATCTGATGGTTCTTGACCTCCCTTCTTCAGCAAAAAGACCAACGAACCCTCTGATGCCACCTCATTTTTAAATCATGTATTTTCATTAAAAAGGTTGTATTAAAGGTCTCTGTAGTGATGTGGTCGAGAAACTAACTTTTAATGCTCTGTGATCTGAAGATTTGAAGCAGTGAAAACTCTGACCACGTCCAGCCTGGCTGACACACACAGTTTTCATCAATCCTCAGTACTGATATAACGTATTTCTAGTGGAAGCAGCACCATTTATTCTCTTCTGTGTATGAATCAAGGCTTAGTTCTTGGTTTTCCATCCTGATAGTTGTGTTTCCCCTATAGTTTCTTCTTCCTTTAACGATCTTCATTTTCCTTTGCAACCTAAGAAAGAAAAATCTATTGCCTTGCTGTGTTGCTTCTCATAAAAATAATTAGTCTTCCCTACTTGGAAATGTTTTTGCCAAAGGGTGGACAAGGCACAGAGCAAGTTCCCCTTTCTATGCCAGAACTGCTTCTCTTGTATCATTATCATTTTTGTGGTGAGATGAGGTATTACAGACCAGGGCTTGAACAATGTGGGTGTTTTCCTTTGTGCTCTTTATATTATTTATTAGTCATGTGCTACAGTTTACATTAACTAATGTTGCTGTAAGCCTGAGGTTGGGAAATTAATTCCATGCAAGGCTGCGACTGTGGAGCTTGAAAGTCAGCATGAAATCTTCTGAAATGGGAACTCAGTGAAAATACACTTGCAGCAGCTGCCTCGTTAATGTGTTTTCATGTGCATAACTTGGGGGTAGCTGTTCAAAAATGGAAGCCGCCTGGGCAAAATCCAAACAGTTACACACGCTCCCCCAAAAAATCACAACCCAAACAAAATAATAAACAGCACCTGGGAGCATAAATTGTATCTGCACACAGTTTCCATGATTCCCCTCTCGTTTGTCCTTTCCTCTGGCCTTTTGCCCTCAGCCTGGTCTGTGGACTGTTTATTTCTGGACCCCTTCTCAAAGGGCAGTAATTTTACTGATCTGCAGATAATTTGATGTACACACACACAGATAAGATGCTTGTTGTGCATTTGTCTTGTCAGCTTCTATTTATTGTTCCTCCCCTCCTTTGGCTGTCCTTACTTTTGCAACATCTGACCCATTTTATGAGGAAATATGGTGCTGTTAATTGCTGATGCCTGTGAAAGTTGAGATTCCGTTCCTATTTCTGCAGGTGAACTCTGAGGGATCTTTGAAAAATTGCCCATGTTCCGAGTTTTTCCTGAGAACAGCAGTGATGGGTGAAACTCCTGAGTCTCGGAGTGCAGATAGATCAGTGCTGGTTCAGATCAGGAGAACCCTTTGGAAAGGAGCATCCCAGTCATCCCAGCTTTGTCTGTGTTGCTGCCTGGTCTTGCAGCATGGAACTTGCTTTTCCTGTGGGTGCTACCGAGCAGGTGCTGGAGGGGTTTGTGTTCCTGGATCCCACTGCAGCTTCTCAAGCACAAAAGCCCTGAAATTGAGAGTTTCATTCTCAGCACCTTCCTCTACAGCTGCGTTCGGGTTGGAGCATTACCTGGCAATGCAGACGTGTAGGTTCTGCCTTCAGCCATTGCTTTGTGTGCTGGGAAGGGGGTGTGCTGTCCCTGAGCTGGGTAGAAGGACAGCAGGACATGTGTGTCAGGACAGGGACAGACAGCATCTCTTTGTGTTGGTAGGCATTCACAAAAGTTCAATCTATTGGGTAGATCGGGCTGAGTCACCACTCCTGCAGGGATTTAAATCATTAAATCATAAATTGCAATCATCCTGCGGATGTGGCACTTGGGGACGTGGTTTAGGGGTGGCCTTGGCATTGCTGAGGGTTGGACTTGGTGATCACCAGGGTAGTGACAGGACTGAAGGAGGGCAGGGTTAGGATAGAAATTGGGAAGAAATTCTTTCCTAAAAGGGTGGGGAGGCCCTGGCACAGGGTGCCCAGAGAAGCTGGGGCTGCCCCTGGATCCCTGGCAGTGCCCAAGGCCAGGCTGGACGGGGCTTGGAGCAGCCTGGGACAGTGGAAGGTGTCCCTGCCCATGGCAGGGGGTGGGATGGGATGAGCTTTAAGGTCCCTTCCAACCCAAACCATTCCATGATTGTTTGTGGGTCTTCTCCAGCCTAAATGATTCTGTGATTCTCAATGCTCAACCCACAATTAACTGTATAATTCACTCAACACTGAACATGGAAGTAAAATAAATATGGCACAGTACTTCTGTGTTTCTAGAAAATTTCCTTGGGGATACTGTGCTCATCAAAACTCAAACATAATTAAATCTTATCTTGCAGCAAACTTTTTTTTTTTTTCTTATATTCCATTTCAAGAGCAAAACCATCTTCACCCTTCCCACACTTGCAACATGTGAAGTTTTGTTTTGTTTGCTTGGATTGGTCAGATATCCCAGCAGTGTATTTCAGAGAGGCTGACTGTTCCCGTGCCCTGGATGTAATTCCATAAAGCTCTTCAGCTTCTAATTGAACATGTGGAAGTGATAGCTCATCCCAAGCTGACAGATAAACCAGTCTGAGGCCTGGGCAACATAAAGTTTGGCATATTCTCTATTTTTCTGTCTGCCTTGGTATAATCCTGCACATAGCTGCTGTTACACAGCCACACATGGTGTTCATTTTATACAAAGATGCCATGAGCAGGATTTTATACAAGGATGCCATTTTTTGCGGATGCCATGAGCAGAATTTAATGAAATGTTGGAAAGAAAGTTGCAGGAAGACGAAGAAAACAGATTTCCCTGGCGGGACGCATTGATAGTTATTTCTTTTATGTTTGCTTTTGTGGGTTGTTTCTCTTTAGAGTGAGAGATAAAAATAATAAGTTATTTAAGAAATACTTTAGGCTCAGCTCCTCAGCTTTTACATCTGCAGTAGAAAGCGTGAAAGTCTAAGAGAGAAGGACTCTCTTGTGTATAATTAATAACAGGAACTACCCTTTAAGTGTTTTTAAATTCTTGTGGATGCGGAACATTTTAATTCTAACTGTTTCCAGCAGTGCCTGTTGAAGGCTTGCAGGGGATGGGAGTGCTCGGAGCTGGTTATCAGCTGTTAATTTTTCAATTGCAGCTATTTATGAATAATGCCTCACATAATTGTGATTCATAGCTGTTACCTTTTAAGTCAGGCAGCCAAACATGTGCATATGTAACTTTCTGTGCATTCCAGTGTCATTTACTCTGGTTTCTTAATTAGAATTTGATTTACATGAAGTTTTTTCATTCCTTTTTGCAATTACACAAAATAGAGTAGAGGCAGGAGTACAGGAGTATAGGTACTGCAGGACGCAGGTCTTTTTTTCAGGTTATTTTCCAGTTGACTTCATTTAGAGTTTGAAATCACATTATTGTATTAATTAAAATCTTTTCCTCAAATAAGCTTTATTAGAAGTCTGGAATATGTCCTTATAAATGTAGAAGTTTACTGGAATTACTATTTTTTTTCTGTCCTGTCTAGTTTACAGAATGTCCTTCCATATCATTTAGACTGATACAGAAACACCCTCTTTGAACTAAGAGTGCAAATTCATCCAGAAACACCAAAAATATAGTCATTATTGCTCTCTTGGTTTGCTACTTTTTACTTTTTTAAAATGAAGCTGCAAAAGTCTAATTAATACTTGTCTTTGTACAATGGCCTGTCAAGATCCAGAAGGTTTTCTCATCATTTACAGTCACATATAGAGGCTTTGCGACTGTCAGAAGTGTCACTGGATGGACAGTGATCAACACAGATTGCATATTCAAGGCTTTATTTGCCTTGTGCAGCAATTGTCAAGTTGTCTTCTTTTTGCTAAGAAAATAGCCCGTATTTTATAAATAGTGATTTTTAACTGGAGTTGCAGCTATTGCTCCTTATTTGCCTTTAACTGCAATTAAAAGAATTATATACAGCTCTTGGAATTGTATACACTGCAGGCATTTCCATATAGCAAAATGAGGCTTGTAATTTATTCTGAAGCAGGATTTTATGAAGATTATATTTCTGAGAATTCAACGTTTTTATCCTTCTAAATGATCCTTACCCTGATGGCAAGATTGAATATTGGTGGCAATTTATTTCACCGCTTTCAAATATAACATCTACGAGAATCAGATGCTTAGAAATTGGGTTCTGCGTGCCTGGGTTTTGAAACCACTGAGGATGTGCATACTTAGAATATGTTTGAAAAGGATTGGCGACTCAAAAAAGTGGCTCAAATACTGACCTTCCCTCTTTTACTGCTAAATGAGGGACAAGTACATATGGCAAGGTATGGCCTGTAGATAGAAATTCTCATTTTGAGGAATGCTGGAGGTTATTCCCAATGTAACTCTCTTCCCAAAGCACAGATACTTCACTCTTCGTTCTTATTTAAAATTATCAGCGTTTTTAACTTCCCTGGAATGTGTGCTGAATGTGGTATTTCAGCTCCTTAGTAAACAAGCCATTATTCATGTACAAGGAGGAGTTGGAATAATACTTTATCTTCTTTCAGCTTCCAGTCTGTGTGGGTTTATTATTTTGGTTTTTACTCAGCAGGATTAGCAAGAATCCACCTCGAAGTATCCTTGTTCTCAAGAAATTGGCCTTTAATATTAAAAAAAAAAAAGAAAGAAAAAGCGAATTTTTATGTTCTGAGAGTGCAGAAATAATCCTTGTTTTATGCAAAGTCGTTGTGTACATCAGTGTTTCATTGGGTTGATTTTTAAGCCACTTTGTTCCTTAAGGCATTGCTGGTGGGAAAAATCCCCCTCATAATTATTTTTGCTGCTCTATCGCCCTGTGTGCATTTCCATGAGATCTCCTGGTTCCCTGGGAGAGGTGTTACTGCTGCCTGCTCCCTAGAACCCCTTACCTGAACTGCTTTTCCATTTCTTGCATCCAGGCTTTGATCCCCAGAGGATTTTTGTGTGTCTGCAGGTGACACCCTGCGAGGTGCTGACAGGTTCTGGGCAGCTCCGTTTTTCTCCTGCTCCAGAACTGTATAAAATAGATTTCAGCCTAACAATTCCCTGAACTTGATCTCATAAAAAATGTTACAAAATAATGATGAACATAGAAACAGTCTAAGCAGGAGAATTTATTATAAGGTGGAAATACAGTTATTTTCATGTTCTTCAGTTGTGACAGGTTAGCTGATTGAATTTGTGATGTGCTGTAAAATTAGTCAGGTTTTGGACTGTTCCTACCTTGTTTGCAAACTTTAAATTAATTAAATTCGACAGTATTCCAAGTATGTCAGTTTTATATCTTCCTTTTTTCTGTCATCAGCTTTTGCAGATTACATCTGTTGGATGTATTTTTATAGAATGGAACTTCTCTGTTAAAACAAGTGATGTGGATGCAGCAGAAAGCCATAGGTAGATTCCTCGGGGTGGGTATTCTTCAGTTCTGCCCTGTGTATGTGCCATGGAGACAAATGCTGCAAAATTCCAGAAAGAACACAGGAAAACCCGATTTTATTTATGTTCTGCTTCAAATAGTTTGATGCCTGGTCATTGCTCAGAATTCCTTTTGATCTTATTGAGAGATCCTAAATTGTGAACCTTTAAAACACAGTAAAGGCTCAATAAATCTTGTTGTGCAGCTTAGTTAAACTGTATTTTATGGTGTTTTTAATACAGGGTGTGCCAGGACAAACACACAACTGTGGCAACTGCCTGAAGACCCTGGGGAATATTGTGTTTTGTTAAACATGAAAACTTACTGAAGTATCATTCATAGCCCAGTATATCAGTGAGGAAAAGTGGTATTTTTTTGGTGGTAGTTTATTTCTTTGTGTTCACAGGATCACAGAATGATTTTGGCTGGAAGGGACCTTAAAGCCCATCCAGTGCCCCCCCTGCCATGGCAGGGACCCCTTCCACAGCAGGGACCCCTTCCACCACCCCAGGGTGCTCCAAGCCCCAATGTCCAGCCTGTCCTTGGACACTTCCAGGGATCCAGGGGCAGCCCCAGCTTCTCTGGGCACCCTGTGCCAGGGCCTGCCCACCCTCCCAGGGAACAATTCCTTCCCAGTATCCCATCCATCCCTGCCCTCTGGCAGTGAAGCCGTTCCCCTTGTCCTGTCCCTCCAAACCCTCGTGAAGAGACTCTCTCCATCTTCCCTGCAGCTCCTTAAGGCGCTAAAGGCCACAGTTAGGTCACCTCACTTCTCCAGGCTGAACAATCCCAGCTGTCCCAGCCTCTCCTCGCAGCAGAGCTGCTCCATCCCTCTGACCATCTCAGTGCCTCCTCTGGACTCTCTGCAGCACCTCCCCGTCCTTCCTGCGCTGGGGCCTCCAGCTCTTTGCTTGTCTGAGTGTGACTCGTGTGTTGGTACCGCCAGCACAGACCCTGCAGGGTCTGTAACTGCTAGCCCTGTGCAGCAGCACCCCTGGTTTGCCTCGGAAAAGGAGCACTGGACAGCTGGGTAGTCGCCGAAGAGGGTTTTGAAGTGCAAGCGGTGGAGATGTTTTATGCGTTTTCCTGGGAAGCTGTATTGTTTCCTAATGGATCTGCAGTCGTTATGCCAACTGCACAGCAGGCTGCTGCATTAGAGGGTTTTGCGTTCTGGTGCTCCCTGCGTGCTCTTGCCAGTTGTTGTTTCACTGAGCAGTTCTTTTAAGTGTTTTGTTCTGCCTCAGGTACCCAGGTGTGCCTGGTGGAGCTGTAAAACTGATGCCTGCCCTTGTTTTCATACAAGACTGCAAAGCTCACGTCTAAGATTCTGCAGAACCCAAGTCTTGTCAGCATCTCCCGATGCTGTGTAATGGGGAGCAGCTTAGTTGTCAAGTTTATATAAAGTGCTGATGATCTAATCCAGCTTGAGCTCCTTTGAACCCTTTTCAAACACAGAATTATGTTGTATATTATTAAATCTAGTACAAGGCCAGGCGTCAATTTCATTTCAGGATATAAATGCATTACGTTACAGACATTTAAGGCTTGCGTTTTATTCAGTGCTGCACCGTCATTTTGTGGCAGCGGATGTTTTGCATGGTTTCTGTGGGTTTGGATACTTGACAACAAATGTGCTGAAGGCAAGGTCTGTCAGTGTCAGGGCTTGTCCTGAAAGTCCATCAGGAAAGGAAATCCCTGCAGGCCTGGGACTGCTTAAGTACCTTGGATAGGCATAATGGAGCACGAATACCTCACTCTGACATCTTGCTCAATACGCCTTGTCCAGGCCTCTTTTTTCATAAATGGGCTAGAAAAGGTAATAAACCACTGTAAAAGATTTGCTAATAGAGCTGTTTCTATTTTGGGAAGGGGGTGGACGAGCATTTGTCACCTCTGCATCCCTTTCCTGGTCTCTGCAGCGGGGCTTTGACTTCAGATTCCTTTGTTTCCTGCCCGCACCCCGAGCTTCCCTGGCTCTGTGGTGGTGCTGTGCATATTTATAGTCACAGACTGCAACTGCAGCTCCTGTTCTCAAACAACCCAGGCACCGTAACGGACATATGAAGTCTCAAGGGTTTTTATTGCTCCTGTCGTCTCAAGTGCTTTTGAATCCTGATTACAGAGCATAAAATGTGGTTGGTTGGGTTGATGTGACTGACAGGGATGGGGACTCTGTGTGAGAAGGTGTCGAGTGAACAAATTCGTCGATGCGAGGCCGTGAATTTATGGACATTCCGTAGCTTTGGAGTATTGATTATCTAAGTAAATGTGTAGCCCAAGATTGATGAAGGGAATAAAAGGCCTCGTATATCATTCATGCTTTTGGGAGGTCTAATTGGGGTCGTGCAGGTTTTTATAATGAGCTTTCTCAAAGAAGCATTGATAAATAAGTTCAGTAAATTTTAATGAAGTCCTCAGCACTACCTATGAAGTTTATTTTGTAATTTAAATCAATACTTTAGACAGAGTACTAATTGTAGAACTTACTGTAGAATTAAATTTTTAATAATTCTTGGCTTCTTGGCTTTTATTCCACTTATGCAAATATTGACCTTTGAATTCTTCCTGTTGCCTGTGTTTCATTGAGCCTCCCTTGGAAGGGGTGAGGGGATGTGCGTGTGTCATCTTTAGGCTTTGGTTGTAATAATTAAAAGGGCAGTGTCAGACATTGGATCATTTGACATTTAACATGGCAAAGTGGAAAGGAAATCAGTGATAAAAATCAGTGGGGTTAATTTTAGAACTGTCAGATTTGCAGAGCAGAGAATGCAAAGTGGGCTGGCCGGCAGGTGCGTAAGTGATGCCTTTCCAGAACTTTCCAAAACACAGTTTGTCCCAGTTCTGCACTCTTTGTGAGAGTGCAGGATTGCATTCATGCTGAGCTAATAAATGTTCTTAAAAATTTTAAAGCCTGGATCTTGCAATCTGCTTTGTAGAAGGGATCAGTATCACGGGCAGTGATATTTATTAAATTTATCTATTACATCCTTCTATATGGAACAACGGTTGGGATCTGACCTTAATCTGTAGTTAATAGTATGGGCTTTAATGCTTATTTTTATTTGCAGTTCAGAGATCCTCTGAATAACTGGGGCCTCATATTCTGCAGAGTTCTGCATTAATATTTAGTAAAGCAAGCTGCCCTTGATACAGGAGGTTTAGTAACCTAGAGAGACACGAGATGTGCTGATACGTGCACATATTATCCTCTCACTTTCCAGATGTACTTTTTGAAGTGGAGATTATTTGCTTGAGCCCGGTATTGAAATTTCAATTTGGTAGCAGGATAAGGTCTCCTGAAGTTTTACATGAAAAATATTCTGTCACATAAATAGTTGATATAATTTAAATTATGCTCATTATGGCTGCATGTAAGGACAGAGCTACGAACACCACCTGAAGCATTCAGTTGTGAGGAGAAAGTGGCCAACTTAATGAATCATCCAAAAAAAATTCTCGTTGTAAACATCTCTTGTAACAGTAATTAAGAACCAGTGAGAAGATGCAACCCTTGCTTCCTAGGAAGCCCAGAGAATGGCTCCATGCCCTGTGCTTGTGTAACACATAAATGCACCCTGTGAAATAATTTGTATTATTTACCACGGCACACAGGGCTGACCCTGTAAGGAAAAGCCCACAGCACCATTCCTCAGCAAACAGGGTTATGCCAGGCTTAATGATATGGAGATGATTTATTCTCATCCTCTCCCCTCTTGTTTTAGGATATAGTTATCAGTGGAGCAGAAAATTATACACTGAAAGCTCGTTCTCCTCAGATCAGCCCTTCTCACTTAGTGTGGGACTTTCCCTGCTGTGCTGCCGTGCACACAGAGAGCTCAGGTGATGGCTCTGCTGTGTGTGTTGTGGTAGGAGAAACTCACTCCTTGAGCCAAGTTCTCTCTGTAGTTCCCACTGAGTTTTAGGGTGAGTGAATCCTTCCGTGGAGGTTGTTTTGTTGTACATGGTTAATTGAATTAAGAGGCTCTCAGAAATCAAATGGGTGATGGGAAAGAGGATGATCTTGCTTGAGAAAATGATGAAGGTGTATTTTCTGTTGTTTTATCTGTAAAATGGATAAGACAATGTTTAAGTTGCTTTTCAGGTTGCGGTTTTCTTTTTTTGTTTTTCCTTCCCTTCATAGACCATATTCTGAAACAACAGAAGCCTTAATTCAAGCTCTTGTTGCGCAGGCAAATCATTTATCCCCAGGTTGAGGCTTTAAACCAGAGTAATTTCTTCTTCTGTGGTGCCTCTTTCTGCAGTTAGGAATCCATTCTGCCCTGATGGCGAGATGCAGGGTAACAGATGCAATCTTTGGAGCAACCAGCCACAGCTTTTGTGTTAACCAGTCATCAGGAAATATCACTGAATTACCGGAGTACAAAACGCATCTGTTGGAAATATGTTCCAATCTTTTGTGAAATAGGATGGGAAAAAACATGCCTGGGCTGGGGAGTGGCTTTGGGAACAGCTGTGCTGAGCGAGGGAGCGTGGGCCATGTGAATGAGCTCTTTTCAGAAAGCCCAGCAGGCCCGGTTGGAGTTGGGTCCGTTGGCTTCTCTCCAGCTGTTCTGGCTCTCTGGCTGTTCTGTGAGTGAATGCTGGGGTTTCTCTCAGCTGAGATCTGCCCCTGTGCAGGTTGGTGGGCAGCAGCCTGTGTGTGTGTGACTTCACGACAGCTGAAACTTGCAGGTTTTGTTGCTTCTAATTCCCGATTTAGCCTCGACTTGTCTGTGTGTGTTGCCTCCTTATTTTTGCAGGAACGCCGTCTTAATTTCTGCATTCCGAAGGAAAGCGTGAAGCTACAAACCCACCCTTTAACATTTGCCTAGCCCCCAGCTTTGATATTTTATTAATTTGCTTGAATGGCAGAACCCACGTTGCCATGAGGATGCTTTTGAAGGCTGCATCTCAGGAGCTGATGTCCTGCTGAGTTTTCCAGCAGCCTGTCCTAATTCCGGCGTGTCCCTGACGCAGAGCTCCCAGCCTGATCCCTCCTCCCTCCTCGCACCCTCTGCAAAGGCAGCACAGGCCTCTCTTACCTGTTCCTCACAGCACCAGCACTTGGCAGAGCCTTGGTGTGGCACTTAAAGTGGGAGCCTTGAAGCAAGATCATGAGTCTTGGATTAGTTGTTAACACAGAATAAAACATCACTTTCCTTCAGCACTCTTAGTTACGAAGCCTTCAAAAATTTCAGACTGAAAATAGAAAAAAAAAAACCCCAAAAGATCTTTCTGCTCTTGCATATTTTGGACTTTGGTTTTAGGAGAGGTAGAACACTGGTTATTGTTTAACACGTGTAGTACCTGCATAATGGTTCTAAAATTAGTCAGTTTGAAAATGGTTTTAAATGTGAATTGCTTTCAAGCTTAGTTGGGATATGAAAACCTCTCTCTGTAGATCTTTTTTAAGTTATTTCGTGAGATCAGTTTCCACAAAAATTCTGTTGAACAATGTAAAATGTCAAAGCTTGCTCAGCTTCAGAACAGCTGTGTCCAAAACGGGTTCTCTGTTGATGTGAGACTCCAGGCTTTCTCCAGAATAATGCACTAAACTAGGGTGTTATTCAAAATTCTGTGTTTCCACATTAGTGTTATGAAAAGAGCCAGTTATGGGTGATTTTAGGGTTAAAAAAATTGCATGCTGTCTCTTGAGAAGATACCAAGATCTCCGATAACACAACTTTTTATTTATAGATTGCTGATGTGTTTACAAGACAGAAATTTATCAGCAATCCAGATGTTCCAGTTTTGCTAATTAACCTGTGTCTGCACACCCTTGGGCTGTCTCTTCACACTTGGACCTGCAGATCATAACATGTTTATGGTATTCGAGCTAAAAATGTGTCTGGCTTTCCTAAATGTTGTTTGTAGACAACACTCTGCATTCCTGTCATTGATTTAAGGCTCTCCAAAACACTAAAAATGGAATTGCTCTGAGTCTTCTTTGGATGTTAGACTCATATTGCCTCCACCTGTAAAATAGGGATATTTAGCAGTGCTTGGGTTGCACAGGCTGTGTCAGGATCAAGGAGATGAATGTGAGATAAACGTGAGACAGGACTCGGTTTGGTTTGTTTTGTTTTCCATCGCTGTGGCACAAAGTCTTGTGCAAAGATGTATTTATGCTTCACGAGCTCCTGGTCCTGAGGAGTGTGAATATTAAAGGGCTGAGTCAGAACAAGAACAGAACCCTGCAATCCCGAGCCGTGGTGCAGTGATCAGTCTGTGCAGTGGTACTTGAGCAGAGCTTCTCCCCTGTTTGCCCTTGCTCCTGATTCTGCAGAATAAGGGTGAGTTTTTGGCTGGTGGGAAGCTGTAGTTTTTCAAGCAGGATATTGTAGAGGAGATCACTACCTAGAAGCAAATCCAGTCAATTTTATCTTTCACTGAGGAATTATTTTCCTAACTTCTTACATCTGAAGAATGAATTTTATTTTCTTACTTTTCCGTTTGGTTTTCTGATGGGGAGTGTATTCTCATCTAAACCTCTTTTGCCTTCTCGAGCTCGCTCCGTGACTCAAGGGTTGTTTAAATGAGTATAAATGTGTCCTGGTACCTTTCTCAAAGGCTGCTGGCTCCCAGGTAATCTGTTCCCAAGATCATCCATTTGGCTGGCACCAGTCCAGTGATGAGTTTCTGTGAACTGCGATAACCCTGCCCGTGCCAGACCCAGGCTTGTCTCTGCTCCAGTGTTGCCGTTTCATCACTCGCTCAGCAGGTGTGAATTTAAATTCTGATTTCAGAGGTAAAATATTTTATGTATTTAGGTTGGGAAGTCAGTGAGCTGCCTTCTCTCTTTTAGTTCATTGCAGGATTTAACTCGAGAAATCCATACGAGTCTGAGATTTTTTGGATATTATTGTGGGTACTGATGGGATCTACCCTGGCTTTGTGAAAACCCTCTTTGCAGCTGACGGGTTGTGTGTAAGGGCTGAAGTAGTGAGCACATGTTGAGGTTGGAGTGAGGTTTGTACTATATTCCTGCAATTCTGGATCCTCCTCCTAAACCATGGCACTGTTTTTTGGGTCATGGTTAACACGGTGAAATTTTATCCAGTCACGCTCGCAGAATCTTGTTATCGTCGCTGAATTCTGCTTCTGGAGAAGGAATGCTTTAAAAGCTTGTTGCAGATGGTGTTCCATCTTTACAGATAATGGGATTAAAATGTGTGACGAGGTGTCTCCAGAACAAACCCGGGGTGGTGCTGAGATCCTGTCACAACCCCTGTGGAAGGGACAAATGATGCAGGGAATCCACATCTTGGCGATTTCGATCCTGGGGGAAACTTGGTACAGCTGTGTCTTAAAAAGCCTGGGAAGACTATTTATAGGAACTAACTTGTGCAGATAGCAACAAATCCAGCATGCTATCACCATCCTTGGGATGTTTCCTTATTTGAGGCTGATGGAATGCACCGGAGATATATTAAAAATACAGCATCCAACAGAGCTATAAGTCCCGAGTTCTAGAAGTATTTTGGCTTCCTGACATCGCTTCTTTCATCCAGGAACACCCCTTGGCCTCGACTGGAGTCAGATTTTCTTCTGGTTTAGCAGCTCTCAAGCTGCAGGGAGAGCACACAGTTCCCCCTGGAGATGAGCCTGGTGCCAGGCTGCTTCCGAGCAGGGCACAGAGTTCACCCCGCAGCGCCTCGGCCCCTCCAGCCCAGGCAGTGAAACTCGTGTGGGCTCGTTCTCCTCTCTGCCAGCCCGGAAAGGAACCCGTGCCAGGCAAGAGGGGACCTGCCCTGAGCTTGCACCACCACCAAAGGGATTCCTGTGAGCAGGGAAGGGGCAGCGGGAGGAGCCTTGGGGAGGGGAGAGCTGGGGACCTGCCTGGGCATCCTCTCAGGGGACCACGAGTGGCTCTGGGGTGTGCCAGCAGCTGGGTTTACACTTCCATGGCTTCTGTGCTGTTGGAACACTTGGAGAAGGAGTGGATTCCAAGAAACTGAACCTTCCACAGGATGCTGCTTTGCATCTGTTTGAAAAACCTCAGTTTTGTATTTCACCGCTGTTTTTCGCTATTGGGATTTTATCTGAAATGAAGCGTTTCCTCTAGTCCTTGTCAAGCCTGTAGGAAGGCTGTTTTGTGGGGTTTATTTCAGTTACTCATCTTTTTATTAGCAATAAGTGAAATGTAGTTTGCGCTATTTAATTTCATTAAAGCCTTGTCTGCTAGAATTTCCATCAAAAATGAAACTAGTAACAGGATCTTTGGCTTCTCTTGTTTTGCCTTGCCACCGTCAGTCACTTTCACATAAACAAAAAATATTTCAGAAATTTATTCTGAAACCATTTTAAAATTCTTTCAATATGAAGTGCTTTCATTTAATTTTACACTTAGAAATCAATTTAGAATGGAATTCCATGCAACCTACATCTTTTTCCCTAATTTACTCTGGGATTAACTTACTTTTATTACACTCAAATCACACTCTGAACTGCAACAGTCAGCTGGTCTGGGCTAAAAACGACCCCTTCCTTGTATACCGTGACATTACAGCCTTTTATTTACAGAGGTGTTATAAGGAAGGATAACTCCTGTGACGTGTAAGGAAAACTCTGACACTCTCAGTGTACATATTGGGATATGGTTTAATGTGCTACGTGGGACTTGCTCTGCCAGGGGACAGAAAACTCCATTTTTTAGCACTGTTTGGGGTGGTTTGACCACTGTCGCCCCCAGCCCTCAGCTACTTTGCTTTTATTCCTTGAGGACTGGGTAAAAATCTGAAAAATGAGCGTTACACTTCCAGCCTATTTGGTTTCTCGTTTGTGCTGGAAGCGTTTGGGGACTGACTTCAGGGCCGTGCTGTTTTCAGCTCGTCGGGAGAATTCCTCATCCTCCGTGGTCTGAGTGGTGAGGCTCCGGATGCCTCGCACGGGAAGATGTGGAGCAAAGCACTCCAGCTGCCCCAGAGGTTAATTATTGCTCTTTAGAAATAACTAACTGCGGGCCGTTGGTGCTGCCAGCCCCATCCTGGCACCAGAGGAGCTCTCCCTGGGCAGGCAGCTCTGCCCAGCGCTGCCCGTGTGTGTCATCCCCTGCTTCCTCCTCCCGAGAAATTCCAGTGGGTTCTTTGCCGGCTTTCATTCACGAAATTGCAATAGGAATTAAAAAGATGATTTTAAACACCTTGTTTCCTTCCTCTTAACGCTCTCAGGGGTGCTGGTTGTTGGAAATCATTAAATGTTTGACTGAACTAAACTCCGAATATTTTTTTGCCTTTTTTTTGTTCTCATGTAAATGTTTTCCTTCCTTTCCTTTTTGTCAGTTATCCTGTAAATAGATTAATCGAATATCATAAAGGGTTTTTTTATCCTGAGTTTAATAGTGATGGTAACAAAAGCTATTCATACCCTGAGCCTCGCTCTGTGTGACCACACGTAAAAAGTTTGGGGAGAAAAGGTTTTACTTTCCAAAAAACGATCTGGAAAGAATCATCTTAAGAAACCGAAAGAAAAGCAGTGCTTGCACACTGGTAGGAATTGAGAAAATTGGGTTTTATTTCTGTATCATCACTGTTTAAGGAAGAGTTCTAAGAGTTTGTTCCTGCTGTGAGTTATTTCCCTGTGTCTTAGTCATTCACATAAACTCAGGTGCAAGGTAGTTAGATATTAAAAAATGAATGTTGTTGAAACTCACTTTATCCTCAGATTATTACAGAAATTTTGTATTCCCATTTATGCTCAATGATAAACTATTTAGGTAGAATATTTCACAGTTGAAGTTTTTATTCAGTGCTCAAATTTAGGGAATAAATTGTCTTTACCCATTGTCTTTAAAGTTAAATTGCTTAAAGTAAGTGCTGCCATCTCTCACTTTTATTTTTCAGAGCTTATTTATATTTGAATTATTGTGTAATTATAGCATTTAAGACTGAAATATGGTGAGGGGGGAGATGATCTTTAAGATCCCCTAAACCCCATACCATTCTGTGGTTCTGTGATTAATTTGAAATCTTGATGTAATCAAACTCCAGTCACATGGGAAGGAACTTTTGTATTTTCCCCCAAATATTGTAGGTTCTAACATTCTGAAATATATCAATATATTTCTTGATTCTTTGTTTTAATTTTAAATAACATCAAAGCCTCAAAATGTTTATAAGTAAAGACTTCCTTTTAATGTGATTTTGGTGATGAGCCACTGGGGTTTTTTACAGCGGAATATTGAGGCATTATTTATTTTATGTTCTAATATAGACACATTTATGTGTAAATTTATTTTTAATTGTACCTAATTTCCCTTCCTCAATTTAAATGTAGCAAAAGTTTGAGATGAGTGATGCCAAAACCAGTGCTCTCCTCCTTGGATGGCCCTGGCCGGGGAGGTTGATGTGTAGCCCCACAAACCAACCAGTTGTAACATGTTTGATGTATTTTATTTTCAACCTTTTCATTTTCCCACAGAATTAATTAGTCTTTAACCTCCTACATAAAAGAAAATTTCTAAAAATAGCCGTAGTGCTCATCCCCTTGACTGCATTTTGTTGAGTATTAGGTATCTCTCCTGGCTGCTCTGTATGCTGCTTATTTTTAGGGCCTCTATTAATATCTTCCAAAATATGATGTAAGAAGACTTGAGACAGTGTTAAACTGGAAAACTTAATTACCATCTTTGTAGTTTTCACTGTTAAATACCAGTAGAAATCAATACCAGTGTTTAATACAGGAAGTTTTAAAAGGGAAGAAGCTGAAGTGTGTGACAGCATTTTTTGGTATTTAAAAAAGCACGAATTTAAATGAGGGGAAGGTGTTGGTGCTCCCTGGCACTTCACTTATGGGTGTATTTTGCATTATTTGGTGATTTCTGTGGGGATCTGCAGGGTCAGGGTTATTTCAGTTGTCAGATATTGATGAACTAAACATAATAAATAGGGAGGTTTCCAGGCAGGCAGGCTCTCTGGTGCTCTCTGCATGTGCAGCATAAAGGTTCTGTAACCGTGGTTATTCTCAGCTGTGTCTCCTCGACAGTGTTGCAAACCCCAACTCTCTTAGATGATGTGCTCTAGATTTTTTCACCACATTCTGCCATCCTAAAAAGAAAAAAAAAAAAAAAAAGAGTTAATGGGGAGCTTATTAGCCTTCTAATCATTTTAAACAGAGATTCTGAGTTTTTCTCTCTCAGCAGCAGCAATTTGAGAATGACAAATCACCTTTCTGATGGCAGCACCTCATTTCCATCCTGCAGTTTTCTGGGCTCTAACTGGTGGGACTGGCTGACAGATCCTGAAGATTCATTTTCACTGAATATTGAAGGCAGCTGCTGTACGTTTAAAGTCCACCCTGTTATTTCAGCACTGATGAGCTTTTATTTTCTGCCCTGCACCTTTTCCTTTTCCACTCACGGGGCTGCCAGTGACATTTTTATCTCAGAAGTGCTTGGGTCTGGTGCCAGTGATTGTGTGTTAATTCGAGGACAAATAGGCAGAAACCTGTTGTTAATAAGTTTAGGATGGAAATTGCTGATCTTCTGGCTGCTGGCGAGCAGTTGTCCAGGGATAGCTTTGTGAAGAGATTAGCAGACCAAGAAACCAAGTGATTTCAATATGACCTTCCAAAAAAAATGGTCATGGTTGCCAGCAGGAGCAAGGAGCTGGATTCAATTACCCTTGGAGGTTCCTTTCAGTCCTCTGGTCCTAATTAAGCAGGATTTTGCTTTATGCAGCTAATAAGTTAATACTGATCTTGTAAGTGCTGATGATATGAGATAGAAAAAAATTAATTGAAATTAAAATGCGATTATTATAATGTACAGAAGCTGCTATATTAGTGAAAATATAAAAATATGATGATATGGAGACAAGCATGAGCTCTAAGGTTTTTACCCGATTTTGTATATTTTACCCCCTTGCAGGCTGTCACTGTGTCAAAATCTCTTTTGGAGGGTTCGTTGGGTTGGTTTTTTTTTTATATGATGCATTTCAGTAATCTCCTTGTAATCCCATGATAAACTGCTTAGTTTGATGGAGAATGTTAGATATTATTAGTAAAATAGTTGGCCCCTGTGAACTCAGTTCCATTCTCTGATGTGCTTTCAAAGGATATACCCTTCACAGCTGTGGGGCTATCCTTGCATTAACCTAATCAACCTCTTTCTGAGAAAGGAGGTATGGCCTGGATTAAATTCTTAAAATCAGGCCACCGGGAACAATGCTGGACAATCTGCGTGATTTTAGGATGTTTACTCCTTTTATGTGTGTTCTGCTTTCTGGTAAACCTTTCTTGTTTATGTAATTTTACTTTTCCTTTCGTTGTTGTCTTGCTGTGTAGAGTTTTTTTTCTGGAAGGCTTGCACTGGTTATTAAGAGAATTTAACAGCCTTGTAGGCAGGTAAAAGCTGCATATATTTGTCTCTTTCCTGATTGCTTTCAGGTCTTCTAAGCAAGATAAGTACTTCCCTTAATTTGTAGGACAATTTGGGCTGTAAATGTGTCATAAGCTTGTTAAAAACACGCACAGAGGGTGTTGAAAGTCCCTATTTGAAGTAATTTCATATTCATTAGAATACAGCATGCTCCTTAATTCAGCTTTGATGTTTTCTTGCTGATTTTTTTTCCAGTCCTTTCATTTTCATATGCCAAATAGGCCTAAAATGAGCATATCCCCCTAGGTATAATGAAAGGAGTGCTCTCATTGCTAAATTATAAATGTGGGGGGAGGGAGGAGAGTGGTTGTTTGAAGATCCTCTTATTTGTGCAGAAAACACAGATAGGAATTTAAACAGTTTGCTGGAGCTTCCCTCCCAGTCTCATTTCCTTGCTTCGAGGAATAAATATATTTTTTTAAAAGCTCTGCATTTAGGGAGGTGCAGACACTCCCATCCTTTAGATACTCTGCTGTTTTTAAAACATTCAGATGATGTGGTATTTGGAAAAAAAAAAAAAAAAAANAAATGAAAAAAGAAACTGAAGAAAAAAAAAAAAAAAAAAAAAGGTGAAGTACCTGGATACAAACTGCTTTTCCTTGACTCAGGTTATAAATTGCACACCTTGTTGGCTGCGGGCAAGGTGTTGAATTTTCCTCACCTGCAGTGAAGTGTCTGTGCTAATGGAAGCTTTGGCAGCAATTTGCAGCAGAGCTCCAGCACCACTCGTAAAGGTGCTCAAGTTCTCCTGTGTGGGGGGGGGTGTGAGTGCTTAAATTGAGAGCTTGCCCTGTACTTCAGGTATTTTAGAGAAACTCAGCCTAAACGAGGGTTTAACCCCAGTTACAGCGCTGAGCCTCTGCCTTCAGCAGCCGAGGTAGATTGATTCCAAGGTTGCCCTATTTTTAGGTTTGTAAGCCTAATGAGTGAAGTCCTGGAGAATCTCGAGCTTTATGTAACCCTGATGTTTGTGGGGCTCCTGGGAATATGCCTGGTGCTTTTTATAAGCAGCTTGCCTCCCTGTAATGGATAGCTGAGATAAATCTTGTTCCTAGAGCAAGCCTGATATTGATGATGACACGAGTGTATGAACAGGAGCTCAACTAAAAATCCATTTTAATTTCAGGCCCCATTAGTGATGCAGAGAGAAATCATTATTTGTTAAACAGAAAATAAGGACTGATACCTTTCTGAACTGTTTGTTTCAAACCCGAAAGTCAGTGTAATAAAATACAAACGTGTTGATTGATCTTCCTCTTTTTTTCGTTATTTCTTTAGCTTTTTGAAAAATGAACTGGGAAAAAAAATGAGTAGACTGAGGTGAAAATAAGAAAATGTACTCTGACATGAGTCGGGGAGGTCAGAGTGGATTTGTTTCTTTGTTCAAGATACTCATGTAGTTTCATAATCATAGTTGTGTTTGGAGCTTGAAATAAGTGCTAATCCTCAACTGGTCAGGAAAGTGTAAGTGATCTAAAACAACTCGTAGAAGTTTTCAGTGTTCTGCAGAAATTTATTCCTTGCCTAATTGAAGACCTCTGTGTTATTTAAGATTGTGTTTCCTCTTTAAAATTATCATTATGTGCAGCCTCAGTGTACATTCCTCTTGTCCTGTCTGGCTTTTCTGAGAAACATTGACCAAATCTCTGGTCTCCGTCGTTTGTTTTTTTTTTAACTACTACCATGCTTGTTTAATTTAAAAAAGTACAGCATTGGCTTTTCAAGCTATTGAGAGAAAATGGAAGAGTTTTATCTGAAGTGACTGTTTCCCATTGCTTGGACCAGATCGTAACTAACGAAATCCAAACCACTCGAATCCAAACACTCTTTTGGCCTAGCAAAAGTCCTCAAAATAGGAGCAGTCTTAATGACAGCAGGGCATTTCAGGAAGGCAAGTTCCCATTAAAGTGCATTGGATCGTGCAACTGACCACCAGCTTTCCCTTATATCTCATTTTTTCCCTTTGAGAGAAACCTTTTAGAGGACACCATCCTCTCTCTCTCTCTCTAAATTCACTTCTCGCTGACCTCCAGAACATCTGGTTTCTGTTAGGTTGACGTTGCACAGCTTTTCGTGCACTGCTGAATTGCTGGTACTGAACTCCAACGTGCGAGACGCTGAACACTGCGGGATCCAGCAAACGGCTCTGGTGTGTCCCTGACAGCAAGGTTACGAGAAGTCCCATTCTTACAGGGAATCCCTTGTTGGCTCAGAGTTTGGGAACACGTGGAATCATTTCCATGCTGCCTTCACTGAGCCTCAGGGAGGTGTTGCAGTGACTGCAAATAGTGGAAGTACCCAAGGTTTAAACCTCTGCAGCCAATAAATTCAGGGTGACACAGGGCTCGGCAGCCAAGTCTTTGTGCAGTCTCTCAAATGGGTTTTAAAACTTAAACCGAGCTACCCTCCTCTGCAGAAACAAATATGCTGCTTCCTGAGCTTGCTACTTCAAAGGTTTTGAATTTGGTATTGCTGCAGTCACTTAAATATGTCCTAAAAGGTGTATTTTGCTCAGGTTCCTTGGTTGCAGAGTTACCACAACCAAACACGGTAGCATTGACAATATTCGGATGTATTAATTTGCCCTGATATATTTTTTCTAGCACAATTAAGACCTTTCTTTGAAGACGTAAGTATGAAAATCTGGAAACAGCAGGATGCTGTCACGTGTACTTTTTTAATTGCAGGCAGTTTTTCCTTTTTCTTTTTTTCTCTTTTTAAAGAAAATAATTGCTGTCTTCTTCATGTAGTTCTGTTGTCAAGAATATGGTCTGTGTCCTTATGGATACATCAGGCAGTGGTAGTGTCTTATGAATGTTTTTGTAGTTTTTTTAATGCTTGAATTACAGCTATATATTTTTCATCCCCCAATGTCTCTTAAGTGTAAGTGTTGTGGTGAAATAATGGGAACAGGGACAAAAGCAAACAAGACAATTACACTGCTTGCAGCTACCTCAGGCCGTGCCACGCTCGGCTGGAATGTCAATAATACATAAAATAAACTGTAATGACACTTCTTACGTGCGGAAGATGTGCAGAAATCTGTGTGGAATGAGAATAAATCTCTGCTGCTGGTGTTGCAGTATCGTTGCCTCGGTCTTCTGAATGTTCTGGCTTTGTCAGTGCTCAAAGAAATCGCCGTTCTGAGCTGGCTGAACCACGCTGATTGTGCTCTGGGGATATTTCTGAGTTTAAGTTTTGGCAGCTCTTGCAAGTGCTGAGTGTGGGACTGTTTAGAGCAGCTTATGGGTTTAGAGCAGCTTAAGCCCGTGGCTTATGGGTGACACCCTGCCCTGGTTCTCACTAATGACAGAAATTTAGAAGTCAAAACTGAGGCCAGCGATGAGGATAAAATGCAGCATTCCTGTGCTAGCTGAGAGGTGGTGGTGCCCCAAACCAGGCAGGTGCCCTGCTTTTGGTGTCTGACCCTGCTGCTCAGGGGTTTATCAAGCTCTTCCTTAGTCCAGGTGTTGGTGAAGATCATGCACCACAGCATCCTAAAATCAGCTGCAGCAATATGAACTCAGCACTTTATCCACACGCTAGTTTTTTCCGGCATTTTTAGACATTTGATGCACTGACACAGGCAGTGCTGATACACACTGGTAAGGGAGGTGGTGAATGATCTAAGATTACGACTGAACTGTATTATTGTGCTCTTGCTGTCATCTCTAATTAACAGATAAGCAAGCAGTACAGGCAGCACTGTCAGCAGAAGCTCAGCATTGAGGTTTTATCTAATTCTTAGCATTATTTGTGAACATCAGTCAACGGTAGAGTTGCAGTGGGCGGTAACGAAAGTAGAACGTGACATTTCTTTCCTTTCCCCATCTAATAATCTGACCTTTTGCATCGCTCTGCTTTAAAGCAGCTGAGTATTTTGAGAGTAAACTGTTTTCCCCCACCCCCACCTTTCACTTTTCCATGTGAAATGGAACAGAAATGCAGATCAGTGGAGGTGGAAGGGACCCCTGAAGTGGTTTGGTCAAACCTCTGCCTTGGACCGGCTTTGAAGTTTTGTTGGTTTGCTCCAGGTCCTGTCTGGTTGGAGCTGGGATATCCCCAAGGGCAGAGCATCTCCGTTCTGGTGTTTGACCTCCTCCATCAGGAAATTATTTTTCGTAGTGTCTCGTTGCAATTTCCCCCCCTGCATCTCGTGTGTGCCTCAGGCTGAGTCACTTGGCTGCCAGACACCGGCCCAGTCTAATCCTACTGCTTCCCTTCCAGTTAAACCAGTCTGGCACTGAGGGTTACTGGTGGTCCCACGGGCTGAGCTGGGCGTGGAATTGATGCAGGGCCTCTGTTTTGTTCCATGGAAAAGCTCATTATCCCAGGGCTGGGGTGGGTGTGGGAGCACAGGCCCAGTCCTGAGGAAATGGTTTGTGGTGAGGATGTGTTCAAGGGCGTGCTTGGGCTCTTTATTGCCTCTCCACACCCGGATATATGGCCAAGCAGGCAGCCAATATTATTTCCTGCATGATGTGCCTGGGGAAAAAAAAAAAAAACCACTTCAGAAATATCTATTAGTCCTATCTGTGTTTATTTATCTAAATAAACAACTTTAAAGCTGTTTTGCCTTCTTCATGAGCTTTCTGATTTATTTTCCATTAATTTTTTTATTATTATATTTTTCGGGTTTTTTTTCCTTACGAAAGTATTATTTTGTGGTTTTTTATCCTTTCTTTGTTGTGCTAAAGGAGGAAATTTTTTTCTGTAGCTCTCGGTCACTTTCTAATGGCAGAAATCAAGAATAGTAATATTTATTGAAGAGAGTTTTAGTTTGTTTGCTTGTAAACTTTCATGGCTACTACCTGTGTCTTGTACGTCCTGTGAGCTGTGACTTTCCTCATAACCCAGACAGGGATATGACTCAGTATCCTGGGTTACATGTCCTGTGTGCTCCCCACCACCACCACGATTCCTGGTTTCGTTGCATTATTAATCTCAAGGAAAATTCAGAGTCTGTGGGGTTTTTGGTGTTGGCCCAGCAATTTAATTTTATTGGGCTGTTGAGAAGAGAAGCATCCTTTGGCCACTTGTTTGCTGTTGGAATGAAGCTGTGGGGTCTGGCTAGAAACGTATTTTCTACACGAAAGAAAGAATTTTTTAGGAGATGGAATAACCAAACCGTTAAAAAATGACAGAACCGTTATAAAGGTGTCAAATTTCTGGTTCATCTTGAGAATTTCGTTATCTGAAAATTTCAGGCAAAAGTTTTAATAAATCTGTGGCCTCTGTGCATTAGCTCTGGGACAGGAGCGTGTTGGCAGTGTCTCCTTCCGTGTTAGCTGGCGTCGTTTTCTGGGAAGTTGAACAGAAAATATCCAAGGAGATGCAGTGAGCCAGGCTGGAGCTTCAGGCTGCTGTTTGATTAAAAACACCACCCAGGCTGCTCTCGCAGCCACACCTGGATTTCTGCGAGCTGCCTCTGTGCAGCACGCTCTGCAAACATCCCCTCGTAGCTGCTCCCTCGTACACTGAATTTCAGAGTGCGAAAGTCCTTTTGCATTCAGCATCAGAATTTCTCTCCTGCAATGCACGGGTTGGGGAAGACAAAGGAGCTCTCACTGCCTGTAGCTCAGATGACTCACGGCTCAGTATGTGGGCTCAAAATGCTCGGTAGAGACGCTGTCTTTGGTGGATCCATTAAAAACACAGGTTTATGATTAAAACTTTATTCAGTCATCTCCAAGAAATGGCAGAATCTTCAGATGCAATTAGAGCACAAGCTCATAGTCTTTTGTTCGTGTTTGTTTCTTGGAAATGGATGAGGATTTCGATAAATTCACTTCTCTCCTGCGTTTTTCTAAAGAGTTTCATTGCTTCCACTCACCTCAGACCTCGTAGTGCACAGTGTCAGCTGGGATTTTTGATGCCCTGAACAATCAATACAAACTGCATTTGCTAAATTATTTCTTTAATGAAATTAGAATCACATTCTTTCCATCTCTTGAACACGAGCTTGGAGCAATACATTGAAGCTGAAATTAGTAGGAACTGCAAATAATGAACCTGTTGTTCACACTTTCCAGGTAGGAGGTACTTTAGACAATTTTTTTTGCTTTTGTCTTGATGGTTAAAAATCTGTGGTTAAAAGTTCTGGGGTTTTTTTTAGCTAAAGAGCAGCAGAATCTTCCCTTAAGAGAAAGAAATTATTCTCTCTGGTCTTCCTCAGCTCTTTAATCATGTTCGCCAAGGAATGTCTGTATGTTGCCCAAATTACCCTTAAATATTAAGCTCGCTTATAATTAAGACAGCAGAAAATTGAGCAGCCATTTTTATTGTCTTGCAAAGCATTGGAAGGGGCTGTGCAAGGAGGTGGTGGAGTCGCTGGAGGTGTCGAGGAAGGCCTGGATGTGGCACTCAGTGCTCGGCTGTGGGTGACAAGGCTGGGGTCAGTCACGGGTTGGACTCCGTGACCTTGGAGGGCTTTTCCAGCCTCAGTGGTTCTGTGATCCTGGTGTTATTTTCAGTGCAGAGATGTGGTTTTGCCCGTTCACAGCTGCTTTTCTCCTTTTTAAAAATAATTATTGTAGCAGCAATTGTTTGCCTCCCTACATTCAACAGGAATAATTCCATTTTGTGTCCAGTAGGAGTTTGTGCAAGCTTGGCTTAGTAAGTGTTCGCAAGGATGTAATTGTCCATTGTTTTTAATTTATTAATATTAATAGTTAACTAATTTCATAATAATTAAACTAGCAGGAGTGTCTTAGCTATCCTATGATCAACCTGCCAACACTTAAACTTTCTCCTGCTGGATTTTTCTTTTAGTACAGTCCAACTAACCTTTAGGATTAATTGGTAGTGAAAAATTTATTCTCCCGTAGCTTAGCAGGTGACTTTACACGTGTGTGTGTGTCTTCCTGGTTCCACCTTTTCCATTTCTTTTTATATCTAAGCAACTCTAGATGTAAAGTTGTCTTTTTTTATTTTTTTTATTTTAAGAATACACAATGCTGTGGCTTCTGTTTTCTGCAAAGATGACCTTTCAGTCTACCATCAGATTAGAAGCTTCTTTTGGTTTTATTTTTAAAAGCATAAAGTAGAGACAAAACATCTTCTTAAGAAGCAGAGTAAATTGTGTGATGGGGTAACTTAGAGAAGTAATGACCACTGGAGATGCAGCTGAAGTTGTATTGGAATTAGATGTACTAGAGGATAGTATTCTCTGGCATCAAACCTAGCAGTAGAATTTTGGCAAAGTTCTCTGCATGTTTGTCAGCAGTGTTTGACTGTGACCAAACTGCAGGGTATAAATCCCCAAAAGCTTCTTTATCGTGGAGCACAAATACTCCTCAATATTAAAGATATGCATATTCAGAAAAGATATCCTCTTGGTTCTTGTTATATTGAGCTAAAAGCCTTGGCAGAACTATTTCTAGAAAATTCCCATTACTGGGTTTCAGATACGGGCTTGCTGCTCACTTACAGCTCTCTTTAATGACAAACACGACTTGGAAATGGCTTAATTGGATTGGCTGCTTAATAGCATTAGGATTGTTGTGCTGGTTTAGCTGAGCTCTAATGGCCCTTTGCTGGTTAAGAGATCAGTAAAGCAGCAGAATGCAAAGAGAAACTCTGGATTTGAGAGGGGAGTCTTTGCTCCTCAGAGAACTGCTGCCCCTGAAAGGAAAGGAGGGGGCTGCTGAACAAAATGCTGAATATATTTCCTATATTGTTTGACTCAGTTTGGTGGGAGTGCTTTATTGCTGCTTCACAGCTGGTTCAGCAACTGCACATTTCAGTTTCTGGTCGGCCCTGAGGTTTGGCACAGCCAGTTGTGCCAGCACAGAGAAGATTTTTTGTTTCTGTTCGCAGTCTTGCTCCTCCAGCTTTACAAGGGGATCTCCCAGACAGTCACAAACCCCTGGGAAGTGGGAGAATAAACTTCTGGGTGCTTTTTGACACTTTCAGCAAGTAATCTCTGAAAATACAAATTCTGCCGAAGCCCTCGTGTGTGGAGAGAAGAATCGAAAGGAATGAACAGCCAAGTGTCCTAGTGGAGAGAAGGGTTAAATGAATTTTATAGGCCATGGCTTGTGGACATTCTTTACTGAGCAGGAGACTATGGGTTGAGTTTGCGTGGGGAGTTGTGTTTAATATTTCTTCTGGCTCTCAGGGAGTTTTTGCAAATTGTTTGAGATGTCTGGCTCCCCACGAGCTCAGTGTCCAGAGAATGCTTCATTGGTCCTGCTCTTTAATGTGATTACAGGAGGCTACTTGGGCTGATAAAAACTCCTTTGTTACAAGTATATAATACATATTTAACAAAATTCCAAGAAGCAGATGGCTAATTAGATAGCTTGGTGATGCTAAGCTGATCATATGTTCTAGCTCTAAATAAAAATTTAACAAAGCTCCATTTGAATATTTTAAACAGCCTTACATAATGTTTTCCAGTTAATATGGAAAATATGAGGTGAATACTGTTGGGATTGTCCACACTGATGTGAAAAGACATCAGAATTCTGTTCCCTATTGGACTGGGGTTATCCGGTGTTTGGGATTCTCTTTCTTGAGGCAACACAAACTAAAGGGGGGTTTGTGGTTATCATTTCACTCTGTACATTTTTTTCATAACCCCATCCAAAGTGAAATCAGATAAATATTAAATATACGTGGTAAACTTCATTACTTTTAATAATGTTTCTACCTTGATGATGAAATTCTGAGACATTACATCACTAGAATAACTTATTTTTTGTGCGGTGTCTTTCTGACTGCGTGTCAAGTTGTTTTCACAGTTAAATTCAGGAAAAGAAAATACTACAAGAAAGTTATGAATAAAAACACTTAGAAAATTATAAGGGAGGGAGAAAAAAGGGATTACAAAACTGTTTGAAATTCTTATTTGAAAGTAAATTGAATAAGTGAAGTTCACTATGGAAGTTTAGAGAAGACAGATATTTCCTAACAGTGAGTGTGTTGTGGAAAAAATAAAGTTGTATAAGAGATGTTTGTAAAAGGGAAGAAAGAAAATCCAGTTAGATAAGTAGGGAAAAGGCATTCTAAAAGTAATGACAGGCAGCTTTGTAATTAGATCTGGGAATGGAGAAGTCATTCAAATGCTCATAAACTTGTTCTGGAGAATTTTGTTTCCTGAGACTGATCATATTTATGCTGCCATACCTGACCGTTCGGATTAAATCCTGTGGTATTTGTTACGAAAGCGAACTGAGAGCACTTCCTACACAGTGTCATGGACCACAGGAGTAATTTTTTATGGAGGGCAGAACTCAGGAAAGGTTTTCTTATGTATTTGGTGTGAAGAAATCAGCAAAAGTTCTCCTCCCTTTCCCCTTCCTGCTTTTCATGATCGCGCCTTCTCTTTTCCGTCAGCCTTGATAAGCAAAATGAAAGTGGTGACTTGCATTGTTTCCAGTCTGTGCAGAGGCGAAAACTACAAAATACTTGATTAAATCTCTGTGTTCTTTAGCCTGATGAGCAGTTTTTAGAGGCTTTTTGCAAGACAAATTAAAATCTAAACTTCCAGAATGACCTCAGAACAAATCCAAGCTACGGTTTCCTTGCAGTCCAGTCGCTCGCCTGCCACAGGAGGTTTTCCAAGCTCCAGCCTCGAAAGAAGCCAACGCTGTTGGCAGACACATCTGTGCTGTATTAACATCTTGGATTTTATTTAAAGTAGCCTGTGCAGGCAGGGTCAGGAGTGTTATTTGCAATAACCTTGCTTTTTGGTGCCAGGTGGCTGAACAGGGCTGCTGCCATCCCGTGGAGTGGGGCACGGTTTGGCTCCTCTGAACCACACACGAGGAGAGGGAGAAGATACGTGCCTCTCTCTTTTAATTGATTTCCTCTGTCCCTCTCCAACAAGCTGTCAGATCGGAATGTTTGCCCCAGTTTTCTTTGTCATACGTAGAGGTGGTGGGTTGGCTGCTCAAAGCTGCCAGGAATCAGCAGATATTCTGCCAATAAGGAGAATTCAGATGCCATAGATGCCTTGCAATATTGGGGGAAGCAGTGGGATTCGTGCTCTGAATTGCATTTATAGGGCTGTCACCACCCAGGTACTCGGACACTGAAGAGTTGTTTTCCCATATGGAACTTGCACTGGATTATTCTCTGTAAATGTTAAGCCAGTGGTTCTGCAGCTCTTCCTAATTCAGTTGTAGTTCTGTAATTCATTGAATTTGGTGTTAGCTAGCATCTAATGATTGAAAAAAAAAAAATTCCCTTGCCATTCGAAAAGACTCTTGTATCCTAATTTTCCATGAACTCAGCACTGGTATTTTTGCACAAAAGAACAGATTGGAGTTAGAGGAATAACGTGAGTCCACACCAACCAGACAAGATTGGCTCAGCACTGATTCCTATTGGCTCCTGCTACCTTGGAAACAAAGGATGGCATGACAACAAAAGCAATTCAGAAAGAAAGGTTAAACCTCAAAAACGTTTGAAATGTATTCTTGTGGGGAAACTCCTCTTTGGTGTTTCAGGATGGATTTTCAAGTTTTAGTGTACATAGGTAAGAATTGTCTGTTTCTCTGAAGCTCATCTTAGGCTGAAATCAAGACTTCAAACCAAAAATATAAAGAGCTGAGTTTAATGCATCAATACTTGAAATATTAAATTTTAGGAACAAAAGAAAAAAGGTCTGAGGTCTATCTGCAGCTAAAACTAAGTTTTAGTCTGAGCCATACAAGGCTTTTTTGGGAAATTTTTGCTCAAAAACTTTCTAAAACCAAGTGTATCTTGTATGGATGGAATTAAAGGTGTAGGAGCAATAAAGATTTTTGGTTGCAGTCCAGCAGTGTTCTTAGCATTTATTCCTGAGCCCTGCAGTGCTCTGAGGTCAGCGTGGCACAGCAGTGAGGAGCTCTCAGCTCGTGCTGCACCTGGGGACAGGTTCTGGGGATGGTGTTCATCCCTCTGGTCCTTCTGCGTCCTGAGGGGCCTCCTCACTCAAGCTGGGGACAGCAACCCCTGTGCCCTGGCCATGAGCACACCATTAATGTTCTTTGAAATGTTTGGGGTCTTTTTAAATTACTATTTTCTTTTTTTTTTAAATTTTACTACTCCCTGTTTTATTGTTCAAATCTCTGTTCTGCAGCTGTCTGCCTTGATTTCCCAAATAACCCAGTTTATCCAGGTTAAGGATACCAAAGACAAATGTCAAAATATGTCAAAAATCAAATGCTTGAGCTCACATTCAGAATGGGTTCCCTGTAGAAGGGAACAGCATCATAGCTTTCAAGAAAAATGGAATTTTAAACATGGCTTTTTATAAGAAGTTCACTTGCATAGGTGTAAGCTCCCTAATTCATTAACACCGTGTTTTGCTGTTTAGTTAGGTCGCTCAAAGGCAGTGCCAAAAGAGGAAAGAAAGGAGGTATTTATGTTTTGAATAAACAGTTCTGGTGTACTTTGAAGGTCTCTTTATTCATGCTGAGGCAGCAGCGAGGTGAACAAACAGTGTTTGCTTCCCTTTTCAGTTCATCCTCCAGAAGGGCTTCTCTTATTTGGTTGGACTCTTTCAGTGCAGTCACCCAGCAACTTCCAAGAGCCTTTGATTCAGACATTAATCTCTAAATGCAAAACCAGGCAGAAAACAAGGGTCCTTAGAAAACCTGAACTGGAAAACTGCAAGTCTTGAAGTTCTGCTGCAACTCAGTAACAAAACATTAGAATGATCCTTTAATTCTTAAATATACATTTCCAATAAGAACCAAAAACTTTAAGATTTATTTTTTTTTAAGCCATTTGCAAATTAGCATGCTGCCAAACATAGTTTTAGGAACCATGCACATGTTACAATATTGCATCTCTCCATATGTCTACATTTTTTTACAAATTAGGATAATCCAATACCAAACTACAGGTCTAAACTTCCCAAACTGAGAGTAGAAAAAAGTTGCCAGCAGGAAACCCTTGCATTAGTTTGATTCCAATTTTAACAGCTACATCTTCATACTCCAGCAAGCTTTTCTGCAATTGTCAAAAAGAAATTTTCTTTTTATTGCCACGCAAGAGTGAAGTACTATAATACAAAAGATAAAATGTATTCCAAGTCAATTTTAGCAGACCTCAACCTATATTTAGAAACTGAGAGGAAAGAAAGGGCAAAGGATGTCAAAAGTTAAACAGAAAATGTAGGAACTATTATGGTACATAGGGTCTGTCCTGGAAATGGCACAAGCTGCACTGCACCAATAATTCCTTTTAAAATTTAGTCATGATCATCACTTAGATGGTTTTGGCAGTAATTATTTTTTAAAACACGGTAAATGTGTCTGTTCTGTCCATTCCTCCATATTTTGGAAGACTGGAATGCTCCTTCTCTACAGTATTACAATATGCTCAATAGAAAAGGGCATTTTTTACCTTTTAGGTATAAGTGCGACACTCAGAATTGCTGAAGAAAACGAGGCAAAATTTTCTTTAACTCCTGTGGTTTTCATCAAGGCATCTGTAATCGAAGGGGCTCCCAGTGCAAGAAGCTTTGATTTGTCTTCCGTGGCTGTACCTGTCACAGCAAGTTGGCATTTTGCAGGGAACTAATAATGGCAATGGCATTCTGCTGGAATCTGTCTGCTCCACGCAGCAGCAGCATCCAGGGCTCCGACTCCGTGGCTTCAAATGCTTTTTTTTGCTGCTTTAAAATTAAACCCACCAGCACTGGATTAACGTTAAAACTGTTTGGGGTTTGTTCCTTGGGACGCCTGGGGAGACGACAGCGGCTTCGTTCTCTCACCCAGCAAAATTCACTTTATTAACGTCCCCTGCAAAGGGATGGCTTTGTGGTCAGCACCAGGAAAATGCTTGGAATGCCTCTGGGTGAAGGTTGTAATGGTTGTGTTCCCTCAGCTCACTGAAGTGTTTCGTGTGTTTGTGAAAGGGGAGAAGCCTCAAGAGTCGCTTCAGCGTGTTCTCCCTGACACTGAACTACACCATAAATATCCTTTGCTTATTGGGGTCTCTTTGTAGGCCCTTCTTTTCTTTACTCAACCGTTGAAGCATTCAAACTTCACATATTTCTGATGGAACTTCTTTAGAATGATGTTTAGAAGGAGTTTTTTACTGGAAAACTACTGGAAAAAATGTTCATTTCAATTTATAGTGGGAATTAGTTAAAAAGGGAACTATATTGGTCATTCATACAACCGTATTTTACAGAAAACCTCTTTTTTTTTTTAATAATAATTTTTGGCATGCATTTCTGCACAATGCTTCCCATTAGAATTGTTCTGTTAAAATGCTATTTTATTAGACTTAAATCAAGAATTTTTTGAAAACATCTTTACTGGGTAGCACCTAGGACCTGGCTTTAACCTGCTGCTTACAGACTTTCTGCTGCCTGACACTGAGCTGAGGTGGGGAAAAATCCTGCATGGAGACAGATCCATGGCAGGACAGAGCTGTCAGCAGAAGTCATCACTGAACTGAGTTAAATGACAAGATTCAGACTGGCAGGAAGGCTCCTTGTGTTTTGGTTACAGACTTTATTTCTATTTTTGCTGGATCCTTTGTAATGCTGATTTATAACAGGGGGAAATTACGTTCAGAGTTCATCTTGATAGTTTGAAAATTTGGCTTAGGAAGAGAGAAAATTCCCCAAAAACTAGAAATATAGAACATGCTCTAGCCTAAATGTCCTGTAGATCCCCTGATATAAAAGGAGCTGTGATCAGCCACACCAAGGAGAGATTTGCTGCCTGAAAGTATTCATTTTAGAGGAAAATGGTGAGGGAAAAATGAATACATTTTTGAGAACGTGGTAAGGGAAAAATTACAAGCACGAAGAGGCAAAGGCTGGTAGTAGTCATATTTTTCCAGGAAATTACTTAAACTGGTGTGAAAGAGTATCATTCATGATGGGACTGGGGTGCAGGGAAATACACAACTCCATATTCTGCAGTCAAATTCTTTTTCAGGCTGTCGAAGGCCATGAATGAAACATTCATACTCTGAATGAACACGTTGTCCCTGAAGACAGTCGTGTTTTGAGCAGAATAAAAATAGTAGTTGAAAGAATGGAAAAGAGTATTAAGTGCATTAAGTAAAGGAACAAAAATTTCGTGTTACAGAGCAGAGCTGATTTCAGGTTTTTATTATAATACAGCTTTAGGAGTTTTTTTTTTGTTGCATTGTCTGTGTGCATGTATGTGCTGGAACAGACCCGTAAAGTCCTAAAAATGAATTTAGAAAGAATATTTTGGCAGCCAAGCCACTCTGCTCCCACAAAGCAAGCACTGAGGGAGGATGATTCCTGCACCTTGGGCTGAGGTGAGCTGTTCTTCCATCCTCATGGCCCTGGGTCCTCCTTCCCTGTGTTGCCCAGATTGTGCAACAGCAAAGTCCTCGTGCTTTCTTTTCCTTTGGAGACCTGGGAGACTTTTTGAAAGTAGTTTTCAATTACTGTTTCTGTTGGGCATTACAGAGAGAAGGGATTGGAATAAGAGGTTAACGTTATGACCTGCTGATTGCTTTCTGTATAAAAGCCTATTATTCAAACTGGAAATTCCACGGGGAGAGAAGTACTCAGTGAGTGACCCACGATACACAGTGTGCACTGCACCTCTGTTACCTTCGTGATACAAATGATGTATTAATAGTTTAAATGATTAAAACAAAATTACATTAGCAGGAAGTAATCAGTGAAATGCACCCTTGCCTAAATCTGCTAAATCTACTCATACTTTTTTGGCTTTTAGTGCTCACTGATGCAGCAGGGTAAATTTGATGCAGCATGCAGGCCAAAAGCCTCTTAGGCTCTTTTAATCTTAAAACCACGAAATGATGCAACTGCCCAATGTGTTGCTTCATTTGAGGGACAGGTTCCTTGCTATAAATGAAGACCTATCACATGAGCACAGATTTCCACTTGGAAATTCCAGTTTATTACCAGTTAATCCAAAAATTGCATTGCTAATGTGGGTAGAGCCTGGCTGCTCTCAGGGTTTGGCAAGCCCTACAAGGAGAAAATACGTTAATTCTCTTCTTGAAAAACAATAATAGCAGAAGTTACACCACAACCCCTGGCTCCAGTTTATTTTCCTCTTGGAATTTCTATGCAGAGCATGGTCTGACAGTACTGGTTTGTGAATTTGTAAATTTACAGGCAATTTCTAAATTTGAACGCCTCTGAAAATGATTAAATTTCCACTACCCAAAACTGTTAAATGTTGATCAAAAGGTACATGTAAGCTGAACTTATTTCATTCACGCTAACCTAGTATTTGACATAAAAAAGTATAAGTTTCACAAGTAGCAGCCACTACCTTGTCTAGTAGCCAAGAGCCCAAAAATGTGAAGTTCTGAAACATTTAGATGGGCAGAGGCTTCCTGTGAGTCCTGTTGAGCCTGCAGTAAGTGCTGCACATGACTCAATCCCGGAGAACACAGAGTATCACCAAGTTTCATTAAATCCACTGATTTCAGTTAGAAACTTAATGGCAAAGCTTGCAACCAGGAAAAGTTAGAGTATATTTTCCCCATCAGATAGAAAAGAGGCAATTAAGACATCATCTGGGTCAATGAATGAGTCTAGACACACTAATAGCCACCGGGGAATTTGCAGTTATTCTTTCAGTGTGCATAATATGGCCAGAAATCGGTCCAAAAAGGGAAGGAATGAACTGAAAGGGCTGAAAGTCAGCGTGCTCTATTTATAGGGGGCTTTGGTTTGCCTGTCCTTACGCACACCCAGGTCCCAGACGGGCTCCCTGCAGCTCCCTCTGTGTTTGGAGCGAGGCTCAAAGGCGACCTGACCGATGCCTGAGCCCTGGCTGTGCGGAAGGAGGGCAGCACTCAGACTCCAGGACAGAGAGAAAGCAGTTTTTACCCTCAAACCCCAGCACAGAAGTCAGCTCAGTGAGTGTGGTGCTGATGGAAGCAGGAGGCACGAGGCAGAGCAGCAGTTCTTGTTTGGTCCCAGCACGGGGGATCCTCCTGGCTCGGGGCACAGCAGCCTCAGCCAAGCAGCAGGGGCTGGCTCGGGGCTCGCTGCACACACAGATTATCCTATTAATTTAAACATTATTTTACTTTATCCGACCTATACCGTGAGATTAATCTGCTCGCATTTAAATGCCAGCGTTGTAAATGTTGCGCTGAGAGATGCCTTGGATCCCTTTGTAGCCCGTGAAGAGGAGTGAGCTCTGCTCACGTGTGATTAATCTCAGCCTAAAGAATTTTTTTTAAGAGAGCAGCGTCCATGTTTTCTAATGGGGGATTTTTCCACATAATGCAAGCAATTTACATCAGGGTGAAGCAGTGCTTTTAACAGACATGCCTGCTTCCCTCCATTGATCACAAACCCTCAAGCAAGCACGACCTCTGTTCGATGTCTAAACGTGCACATGGGACAAATCCCACTGGTGCTCGTTTATAAACCTGTAATAATTGGGCAACCCAAGGCAGCTCCCCCCTCCTGTGACTCGCTGAATCATAATGCTCCAGCCAGGAAGGATAACAATTTTATTTACAAAGAAATGTCAGTGGTAAACAAGAGAGAAACCAAGTCGTGTGTTGCTCAGCAGAAGTGAAAACCTGGCTCTCTGTTTTGACAGTGCCCATTAGCTGAGCAGGGAGAGCTCTGCTCCCGTGGTGTTTGGAGGAGCTGGGAGGGCATTAAAACAAATTTATTAACACCAGTGTGAGCAAAGCCATCACGTGAACAGAAATGCTTTTTCCTCTTACAGCAAAACAAGCTTTATTGTAAATTCCTTGCCAACAGAATGATAACTGCGTACGGCATTGCTGGAAGCAGAATTTAAATGCACAAAGAATGCTGAGAGGGGTCATTCACTGAGAAGGCTGAAAGTCTCTTGAGGATGCTGAGGCTTTAATAATTCCTGAATCAAATTGGATAACTACCCTGAAGTAGGAATAATCTTCCCCATGAAGGAGATGGTGTGGGGTTTCGTTTTTGTCTTTTTTTTTTTTTTTTTGCCATAGGCCGTTTTTAAAACCCTTTAACCAAGTCTTACGTGTAAGATCCTGAAATGAAGATGCCAACAGAAAGCATGACAGGCCAATTTGTATTGTACAAAAGCTCCTGAAAACAAGCTAAAATCTGCATCTCTGTAAATCAGAACAGTGTGTGCCAGCTGCTGTCAAAACAACACAAGTATAATAGAAGTTTGACAGGTTTTGGTTGCATCTTACTCCAAAAAATTGAGCTAGTTAATGCATAACATAAACTGTTACAAAGTTAAACTCTTACTTATGTTAATTTTTTTTTGTTTCTATTTGTCTTACATCAAATGACTAATTTACAAGCGCTGTGAAGTGGAAAGAGCCAGTATTTTGATCCCGATGGGGTTTTTTGAAGGTGTAGGTCTGGTTCTTTTCATTTTCTTTTAGTAATGAGCCTGGTGAACTCGCAGCACCCCGTTTGTCACTAATCCACATCAGCCTCCTCTTTTCTTAAGGTGTGGTGATTCACTGACTCTTGGAAGGGAGCAGAGCCCAGCTGGCAATGGCTTGTGGCAGGAGACCACTCGTCTAATCCATATCCTTCCCTGCTCCTTACATTCAGCACGTATTTATCAAATCTGTCAGCAGCAGCACGAAATGAATTTCCTGCTGCAGCTTGGTTGAGCAGCAGAGGTGAAAGGTCATCTCTCCTGGAAGGATTTGGGGAATAGGAACTTCTCGATGAAGCATTTTCATGTAGGGGGCAACCCTGAAGGCCCTGCAGTGCTGGGTCCCATCTGAACTGAAATGAACCAGTTGAGGACGTGCCAGGTTTAGATCCAGATTAGGAGGAAATTCTTGAGGGTGGGGAAGCCCTGGCCCAGGTTCCCAGAGAAGGGAGTGTCCTGGCAGTGTCCAAGGCCAGGCTGGACGGGGCTTGGAGCACCGTGGGGTGGTGGAAGGGGTCCCTGCCCATGGCACAGGGGGGGATGGGATGATTTTTAAGATCCCACCCAACCCATTCCATGATTCTTTGATTCCGTGTTCTGTGGAAAGGCTTTCCTTACTGTGCTAAACACTAGGAATATGTGTTGGGATGAAGCTTTGTTTCATGCAACCTGTACAAGAACTTGACATTTCTTATAAATATCTTGCCAGTAAAATAGCTTTTTTTTTTTTTTTGGTCCTATTCATGACAGCAAAAATGGAATTAATGGAAGAGCTAAAGAAGAGCTGAATAACAGATTCAACCGGAATTTCTTAGTCATGTAAAATGTTCTTATTAGATTAAAGTATTAAAAAATCCCAAAAAGCTCAGAGATTTGCATATTCCTTTAATGGGTTATTTTGAGCTTCCATTGAAGCAGATACACTTTCAGCAGATTGACTTAAATGCCAGTTGGGTAATAGAGCAAGAAGAAAAACCATAATCTTTTTCTTTGGAGCAGAGAGTCATTTAAAGCTGAAATATGACTAATTACCACAACTGAACTTGTGATACCCCTTGCACTTGTTAATAGACTTACTGTGTTAATGTCTCTGTGAATGGATGTAAAACCCAAACAAAGAAAAAAAGCCCTTTTTGTATTTTTAAGACGTAAATACAATCTTTTGTTGTCCCTCGCAAACAAATATAAATGTATGAAATACCAGTTTACACCACGCAGCAGTAGTTTAAAAGAAAAGTTTATCATTTTTGTGGCTTTTCTACAAAAGCTTAACATAATTGAAATTGTTTAAATTGTTTCAAAAACTCTGTTTTACAGAAATGGGAGCGAGGTTCTATTATGCAGCGGGGAAATGAACCACGAATTCCTGATTACAGCAATACCTGGCATTACTATTATTAGTTGTAGTGTCAGCTGCTGCTTAGCAGAAGCATGTCCAAGAAGAAAATGTAAAAAAAACCCCTTTTAATTCTGCATTTGAACCTTAAGGAAGTGCAGAGACGGGAGCAAACCTGAAAGGAACTGGGCTCTGTCCTCAGCAGGGTCGGGGCGAGTTGTCAGCCCCGCGCGTTTTAAAAATAATAGAACACATTCTTTCTGTTCATTGTCTTTTGTTACTTACCTTCAGTTTGCTCCAAATTCTGAGTCACTTTCATAAATCTGTTTTTAATGAGTTTTAGCCAGTCAGTGAGTTTCAGAACAAATGCATCCACTGGGTTTCCAGCTGTAGAAATCCTCAGCAACCGCATCTACTGTAACTCAGGCAGCCTAGAATTAAACAATTAGTTAAACAATTAATACAAAGTCCAACCTTTGGCACTAGGGATGTATAATGTTAAAATAAAGGGCAAGCTGGGGAATAAAGATAAATATGGCTGAGGAAACAGGGCAAAAGCCCAGAGAGGAATTTTCCTGTATGATTTCTGTCGTGGAGATGCTGAAGGCTCTGGTGTCCTTCCACAACCTGGAAGGAGCCTGGCCCTGCCCTGGAGCTGCAGTTCAGGCACTTCCCTGGCTCATTTCCTGCTCACCAATCCTTTCCTGGGCAGTAACTTGGAATATTTTGCTGCATCAGCATAAAAACAGTGCTAACGTGCCCAGGAGGGAATGCTCGGATAAGAAAATGCCTTTGTGCCCACTCATCCAGAGGTGTGTGCAAAAAGAAGGGTCTGGTCCAGGGCAGGAATGAGCAGCTGGTTGTTTTTAGCTTGTTTTCTGCCCGTCAGGCACAGTCAGTCTGTGTCACAGGAGAATTCTTGCTGCACTGAAACGGTGGGATTTGGGTGCTGTAGCTTTGCCCTCCAATTTGAAGGGATGTTTTCACCCAGACTGGTGAGGAAATTAATTTTCTAAAGAAGCTTTCTTCAGAAAGAGTCTGGCTGGAGTCTTTTGTGATCTCTCACATTCTCTCCCTCTCTCCTGGCCGTTTGCCTAAGACAGTTCAGCCCCTTCTGAAGCCCCATTCTCCACTGATTTTAGGAATTACATATTTGCTAATTAATCATGACAGCTTTAAAGCAAAGTTCCAGCTACACTGAAAATCCACGGTGCATCCAGGTATTAATGGAAGTTTGAGCTCTCCTCTAGTAGTTTGTTGATGTGTGATACTATTCTGTGTGTGGGATGCACTTGTCCAAACTTTGGAGCCTGAAATTACTTGTACATTTATTATACCCCCTCGGCATAATTCATGCAGAATTCATCTGTTTGCATGCCACTTGGAGCCTCCTGGAATTCGTTATTTTCCATCTGCATCTCTAACACTGTCACATTGTTTATGGAGAGAACATGCAATTTTCTATAAATCACTCGCTTTCATACAGTTTTAATACATTATTTTACTCAATTTGAGAAGGATTTAAGCACCCTGCAGTGTGCAGCATTACAAGGCATAAAGTGATAGAGAATAAAAACTATTTTTGGCTGAAATAATGGAATATTCACCATCAGAAATATGAAACAGCATTTAAGTGTGGGTGAGATGTAATGAATGAGCTACATTATATAAAAGGGTATTACTCAGGCTATTAATTATAAGGACTTAAGTTCAAATCTTGCACGGTAAAAAATGGCTTTTTCATTTTGCTCCAAACTAGCTACGGAATGATCTTTGTTTCCAAACTGAGGTCTAAGGAGAGAAACATTGCCAAGTAGAGGCATTGATCCATCAGAACTTGGACATTCAACACTGAATATCTGAACTGTGCTACTTGGGAAGCAAGAGGTGTGAAAACAGGGAAAGGAGCTGTGAGGAAACTGCTGCCGTGGGGTGGCTCGGCCCAGGCTGCCTGGATCGTGTACTCTGTCCAGTAAACCTTGAGGTTTTGTCCTGCTTTCAGTTTTCTTCTTTTCCTATTGTCACTGCCCGGGCTTTAGAGCCCAACAAAGAAACCTTGTCCCTCTGCAGTGCTTTAATTTTGGGCTCTGTGTCATTTCTCAGTGGGCTCCTGGGAACCGCTCACCAGTGCTGCTTACATATGTCCTTTACCACCATTATTTGTATTTTTCTCGCATTTGTGGTGGTGTCCTCGTGCTCACGGACGCAGCTCTCCCTCCAGAGGGGTTTGGCCACGTGGCCCCTGGCTGGCAGCAGCCCCTGAGCTGTGCTGCCCTGCAGGGCCGTGCCCGTGTGCTCTGTGTCGCTGACTGACCGCTCCCACATGTCGCTTTGGGGCTGCGAGTCACACCAAGTGCCTGGGTTCTGTTGGTTGGGTTTTTGGTTGTTTTTTTTTTCCCTTCTTTCCCCTGACTCACTGAAGTCTAGCAGAGTGCTGCAGTTAAGCAGAGGGCCCGGTGGTACATTTCTGACAGGTATTTAATTCTTCCTGCAGAAAGATAAAATAGGGCCCCTTTTAACTCACCCTCAGACCTAGCAGGGTGATTTATCTGACACCTCTAGCAGTGACTTATCTTTTAGAATGGATACAGCCACTGGTACTTCTATTAGTTCTGGAATAATATGACATTTCAGGCACCCACCAGTGTATGATGGAGACTTTGTAAAGCTGTAGTTTCTAATTATGTTAAATGCATATTGTAAAGAAGTTGTTTTGCTTTGTTGCACTGTAAGTAAGAAGGGGGCCAGTTAGGGAGGGAAAATAGTTAATATTCGGGTCAGACAAACTTTAAAGTCCAAAAGGAAGTGGTTTCAGTGGTTTCTTTTTTTTATTCATAGAGCTGTTATATTTCTAAACTCCTATGAAAAATAGAAGGATTTCTCATTTTATCTGTTAGTAGTAGGAGCTTCTAAAAACTGTGAACTTGAAGCTCAAATTTTGGCTCTTGTTTTCCTTACCAAGTTATAGATTCGATATTCAGTTACAGACTGCTGTAATTTTTTCAGTTGCCTTTATGCCTTTACGACCTGACTTCTAAAGTGCCAATGCCATGCAGTAAAGCCTTGGATAAAACCACTCTGCAAAGACAGTAATGACAGAAATTGATTTGCCTCACTTTTGCTCTGCAGACCCTTAATGCATGTTCTGTGCTGAGTGGGAATGAGTTGAAATCTCATCTTTCTTGTTCTTTTTTTTTTTTTGTTGTTTTTTAAATTTTGGTTTGAGTCATGGCTTACTGAATTCCAGGCCCTTACTGCTGCTTGAAAATTCTTGGCCTGTTGGAAGCAATATTCTCAGATGAGCATCAGCTAATTTATCACTGACATTCGTGCCTCGTTTTTTATTTGGGCTAATACATTGCTTTTAGTAAATACATGGGAGAGGGAGTAGTGTTTACCTTTCCGTATCATGAGAATGCTACTCAGTCTCTCTGACAGAAACTAAGAAATGCTGTTTATATTGCTGCTCCAGTGAGCCAGGAAGGACTGCACAAATACGTCATGAGCGTGCAGTGGAAAATGCTCTTATACAAATTTTCACAGTCAGGCTTTTATATGACTCAGTAACAAGAATAACCATGATTGTTTCCAAGAATTAAGAGCTCAAACACAGACTAAATTTTGGGGAGAATTTTGAGATAATTTTCAGGTTCTAGGAGTGTTGTCTCTGCTTAAAAATGCTTTGAAATCTTTGTCAGCAAGGTGGGCAAAGTGAAGAAATCGTCTCAGTTCTTTGACCTAATCATGCCAGAAGGATTGAGCTTCAACATTGGTACAGGTTTTTAGCACAGAGATACTTTACCTGGTATAAATCTAGGCTCCTCTGGTGGTCCTGCAGTTCTGTTTTTGTGCTGCGTGAGCTTCCGTGTGCTGTGCATTGAGCTAACTCGGGGAACTGCTCCAGCTAAAACCTCACATGGCCAAAAAAAATGGACTGCACAAGTGTTTGGACGTAGGAACAAGCAGGCAGGGCCACAGGTTCTGACAGCAATGTGCCGTATGTCAAATTAAAGTGGTCACTTAACCACAGCTTGAGCAATGATCGCTCTGTCAGCTCTGCGTGCCGGGGATGCGCTTCCCCAGGAGCACAAACAGCTGAGCTGGCCCTGGGAGCCAGGCTGAGGGAGCTCAGGAGGGCTTTGCATGCCAGCCCAGTGCTGGGTTCACGGAGTGATGGCTACAGTCTGGTCAAATCTTCTCCGTTCACACTCAAAATGTACCTTTGAAAGTTACAGGGAATATGGAGAGAGTATTCACAAGAGCCTGTAGTGACCGGGCGAGGGGGAACGGCTTCAAACTGATGGAAGGTTTAAATCAGAGATTAGGAAAAAATCCTTCCCTGGGAGGGTGGGGAGGCCCTGGCACAGGGTGCCCAGAGAAGCTGGGGCTGCCCCTGGATCCCTGGCAGTGTCCAAGGCCAGGCTGGACGGGGCTTGGAGCACCCTGGGACAGTGGGAGGTGTCCCTGCCATGGCAGGGGTGGGACAAGATCATTTTAAAGTCCCTTCCAACCCAAACCAGTCTATGGTTCTGTGATTCTACCTGGTGAAAAATCCCACTGACTGTTGCCATGGGGTTTTCTTGCTGGAAACCTGCCATCTCAACTCCTTCTTTGTTTTGAGCTTTTTTCCTCCTTTAAATGGTTTACGGCAAACATAAATAATTTGTTCATAATTAAATGACATGTTTCCATGGTTTCATATTTTGTTATTTATGTTCTGCCAACCTCTGAGCCCACAGGTATTTCTTATAAATAAATTCCAGTTTTGCTACTGGAATGAATTACTGTAACTTATGTCTTTTAGTCAACCATGTAATTTTGTTAACTACCAAACCTACGAAATTAATCTGCTTGTTATGAGTAAATAATATACCCACCAAACATACCGTGAAAAGAAATCTGAGGATGAATTCTCTTAATTCTTTAATTGGTTTCCCAATGTGTGTGTTGTCTCGTATGTTGTCTTGTACTAGCAACAAATTTCCAGCTGCAATTAGTCTAATGTGGAGTTTAAGTTTTTTGTGTCTGTTGTTTTTCTTCCCAAGGAGTTGCAGTTTCTTCGAGGTGAAATGTTTGCAGTGACTGATGAGAGCAGGAAAGCGATATTGAGGTTTCTAGCAGATGACCCTTTAATAAGATGTATGTAATTGGATAAGACTTGCGACAAATATTGGGCATCTGTTGGGTAACATGGAAGTAATGAAGAGAAACAGGAACTGGAAAAATCTTTAATTAACAAAACCTCTTCAATTTCTTGATATAATACTACTGCTGAGAGAGAATGGGTGGGGAGGATTGAAAAAACCAGCCTGAATTCTTTGAGAAAAGTGTCTAAAGGAATTACTAGTTGGTTTTATTAGTAAACAGGAATTATCAGTTGGTTTTATTAGTAACCCTTATGTGCAAAAGGAGCTGAACTTGATTTTTTCTCTCCGTATCCTTCGAAAATTTCAGCTGTGTCTTTCGAACCTTTCTGTTTTAAAATGCTTTTCTCTATTCAAGACACACTTTTGGTAGGTTTAGACAGGCAGAGAATAATTAGTGGCAAAACAAACCAAAATAGTGTGTGTTTTCTTGGAATGGAACGTGTGGAGGCCTCAGGGCAGGGATGGCAGGAGGCTGCTGGCTCTCTGTGGGGTTGTAGTCATCCAAAAACTGGGAGAGGAGAGGAGGTGAGAGGCTCATTACCATAGACCAACACGAGCTGCTGCTGTGTGACATCTTCTGCCATCATCCCACCCCCTCCTTGGCACCTTCCAGTGGATCACTTCATGTATGAAGTGATGTGGTGATCATCTGTCACCTTGAAGCCTTTTGACTCTCCTCACATAGATTTCCAGTCAGGATTGTGTCCGAACAGGTATTGCAGGAAGTTTATTTCTTGTGGTTCAGTGCTTAGGGTATGGCTCTGTTCATATTTCAAGCAGCTTGTTCAGTGTCATCCTGGCCTCACTTCTTGCCATCCTGAAGAAAAATAAACATTATTTGGCAATAGTGGAATTAGTGTGTGGCTCGTGTTTGCTGGCGAGGGAGGTTCATTAATTTCGTTAGCATGTTATAGGGTTTCTCAAACACAACCGAAAGCCTGGAATTAAATTCAAAATATCCAACAATACTTTCATGTTCAGCTCTTGGCATTCAGCTCTGGCATTTCACTTGTTGTATCGGTGTCCTTACAAACCGTACTCACGGGAAACGTTTTGGTTTACAGCCGCCAGTAGCTCGGTATCATTAAACTGTGAAGTAAAATGCTGGGAAAAATATAAGGTTGGTGCTAAAGAACTCACGGTGCAACCTCACAGCTGTGGTGGTGTGCTTCCCTCATTCCACCAGTTTGGAACCAGTGGGTGCGGCCATTCCTTCGGAGCGTGGCGCGGGCCGCGTTCCACCGACCGCGGGGGGGATTTAGCGTGAGGCGAAAGATCGAGAAGCCGCGTGAGTCTTTCGGACGTTTGCGTTCGGTGCATTCGGCTTCCCCCGAGTGAACAGAGCCGTTTCCAGCTCGGCTGGCAGCGGGGAGCAGCTCTGCCCACGGCAGCTGCTGGGCCGGGGCCTGCCCAGCTGGGCCCGAGCTCGGGGGTGGAGGCAGAACGCCACGGGATAGTGGCTGGTCTTGCAAGAGCAAAGCCTTTGCCCTTAGCTGTGGAGAGGATTTACCCGCTGAGCACCTCATTTTTTCATGCTGCACAGTGTGACTGTGGGAGACTCTGTTTTCTAGTGTAGGCTGCCACCATGATTTTCCAGAAGCTCTTTGCCTCGGCTGTGGGTGTCCGGAATTCCAGCTGTATTACAGAACACAAATGCAACCCAACAGCTGCGTTCTGGAGGTTTGGTTTCGTCTCGTATGCCATCATTTTATACAGCCTTAAAACACGTACAGCCTGTGCTGCTTGCTCCTGCTCCCTCTCCCAGCCCTTGGGTTTTGTGCTGGGTGATGCGTCAAACTGAAGGAGCTGTTTAAGACCTCCCATTCCAGCGATCGGGGTCACTGCTGAAATAGCTGAAAAATCTGAAGAGGCACTGCTCAGCGTTCACAGGAAGCCGTTCTGGGCTCTCCTATTGTGTTAGCTCTTTAATTGGAAGAGCTGTGCTGTTCCTCGCTGCTGTGCCCGCGCTCGGCTCCAGAGCAGATGAGAGCAGCACCCAGAGGGGCTTTGTGGCTGCAGAAAACACGTTAACAGCAGCAGCTTCTTCAGCTGAAGTGAATTCAAACTGCAGGAGCGATAGAAAAACTCTGTGATTGTGGGTCACCTTTTTTGTTGGCGCAAAGTTCTCAAAATAGCTATTTCAGCACCATTTTTGATACATGGTTTCTGGGTTATTATTCATTTATAAAATGGGACACCTCGAAGGAGGGAGATTAATGGTTTTGTGAAATTTTAGCAAGGACTTTACATAGAAACAGTGATCTCTGTCTCAAAAAGTATATAATTACCAAGTAGATTGAAACTGTGCTGAATATTTCATATTACATTAAGTCCTTTAATATTTTGAAACTCTTCCTCAGTTTTGCAAATATTGTGCTGCAGTTTTGGTAGAATAAACAGTATCATGTACCTTCTTTTTCCTGTAATGGAAGGCAGAAATGACAAATCTGGTGTAACACGTATCTGAATATAGTATTCAGGCAGGTCTGAATATATTATGGGAGGTATTTTACTAAATCCAAACTGTTTTAAAAACATGTTAGGTATAAATTTCTAATTTAAAATGTGCAGGTATATGTTTATAATTTTATCCCACGGTGAAGGTCTGCCAGGTAAAAAGACTGCCAGGTCTGCCAAAGTTATTTGGGTAAATATAAATGCATATGCATTCCCTGCCAGGCACACAGCCTGTATTTGCACACTGTTGTAGAGCTTGCAAAGCCAGCTTACCAGAGACATCCATCTGTTTTCTACTCAGCGTAAAGGAGTTAATGACCTGAGTAGTTAAGACTGTCCAGACGATCTGTATAATCCTTTCACGCAAATGAGATATTGTTGCAGTTAACCGTTACTTTCTCTCAATTAAAAAAAAAAAAAAAAATTAAACAGCAGAGTTTACAGTGGTCTTATTTCTGTCCTCCACCCAAATTTTTTAGTCTAATTGACCTTGACCAAACAGCAAATCTGCAGCAAGGTCAGAGGTATGAGTTTGAGATTAGGCAGAGCAATTATTAGCAGGTAGACTTGGAGCTTTAGAAGTAGGAATCTGCCCTAATTTATCAATATTGATTTCGTGTATTCCAATACCTCGACCCCGGAGTAGGTTTTTGAGAAGGTAGCTCGAGTTTTGCAGAAACCACAGGGAAAATGAAGGTAACCCACGAGCCAGGGGATGCGTAGCACCACACAGATCAGTGCTGGGAAGGTGCTGTGTGACCTCCAGGGCTTACAGAAGAGCTTTAAGGAGCTCAGGAACAGGTTAAGGTGACGGGCAGAGAGGGTTGTTTTCCTGATTAACTGTCTCAGCCTGGAACAGACTGTGTCTTGCTGGGCTCCAGGCTGGTTTAGTCAGGAAGGAGGGGGAAATGCCAAGTGGAAAGATTGCATCTAGCAGTTGTAAGTGTTAGCCTGGCTACTCTCCTGAGACTGAGCACTTCCTTTGAGATGGGGTGAGACACTGGCACAAATGCAAGCTGCTGTGTTGTGAATTATATATGTTGGAAAAGTTAGGCTAATTCAGTTTTTAAAAATTCTCAGTGGATTCGGTGCGTCGGTAGCAGTCAAAGGTAGGGCTGCTTGTGATTTGTGTTTGCTTTATAATCCACACAGCCTTGTTTATATTTAATGTAAAAGGGGTTTTCATTATATTTTTACAAGTTATAATATGTTCAGAAGAGGAGAAAGACAAATATTGCTACATCCTATATCTTAATTGCTACTCTTCTTGTTTATCTATTCCTAGTAAACTTATTTAAACAGCACTTATTTAAATAACAAATGTAGTTGGTATTTAATTGATTTGTCTGTTTTGAAGTACTAGCCTATTTCTGTTTATTGCAATTGCTGTATTTAATCTTAGGATGAACCAACACGTGCCACGTGCCACATTCATTCATTCATTGCTTGGTGTTGTGCAGCAAACACAGGCCAGCCACTGATATGGGCCCCTGGGGGGAATTCTGTGGCCTCAGTGAGAATGCAGAGTGTGTGGAACAGCAACCAACAATGACTCCCTGCTCCAAACTCCTGCAGAGACCCTAAAGCCCTCTGGAACCCTCTGAGAGTAACCCAGAGAGGATTTGGTGCTTATTGAACTTCTGTGGTAACTCCTTAGTCCAGTTCAGGATCAATTCTTATTTGAAAGCCCCAAAGCAGGAAGCCAAGAGCAAATATTGAGTGTGCACACAGTGATGTCCCTGTTGCTGCCCACGAGACCTCCAAAGCTGCTTCCTTTGGGAGAATCAGTGCTTGAAACCCAGAAACAAATTATGTGCTTGTTGTTGTGGGGCACCCAATAATGCCATGACAGCAGAGCCACAGCTTTGGGGTGGGTTTAGATAGGAAAATATGTGTTTTTTACGCTGGTTAAAATGTTATCCAGTCATCATTTGAGTTGGGACTGTAGTCTTGACCGTTGGTCAGTGGGCATGGTGGTATTCGCTCCAAGGTTGGACTTGATGGCCTTGGTGATCTTTTCCAACCTTAATAATTGTATGATTGCAAAAAATGAGTCCAAGATGACTTGAAAAACACTCACTGATTTATCTGTAAATGGTAACTGGCAGTTCAGTTGGACTCTCTGGCAAATATATTCTCCCCACCCTTTAGGTTTGCAGCTTAATTTGTTTTACGGAATAAATAAATACTGTGGTGTAGTAGAGCTATTTATATCTAATGGAAAGGCTCATCTACACTGTTCTTTTTCTTCCAAAAGTGGGAGTTTACAAGTGATCTATCTAAAAAAAAAAAAAAATCTGTTGACCTTTTAAAATAATTCTCAATTGGAAAGCATGTGACTTTTGTCTTGATATTTTTTACCCCTTGTTCTTTGGAATGCTTGTGGTTGTGGAGCTCTTCAGACATATGGCTGAGTGATGTGTGGGCTCAGCAATGGCTTTTCTTCTTTATAGATCATCTAATAGAGAAGATTGCTTCTATTTCTGTTATTTATGATGGCAGTACTTCACTCTGGTCTCATCCATCTGTGTCATATATGAAAGCCATTAGCAGCAGTATTTTTTAGCAGATAACTCTCACCCAGCCGTATATCACAACAATCTTTTCACTCCCCATGATCTGGAATAAAGCTGGAAATTTCCAGTGGAGCCTTGTAACTCCAAGTGACGACGATGTATACATGTATTATTGATAACAACACGTTTTCCTCAGTGCTGTGCCTGGACAGAACAGCAGAATGAATTGCCCTCCATTATGTACCATCAATCCCACCAGCTGTGCCGGGCATCTTCAGCTCGTTTGCTCTGAGAATGCACCGAGTGCTCCTTCCCAGGTTTTTCCTTGTTTTCGTGCTGCCCAGTTGGCATTTTCTGCTCTCTGGGAGATGCCACATGCCAGCAGAGAGCGAGCAGCTCGCCTGGTATTGCAACACAAGGCCTGTTTTGTTCTCTCCATCCCTCCCTGGGCTGCAGAGAGCCTTTGGCTCCAGCAGGTCCAGAGCTGGAGAGGACAGAAACTCACAGCCACATTCTATATATACACCACAGATCAAAATCACGCTGTCAAAACATGAAAATACCTCAGTAATTTTCTTTTTAATTTTAGCTGTCAGCCTCGAGATGCCACTTTGCTCTCGAGCTCCTCTGCATAATGTGTGCCAGCTCACTTCAGCTCATGGTAAAATGTAAAGGAACAAATTTCCTGGCAGCCTCTGCAAAGCAGTGTAATACAACTTTCATTACATGAAGGTGGTGAACATAATGTGACTTCTTAACAGCTGCAGTAAGTGATGGGAAGCTCTTAACATCTTTTCAAAACAAGTAACAAGTGAGAGGTTATTTTTTATCTCTAAAAAAAAAAGACATGTTATTTTAAGCAGATGACACTTTGTTTGCACTTAGCTGAACTAAGTAAATTTTTACATGAGTTCTCCAGATCTGTGTTGCTTTGTGAAATAAAGAAAATGCTAAAAACGAATGCTAAAATATACTCTAAGGGCTGGATTTCAACTTGAAAATGTGGATATTAAATTATATGGATGGAAATAATGGCTGTCTGATGGATCTCAGTTCACACTTGTTCTTTTCCTTTTGGAGTTATGATTCCATGAGAGTTGCTTATTGCATGTTTATTTCTAACTGTTTGGTTCTCTTTTGGGCATTCTCAAAAGGCGAGACAGGTCTGATGCTTTTGGATCACCTATTAAGGAGCCTTATCTTTGGAGATAAGTCACCCATTACAAATGGGAAATAAAGGAAAAAGAATGGAGACTGTCCGTGTGGAGTTGCCCACATCAATAAGTCAATTATTAGGCTGAACACAAATTCAGTGCTGAGAGTTCAGCAGTCAGCACTGATAACCAAAGCCGTAGCACGTAGCTTTGAGGTGTAGCCCCAAGTCCAAAAGGGCAAATCCTCCGTGGTTTGCTTACTCTGGCAGCTGAATTGCCCTTTCCACCGCAGTGTGATGAGCATCATTTCCAGGGGAGTTCACAGCTAAAGTTCACAGGCAGGAGCAAACAGTGGCACTCCTCTTCCCACGTCTTTATCTCGATGCTTAAATCACATTAAAAACAAGGTCGGCATTGTCTCTGGTTGAATGAATTCCTTCACACGCTGTGAGAGGCTGTCAGCTCGGAGATAGGACGTGACTGTGGTGTTTCAGAAATTCTGCCCAAAATAGATGCCCAAATATGCAGTTTGCCTTACACACACTGCTGAATAAAGGCAGAGCTGGAGCAGCCACTCCAAGGTCCTGACTGGAATGGCAGGCATTGGTGAAGCAGCTCCATTCTGCACATTTCCCAGATATTCCCATAGTATTTCTCCGATATTTTGCACAGATTATCACGTTATATTTAATTACTTTTACGAGAGGAATTAGTTAACTTCTTTATTTTCTGGAGGATATATCAAGATTTTTATTTTTTTTTATTTTTTTGCATGTGGTTTATTCCTGAAAACACAAATCAGTCTATTGTCCTCGAGACTGGAAAGTTTGGAACCCAAAATATAATCCGAAAGTAAAATATGACTCAGCTGCAAGTAATATTCATGGTAATTGCCACTTAGTGATCTTTCAGTTGGTAGAAAACAAACCATCAAAATGATAATTGCAGGATTCACTGGGATTTAGGTTGATTAACAAACCAGACAACCAAGTGGGCAGCAGCCACTGAGCCAGAGCTGTGGCTCAAGTGGAGGCAGCAGAGCTGATCTGGAATGAGTGGAGCAAAACCCACTTTATTCTGTTTGCCCACAGAATAAACATATGACACGTCGGAAACAGAACAGTTGGAAACAATTCCTGCATGGGATACTGGTGAAAAATAGCTGGGAGAGAGAGAAGGGTGATTAGACTTCTTTAAAGGCAGCTGAGTGACTTAGGGGTGGGAATGAGGCCAGCCTGGCATTAATGGGATCAGGGCTGTGTCTGCAGTGACCTGCAGGTGCACCTGCTCACAGCTCTCTTCACTATTTATTTATGAAATGAATTCATGTGTGTTTGAAATGGGAAAGAGAAGTGTTAAAGTTGCCTCGTGCAATGAGCTCTTTAGAACAATTTAGATCATTTAATACGGTTTCCCCTGAAGTTGAGGAAATTCAGTGTTCAGGAAATTCAAATGCAGTTGTTAAGCAATTCAAACCTCTTTTATTCTTTCGATATTGGAAATAGCGTATTTTTATGTGTTGGAAATGCAAAATTTCAAGTGTACAGAGAATGCATTACCTACAAACAAACTGTGAATTACTTTTAAATCATTTCATTATAGTCTCCTGACTCACTACTTGATGGCACAGTGTTTATTGCAAGGTTTTTTCAATCTCAAATCCTGATTGTCTGTTTCGTTGAAATGTGGAGCAATTTCAAAATATCTGAACTAAGTTTCATGTTAGGAAAGAACCCGTAGCGGGGGTGAAAAGCTGGAATACTGACTCTTAAAGTAAGCACCCTCAAGCAAATTGTTCTCTTGATGTGGTTTGGAGGCCCCTGTGTGTCCTGTGTTGTGTGACAACCTACGGCCCTGATCCCTTGGCAGAAGCTTTTTTATTTCAGAAAGAAAAAGTTCTTTCAGACCATTCATAAATTTTAAATGGGATTCACATTGCAATCAGGAAGTAATTTTCTTTTGCCATTATCTCCTGCCATTCTGGGCTGTGAGAACACTTTGTTCTCTGCAAGAGGCTTCACTCAGAGACAGCTCCGGTCCCTCACAGGAGTAATTAACTGGGAAAGACTCTGGATCTTCCTAGAGACCTTCCCAAGGCGTGCAGGCCAGCAAATCCCACAGCCGAGGATGGGTTTCATTCCAGCTTCACACTCCTCTCTCCTGCCTCCTGCTCTTGCTGGATGCACGTTGACAGTTCCTGTGACAGAGAGGGATTTCGATTCAGGAAATGTGGCTTCGTAGAGCCGCTCATCCCACACTGTATTTGAACACTGTGGGATGTCTTCAGCATTAAAGATCTCTCTTTGTGTAGAGTCTCTTGGTTTTTAAATGTGGATGCTTATCTCCTCTTTAATCACAGTGTTTGCTTGATGTCTTGTATCTTTATTTAACATGAGCCCCTGCTTTCTTTCGTTGACTTACAGGTGAAATATTTAAGTTTTATTTTATATTTGTTACAAAATTTAAAAGAAACCAACCACCACCAACCATTCTAACCGTTGTTTCCCCCTTTTTTTTGCCAGTTTGCTGTTTTGTGGTTCACAAGAGGTGCCATGAGTTCGTTACCTTCTCTTGTCCTGGGGCGGACAAGGGACCTGACACTGATGTGAGTACACTGACATTTAAGACACTGCTTTACACAATTTTATGCTGTTACACCCGGGAGAGTGGATTACAAACGGGGTCAATGGGTTCTTCATGACAGGTAATTGAGTCCAAGTGGGTTTTAACAGTTGTGAAGCCAATATTTATGGACTGAGAGATCTATTTTTGGTCAGAAAAGTAAGCTGGAGTGTGCAACCAAGAACAACACCCTCGGAACGTGACAACCCTGAGGCGTTCAGCCAACCACAAATCAGCGTTTTATTTTCTTTGCTTTATGTTGGATAGATTTGACATTAACAATTCCCAGAAAGGCTGAAGCTTTTTCTGAGCTTTCTTTGTATCTGTCTTATCTCAAAGTGCATCTTTTGAGCTGTCTCTGGTCCTTGTCTCACTGCACACAAGGATCTGTAGCTCCAGTTAAATGACAGTTTAATCCTGAGCCAGCTGGCTTATTGGGTTTTTATTTTATTTTCATGTTTGAGCTAGTCTAGCAGTCTGGATACTCCCATTCCATCCTGCTCTGTCAGTACTTCTGGAGACATGTGGCATTTTTGGTCCACAACCAGTTTTTCCTCTCAGCACATCTGCCTGCGTGGCGAGACACATGTGCAGGATCTTTGTGTCACCCTGCTGAAATAATAAACTGATCTCGTTTGTTCACATAAAAATAACATTTCTTTGGATTTTATAAATCCCACTTTACAGTGAAGTAATTTAACATCTGCTTATGGGAACAATGCATTCCAAGTGTTCTTTGTCTGAATGGCTCTGTTTTGTTTCTTATCACACATTCATGCTCTAGATTGTAGGCTATTATCTCCTCTGATAAAATGCACCAGAAGAATTTTCTTGCTAGGTTTTAATGAGCTTCTCATGAATTGTTTCAATATGCCAGCCAGGAGGTCAGTGAACAATATATGAGCAGAAGCCACAAGGGGTCTTGGAAAATTTCAGATATTAAAAAGTTCTCTCATTTTTAAATTTAAGTATGGGGAAATGTTGAAGAACTGAGAAGAATTTTTAAAACCTCGGTTTTTAAACACTTCACGTAATCTGTATTTAGGTGCAGAAGAAAAATGCTAAAGTTAGGAGTGTAATTACTCTGTTCAGTATCTCTTGTTTAGCTGATACAGATTTTACTATTAAAATAATCATTAGGCAAGAGCAAGAAACCAAAATTGTTCTTCATACCTTTGCTCTCCTGAAAATCCCTGATTTCTTGAAGCTTTGCAGTGGGGCAGTTGGCTCTGTAGTTTAACGGTTAAAGCAGATTTTTGGAATTTGGGAGCTGTGTATTTGAAGTGCCTTGAGCTGCAGAGAGGCTGAACCCCAGCTCAGCCCTGTCTGGGTGATGTTCTCATCCCTGATGTGTCTGGAGGCTGTCGATGGCAAACCCCCACTGAGCCCAAAGGGGCCACAATTCCAGCAAAAGTCTGAACAATTACAGGATTATCTGCTGAATTCCTCATTCTCTAAATACAGTTCCTACCTACGAGCAATACCTTGCTGATTTGCTTTGGTCAGTCCCAAAACCACGAGGAGAATAACCCAAATCTGGTCTGAGCTTAGCGCTCAGTTGTGATGTGGGATGTTAATGGGAGTTATTCCTGGTGGACAGGTTTAGTGGTGACACTCGTGAGTAGCTCTGCTGTGTCTGTGACGAACGGTTTGGCTCTTAAAAGTGTTCTTGATTATTTATTTTTTTTGTAAGATAGCTCTTCAGGGTTGTTCAGCTGAAGTTCAGAAATGAGAACACACATTTGTGTGTGAGACCATTTAATTTTACCGAGGATCTTTTCATGCTGACAGAATCTGTGACAGGTTGTTAATGGTCTTTAATATTGCTGACTGCATTTCATGATTTGGGTTTTTGGCCTTGGTGATTAAATAAATCAGCCTAATGCCTGGTTTCTGTATTTGGGTTACCAAATGATCATTTTCAATATTTACACAGCAGCGATAGCTCAAAAACACTTTGAAGATTAAAAGCAATCAGAAAATAAATATGTTTTATTAAAATTGTGCTACATTAGTGGGTACTATTACACAAAGAGGATTTTAGAATATTATACTTTAATTTACTGAAATGTTTGACTGTCATTTCAACCCTTTTACAATTCAGCATCTTATTGCTCTACCAATTGCTACAAGCTTTGTTCTGAAATGTAGTGTTCTAGAAAGCTCATCATAACATTTAGCAGATTTTTAAATATTAAAACATCCTTTTCTAAATTACTTTGTGCAGGTGCACAATTAATTTGTGTACTCAAATGCTCCAGTGTAACCTTTCCATTAATTGTAAGAGTAATACCGTCATTAATAAAATTAAATTTCCAGGGCAATAATTATAGTAATTATATAATAATAATTATTGTGTATCAGAATAATGTTGAATTATGGTGCCCTGTACTTTTAATATAAATGAGGCAGTCCTTGCAAAATAATGCCTTAATAAAGGTGAGTGTAAAAGAGGAAAGCTTGGAATGAGTCTCGTGTCGTTTTGCTCAGAGTGGCTGAAATGTGAGGTTGAAAGGTCTGTGTTTGTGCCAAAAGGAAAACAACACTTGGGAGTAAAGTGCTCATTCTCGAGTGGCATTGCAGTGATGGAGCCTGGGGAGCAATATCCTGTTTCAGTGAAATAAGAAGTCAAATAAAAACCAAGAAATTGTACGTTTCCTTATTACTTGGCAGGGTGTGAGCTCCGGTGTCTTAGCAAAAAGCAGCTCAGGAAGTTGTTTTCCTGCTGTCTCATGGCTCTCTGGAGTTCAAACAGAAATTATTCATCTTCTCTTCAAGGCCAGCTCTTCATGGTGATGCTGCTGAGTAGAATAGCTCCTGCTACAGTATATATATATATGTATATATATATATATATATGTAGTATATATATGTAGTAGAGTAGCTCCTGCTGCTGGAGCCCTCCAGAGTCACAGGAAGCACCATCCCCTGTTCAGGTGCTTGTTTTGGGAAGATGCTTGGTGCTCTTAAACCTGTTTGAAGTGGTTGATGAAACACGTAAAACCTGGGTAAATTGGTGTAAAAATGTAAGAGCAGCCTCAAAAATGGAGTGCTGCTGTAATGAGCTTTGTTAAGATGTGTTCAGTGTTAAGGGATAATTGGTCAAGTTTCTTGAAAATTGAGTTAAATATTTGTTTTCTTTGTTAATGGAATGCAGTGACCAGAAGGTGTCTTTCTTATGTATTAAAATGTCCCTAATTATATGCTAGATATAATTTAAAAAAACCCCAAGCATTAATTTAAAATAGTGTTTGACTGTGTTATGTTTTTCAGTACGAGTTTATAAGACCTTGAGTGCACAAGAACTCAGAGATCGTGGCCTCTGCATCAGCACTATTTCCCCCTCAGATTAGAATAATAGAGAATCCAAAGGAGGATTATGAGCAAAATAAATAGAAATTTAAAAAGTGAAAATGACTGAAATGAGAGCGAGCGACTGAACGGTGACAGGATGTGAAATCTGACTGTACTTGGTGAGTTTTAGTCTTTAAGCACCCAGGAGAGAATGGATGGGAAGATCCAGATGTGTGCTTACATAAAATGGAACAGCAAAGCCCTCTCACCATTGCAGGGTAACTGAACCCAGGGGTGTCAAGGGTGGCATATTTTGATTTTCAAGTCAATTATCCTCTTGATACTGAAATTATTTGGGAGCTTTGTTATCTTAAGCACATTTGAAAGCTCAGTGGGAATTTGAACAGCTGTGAGGTTCTGTGGGATGCTGCAGGAGTTGGGTATTTTCACCAGTGAGTTGGATACTGGGATAATGCAGCTCTAGAGTACAATATTTCAGATTTTTTTTCCATGTGTTAAGATACGATTTATTAAAACAAAAATAATCACTCGTGCGGGGAAGGAAAAATAATTTTAAAAAATAAAAATAAAAAATAAATCAGTGTGAACTGATCATGAAGACATTGGTGCAGAAGAAACTGAAGCAAGATTTTTAGTGGGTCATAAACTCACTGCTGGCCAGCCAGGCACCCCTGATACAAAGGCAGAGATATGTCAGCAATTATTATTCTGTATTTCAGGGAGAGGTTTCATGTTGAATTCTGCAGCTCTTCTCTTGGAATTTGGAAAAGAACTGAAGTGTTAATGCTTTTTAAAGCACGATCTTGGAATATTTTTCCTGTCCTTTAAGCTGTGCCCGGGTCTCTTAAGGGCAGCCTGTGGCAAGGGAGAAATAACTCCATAACAGTGCAGGACTTGGGTGTGGTGATGGGGAACTGCTGCAAGTGGCTGCCAATAGAAGAAATTAAGATTTTTTTATGGGGGTTCCCTTCTCTCCACGGTGCTGCAGACATTCCCTGAGTCCTTGTGGGGAGGTGGGACACGAGCCCTGCGAGGCTCCACCGTGATTTTCATTTTATGGTTTCTCTGATTCCAGAGCTGGGAGGAGAAGGACTGAGCCTTAAAAATTCATGTGCTGGGGGACCAGTGGGAAACTCTAATTCAGAAATGCTGATGTACAGAGTGGCAGCAGTGGGCTGGGTTTGCCCTGAGGCTCGGGGCAGTGCTGATGTCCACATTTACTGCACTGTTACACTGCTCGTTTGATGGCTGGTGCTCTGAGAGAAATGATTTGAAGAATCACCTCTGTACTAACACAGAATAAATTAATATAACTGGTCTGCCCTGGAGGGTTTAGGTGTCTTGACCAGATTTCTTTTTCTGTTCAGTTCCAGGAAATGCTGAAATTTATTTATTTATTTTTTCATTTTATTTCCCCCCCTGGCATTTAATCGTGTTTCTAGATCATATTTACATGTAGCAGGCTGGTTTCAGAGTGGAAAAAGAGAGTTGCTTGACTGGCCTAGGGAATTAAAAAAACCAGACCAAACTCTTGAGAAGAAAAGGCAGTAACTGGAAGCACAGTATTAAGATTTACTGTAGGACTAGTTAAAAGGGGATTTTAATTAGAAAGCTTTGCACTCTTTTTCCAAGGATAATGAAATGCAGCAGCAGGGCTTGTCTGATTTGCTTTTAACTCTTCAGTTGTTCTTACAATGAAAAACAACTGTTATAAATGTTGGGCATCTTGAGACTGGAGCAGCAATAAACACAATTTGATAAAATATTATAGAATCACTTAGATTGGAAAGGATCTTTAAGATCATCAGGCCCAACCATATGTCACTAAGGTTTGGGGATTTTTTTATTGCTGATCTGAATTTTGAATAAGAGGCAATCTTGTCACAGAAATATTTTCTTTTTAATTAAAATGAAAACCTTCTTGCTTCATCACAAAAGACACACAAATGCAGGGAGATCTGGCAAGATGCAGTTCACTGCTTGCCAGATTAACAAAAATGTTCTCTTGAAAAGAAGCCTGTATGAATTTTTGGAAGGGATTCCTAAACAGCTCTGATGCAATTTTTCATTGCATACCCTAAACAGAGAAAATTATAAAGCCCCTTCCATTTACAGGTTGAGGAAACAACTCAAAGTGTTTGTATGTCTGTGGTTTCTAATTATGATAATTATTAATCACGTTGACTTGGTGTGCAATAGACATTATTAGATGGAGGCAGTAGGTAATATTCTTAATAGAAAACAATTACAATGCAAACATACTTTTGTCAAAATATGATATTCCTTGCTATATTATCACTGCCTTTTCCCCAAAAGCATATGCTAGACAACAAAATCAATATAACTACAGTCAATGCAGGAAGTGATACTGAAGGAGCTGAAATTTTTTATTCTTTATGTTATTTATCATAAGTTCTTTAAAACAACTTTCACAGGACAGCAAGATAATTTTTCTTACAAAAATAAGTATTTTATTTATTGTGGTTACCCTGACTTTTGAATCTCTGCAGAGTATCCAAAGTAGTTTATGGTGAAATAAAGGTTTCATGCTTATGGTTTTGACTTCAAAGTCTTAAAATTTAATTGTAGGGGAAAGTTGCTTGTTTTTCTAACGTTTTAATTGTTTTTTCAATGGTGCTGTGTGACAGTGGCTCATTACAAAGTGTGGTTATATTGACAATGGAATTTCAATTTGAACAGAATCAATCCTAAGATTCCTTTTAATGGAAGGCACAGAAATCAGAGAAGAAAACCTGCCCAGAAGGGCCCTGTGCATCCCGAGTACACCCTGAGCTCATCTTCCTCCAGCACTGGGAGGAGGTTCTGGTCACAGAGGTTCGTGGAAATGCCCATCCCTGCCTGTGAAGAGAGGTTTGTGGCACTGCTCTCCTAAATGCCCTCTTTTAAGGAGCTGCAAGCAGCTTCCCAGGTTACCTGAAAGCAGTTCTCGTGCTGGAATGTGTTTGAATTAATCATCCCCCGAGAAAACACTTGTACCTTCTATTCCTGAATTAAAGCACAGGCACCTTTTATTGCAGCTGAAACGGCTTTTAGCTGCAGTGAACGATCCTAAGCAAAACCAGAGTTAAATTACAAAGGAACAGGTTCATGAACTTTCATAACTGCTGGCAATTCCCACCTTGTCCCTGTAACCCAGTCTCCAAACCGGCTCTGTGTCCATCTGCAGGGAAAACTTTTCCCTGCGGTGCTGAAAGGAGCTGTGTGAATCCTGTCCTCAAACACCCCAGGGGAAGGAAATCCGTGGTGGGTGGCTGCCTGCACAGTGTGTGAAAAGAGAGCAGCATTTGCTCGCATCTTCCACTGCAGCCCTTCAGGCTCTCAGTCCCTGGGGTTTGTGCCTGAGACACTGGGAGTGCGGTTTAGATTTCTGTTACAGCCTCTGAGATTTGGAAGTTCATAGCTTTTTATTTATAAAGAATAGATTTTTTATTTTCCCAATCCGGAACAGTGCAAATGCTGAATATCTGAAACATAAAATTTAGACTTTATATTTTTCTTTCCAGCCATTTCCTGTGCAATAAATTATATAACATAGGTGATGCTGGTAAGAGTTAATCATTGAACAGAGTTCTGCTGAGACAGTTAGGAAATGTATATAAATGATGAACCTAAAAATATCCCTGATTTTCACAAGTTAGCACTGCAGAACAATTAGGCAGTGGTACTATAAAAGGAGAACTGTCACCTAAATTATTCCCAATAGTAAAAGAAATTTGAGGAGAGGGTGCAGTTGTGGTGGCAGTCACTACAGCAGGAGCTGCAGCAACTCCTGGGTGCTGATTTTCACCATCAAAACTCTTTCTAACTCCCCAAATTGAAGTTGGCAAGATTCCAACAGCCCTTATTCTCCAGTTGTTCAGAGTATATTGAGTTTTGTGTGATTTGGGTTGAGTTTCATTATTTCCCAGTCGGCTCGTGTTTCCCCTTGGCAAAAGTCTGTTGTGTCAATCTTTAAACTCTGTGTAAATGTGCTGATATTTGGGTTGAGAGGGGAAGAATGCCTAAGAATTACTAATAATCTGTTTTGTTACATGAGATATCGTGTGTGAAATGCACCATAGACATTTCTATCATGTTCCACCCCCACAGCTACGTGGGTTTTAAAATAAAAAGAGTGATTACAGCACACTGAACTCAGTAGCTACAGGAGACACAGACAGACCACTGAGAGAGCCTTGCAGAATGCTGGCAATTTTTAGCACTGTCTGTTTGTTGAGGTGGCAGCTCTTGCACCAAAATTAGATTAAATCTTAATTTGGAATAAAACAAGTGGGCTAATTTTGAAAAGCACTGCACATCCCATATGCTACAAGTGATTTCGATGTGTCACCAGAGAGTGTCCCCATCTCTGGGAGCTGCTGGGGCTCTGTCCTTGGGGCGCTGGGAGAAGTTTGCTCATCTCTGCTGAGTTTGGTGTGGCCTCAGCTCCTTGGTGTAAACCCCAGCTCCAGTGAAGCTCCTCTGGGGGCGGGGAGGAAAGCACAGCTCCTTCTCTTAGGAGGGAGCAAGGCTCTTTCATCGAGGGGCTCCGACCCTGGAACAGAGCGATGAGAGAGAGAGGAAAAGCAGGGAGGGGACGTGGGGACATCCTGGCTGGGAAGGGAGCAGCTGCCACCCTCCTCCACTGGAGCTCCGTGTACCCACCTGCTGCTGGGAAAGCATCGAGGAAGCTCTGCATGAACAACAACAGTTTGGTTTCCTTCTTGGGCGCGCTCTTGCGTTTTCTAATTGTCACTGTCCATTATTGGGGTGATACTCTGAAGAGATCCAAATGGCTCGCGGATTTTTTCCTCAGCCTTTGGAAAGGATGGGATTTGTCTTGAAGTAATCAGTGATCTCAGGGAACAAGTTTTAAGTGTTATCCTTGGTGTGGAATATTCTCTCATTTTGCAATTGATCTGATTTTTCTAGCAGCCCAATGAAATTTGATGCAAACAGATTTTAAGGCGATGGTGAATTACCTGTGCTGAAAAACCAAATCCTGATGCTTCTGCTGAAGTTAACACGATGCCAGTCATGATTCCCTTCATAATTGGATTTTTGCTGTTCCCTTGCAAATAAATGAACTGTAGCACGGCCTGTGTAATTAATGAACCTCAGTCCTTAAAGTTCCAGTGATCATTGGCTGAGCTCATCAACTAAAGGCAGGAGCATATCATAAATTCTGCTAATGAGAACATAAGAGACGGAAGAGTCAGAGATTGATTTATGCCTTTTCCTTTCTGTCCCCATGAGAAGGGTACCTGCTGAACTGAGGCATGAAAGAAATGCCTCTGTGTTGGGAAAGCCATTGTAATCCGTATCAAAGCACCTTCAGGTCTGTTTCCATGGCAACAGGAGCATCAGACCAGCCGAGAACAGGCCGGAAAGGAGATAAAAGCCTCTACAAAAATAGTTGTAAGAAGTGTCTGCATAGCTTTGGCTACTTTGCTTTCTTTTTTTAGAAAAGAAAAAGAAAAAAAGAAAAAGAAAAAGCCCAAAACTTGGAGTTTTTGGAAAGCTGGTTGTTACAGTTATCTAGGTTAGACCCTACTGGCAATGAAGGACTGGTAGAATGTAGCAAATTATTAACTTCAGGGACATTAATTAAAGAGTTTATAAAAAAGTCTCAAATCTAAACTTACTAGAAGCAGTAAAATTTTTTTAAGTGATTTCTATGTAACCCCTCTTAAAAAGGCATTTTCTGAATCTTAAGGTCTTCATTCTTTTTTATAAATGTTATAACAAGATGAGGAATGATCCATCTTTGGTCTGCAAATAGCCTTTCTTCCTATCCACCTAATTGCTTTCTTATCATTAAATTTTGCATTTGGTGTCTAATGACAATGATGTGAATTGTAAATCACAGACTGGCAGTCCGTGGGGTCAATATTCTTCTTCTTTGTGTTGCCAGAGATTGGGTAAAAATACCTGAAAAGGAATAAAAAAGCTTTTTGCTCCATCTTTCAGATGGACTTTGGTCATTCCAGTGGGAAAAATGGCCTGGAAAATCACAGGCAGATGCAGTTTTGGAGTGTGATTTCTTGGAATGAAGAGCAAATTATGATTGATTGGACAGGGACTCCAGTGAGCACCAGAGAAAGGTTCCTTTTAGTGTGTTTGTACAAGTGGAGATGTATAAAAATTCTGATGTACCCTGTCCAAAAATAGGATAAAAAGCAACCTGACTGCAGTGATGAGGTTTGAGGGAGTTGGGAACAGACGGGTGTAAGAATATATAGAAAACCTATGTTAAATAGGCCATACATAAATACATGGAGTGTTTATGGAGAAGGTTCTCAGTTTCTTTGTCACAGGTTTTTTTCCTAGAATATTTTTTTCCCCTAGAATCACTTGAAAACTGGGGTTATCCCAAATTATTGTTTCCTTCCTGCAAAAGTTATTTGCGTTTAATTAAAGATAATTAGAGTCCTACAATCCTAGCACGCAACAGGAAGAAGACCTGGGCATCATCTCTTATAAATACCTTTATAAAATCCTTCTTTAGTCAAAATCCACTTTTATTTTCCAAGGTCTGTATTAGTACCTACAGACTGCCCTAGGTATGAGCACAGATGTTGGATTGTTAAATCTGAAGCCTGAAGTCCCATTCCTCAATGCATATTAATGGCATTCCCTTTTTATTAACTATATTAAAAGCTTTTTACTTCCCTTAAGAAAGAAAAATAAGAATCTTAATAACCAGAGACTTTGATTTTTGTGATTGTTCTCAAATTTTTAGGGTTTTGTTTTTTTTTTTTGTCATGTTGGCCTCGTGCTACCAAAATTCAGTTGTCAATTCTGAGATTTAGTGAAGTCAGTATTCTGGTTTAATACCAAATAGAATAGGAGTCAAAATACTTCAGTATTTTGACTTTGGTAGAAGCAGAACCAAAAAAGATAGAAGGACAGTAAAAAAAACCCCAAAATCCAATAGAAATGAAATCAGTCCTGTAACTTTTAGGAGAAATGTATAAATCCCTCAGAGTTTTGTTTAACATCTGCATCTTGTCTCTCTGTGTGCCAAGAGCGTGATTGGACCATTCAGGAAAATAAAAAGAACTCTGCAATCACCAGACTTTGTTCAATATCCCAGCACAGAGGGGACTCTCCATAAATAATACGAAAGAATTTGGTCGAGCACAAATGGGTTTATATTTAACAGGTTTTATTTAGAAACCTGCCCACACAGAGGTAAAATTAAGAGAAATAGAAAACACGCTTTTTTTTTTTTTTTTTTTTTTTAATTTGCTGGAGGTGCGTTATAGAAGAGAGGGGTAGAAAATGTTCTATTCCCCCGTTCCAGACTAATCCTTTGCTCTTCTGTGAGAAGGTGCAGCTGTTGACTGATCTCACAAGCTCAAATCAAATCAAAGTGGTTCCCAGAGCTTTGTGCTCGGCAGCACCAAAGCCCCGGGGTCAAACGAGGAGACAGCTCCTGCACCCGCACAGCCCCCAGCTCCTCCAGGCTCCTCACGAGGAGTTCTGTATCTAAACCAAGTCACTTCAGTGACAGAACAGCCCAGAAATGGCTCCTCTAATAAAAGTTTCTTTTCGAGCAGTTCTAAAATAAATGAGGAAAAAAAGGCGGCGTTTTATTTTTTCCTCACTTCAGCTGTCCTCGCGCCGCATTTCGCTTTTCCTGTCGCTCTGCTCCTGTCGCAGCATCCCCTCCTTCAGGTTCATTACTGCTTGTTTTGCCAATACTCTCGGGACACACTCCAAGAATTTGGGTTATTACTCACCGCAATAAAAGACCAATGCATCTTAATCAACTCAAGACTTCCAAAAATTAAATGTATCCTGAAGTTGGGGTTCAAAAGGATCACGTTAAAAATCAAGTTCATCCTTCATCAGTAGCAGATTTTTTTTTGCCTTCTGAGAGCATCACACAGGAAGGTATCTGAAAGATGAGATTTATTTTTTTTTTTAATTAAGGCCTTTTGGCAAAATGTGGCCTGCTCTAAAGGGGATGTGGAATTCCTCATCCGTGCTCACCCAGACATGTGCACACAGATATTGCTCATTTTCCATGCTCATTAGTGTTTGTGCTCCCCAGCAGAGCCAACAGGAGCTGCAAGGAGGCACTTGGTGCTTCTGAAAATTAGGTTAATAAACCATCAACACCTGATGTGGGAGTTTGTGAGGGTGTTCTGTGCTGTTTAAAATACAAGATATTTGCTATTTGCACTGGCTTTTTGCTATGCAGTTGAGTGTCTACTCGTGCATAAACATCACCATGCATCTGAAAGTATTTATGGCGCATATTTATTTTAAAAACATTGCAGTTCCACAAATACCTGGGTGGAAAAAACCTGCAGTACTGAAAGCTATGTGGCTCAGCGTTCCAGCTTGAAGAAATCGCTTGTTTGTCGAGGGAAAGCTCAGTAAAAATGGGAACTGCTCTGGATTGCCCGGGCCAGCAGCTGAGTTCTGCAGAACGTTCTGAATGCAGGGTACTGCTTTGGAAATCTAGAGAGGGAAGAGAAATTCAGGGCAAGGTCTGGGAAGCAGTGGGTTTCCAAGCACTTCTAACATTAGTACCAAATTTGCATCCGAGTCGGTGGGAGTCTTTGGTGCTTAATGAGCTGTGCTTGATTTACAAACTCGGTATTTAAACTGTTTCTTTACCGCAAAAATAAAGAGCGTGTGAGATTTACGACTGCAAGAAAAACTAAAAAGATGCCAGATGAACTGGGCTGCGTCTATTCCGCTCGGAGCCCCCAGGAAAATGTTGGTTACACAGAAGGGTTTGGTGCATTTCCTACAAACTGCCAGGCAGGAAGAGCCCTGGCTCTGGTGGTGATGGCAGAACTGCTGCAGAAATGATGGGGAATGATGGCCATAAAACCAGATAAAAAATTTATAGTTCATTCAGTAGGAAATGGAATTTGAGATGCTGCCGTGGGTTTAGGGTGTCCTCCTGCAGTCCTTGGGATTTAGGAGACTTAAATAACCACGGCAAGGAGAAATTGCTTCTGCAGGTGAAGAATTTGGATCTCTGCTCCTGCAGACAGTCACCACCATGAGCTGGGCATTTTCTGCAGTTTATTTGAGTAAATGTGCCCATCAACACCATGTATTTTGCCTCAAATACAGAGTTCTGCAGTCACCCCATCTTTTTTTTATACGCTTTGCAGCTTTTATATATGTTTTATTCATTGTGATTAGAAAGAGGTGGAGTTGTAAATAAGGCCAGTGGCAGGAAACTGTTGGTTCGAAAAAGCTTCCTAGAATAATAATTTCAAAAAGCAGACTATAAAAAACAGCTTTAACTGGATTTCTCCAGTCTTCCCAGCCTTGTGCAAAATCATCTGAGCCAGTTTTTAAAAGACTGTTAATGTTATTCTGACTTAAAAGATGATAACTTAAAAGTGAAGTCTGTCAATAAAGGGAGAAAACAAATAGGTAGTAATCGAAAAAACAAAGGAAAAAAAGAATTATGTCCTTGCTAATGATATTCCCTAATTAGATCTCCTTAATGGATGGGCAGAATAATCTATTTAATTGTGACTATAGTTCGTGATAGATTACTGTGCCTTATTGTATTAGGTCCCTGTAATGAAAGAACCAGCATTACTTTTGTAGTAAATAAATGTTTCTCAGAATGTATTTTTCAATTGTCTCAATTTACTCATCATTCTCGTAGGGCCTCATGAAGGTTTTCCTTATTCTTTGTAATGAGACTAATCTTTTGATTAATCTTTGATAGAAATTGCCCCAATTTCTCAGTTATGCAGCAAAGGTTTTGGCCTTCTATATTTTCAAGTATACGCTTCTATTTAGTGATTTATCCTTTACTGGCAAGTTGAAATGTTCTTTATCTGCAGCCTAATTAAACTAGACCGTATACCATCTGTGTCTAGTTCAATTAAAACAAATTGGACAGATTGACCTCCTTAGTACTCTTCAAAGCATTTTATTAGTCTGCAGAGTCCCTTCAAGATAACTTGTTACCTCCTGAGACAGCATTTGCTGTCTGCTTGGAAAAAGTTGGGGAAAAAATTGCCAGTCTGCATGAAAATGAAAAAAAAATTGTTCCTCTTTTCATTTAAAACCAGAGAAAAGAGTAAAACCCCTGTGGAGGTACATCAGGTAGAAAGGAGCAGTACAAGGAGCCCAAGCAGTCTTTGCCACCCTTCTTTTCTGGGCATTTCTCCTCAGCTTTTATTCTCTTTTAGGTCTTTGCTGTGGGGTTTTCCTGGTTGGTTGGTTTGTTTTCAGAGCTCTTTGGGCAGGTGAGGGTGACAGGACCAGTTTTCCTCAAACAATAACCAAAGCTGCTCTTACTACAGACAGAATATTTCACTTGGCCAGCAGAAACGTTCCTTGGGTATCTTGACTTGACAAATGCTCCATACTATGCTTAAAAAGAGATGTGAAAAATCCTGAAGTATTTAAGCATTTCCTGGGTAAGTTTTCTAATGATAATCAATAAATAGTGCTGAATTATTCCAGTACATCTGCGCTTCAGGTGGTGTCCAAAGTTTTATTCCCACCTGAGTGATTTCTGGGCATGTCCTCTTGACAAACAGCAGAAGATAAAACCAGCAAAGTTTTATCCAGATAAAAACCAGTAAAGTGGGGACTGCTAATGGCTTTTTAAGTTATGACCTGCCTTCACTGACCGTGGTGGTCAGATGTAATAGCTCTTTTCTTCTTTATGTAAAATGAACTATGATTTGTGATTCTTCTACTGTGATTAAAGGGATTTCACTTGAGTGGAAGTTGATACTTTATTTTCGTTCGTTTCGGTGTTTGTTTGCTCTCTTTAATTCGGTTTTTAACACCATCATTTTGAATTGTTTGTTTCCCCGTTGAGCCCTGCCCTCATCCTGCAGGACTGATCAGGAACTCCTCCTCGGTACAAACCCGCTGTTTCCCCTTCTCTGGGGTGCAGATGGTGTTTCATTTCTTGCTGGGAACAGCCCCTGCAGAAGATGCTGCCAAAGTGCCTTCATTAACTGGCTGGCAGAAGTTTTGAGCAGTTGACCACCTTTCCCTCAGATGATAAAATCATTTTGTTTGGCAAATCATGTAGATTTTCTTTTGATGGCCTTCAGAGCTCCTTTGCAGCTCTCCTTGGAAGAGAGAGAACTCATGAACACAGCAATGTGCTCCGGGTCTTGTCAACGGGAATAAATTCCCTGAAATTCTGCTACTTCTATTATTCATAGTTCATGCAGGAGAGCGAGTTAAAAATGGAAAAGAAAGTAAAATTTTTATTCCTCAGATTAATTTGTTGTAAATAACTCTTCATCAAACTTAAAGAACTGTCAGTCTTAAGCAAACATTTCCTTAATAGCATGGTTGAGACTAAAGCACTTTATGCCCTGTGTTGATTTACTGAGTTGGGTGTTCCTTTGGGATATTCACTGCCCTGACCTTGCATAAACTTGCTGCTTCCAGAATATCCTCTGTGATCGTATCCTGAGATGCTGAGACGGTACAATAATATTCCACAATTTTTCTTAAAACTTTTTTTAATGATCTTTAAAAGAAATTTAATTATTCTGAAAAAAAAAAAAAGAAAAAAATTTTTGTTTGTGATACAGAACAGCAGCGAAGACAAGCAATAATCTTTGCTGGCTATTTGGGTGATTCAGTGAGGGCTGAATGAGCATCTGTTAAGCAATTTGAAGTTGGAGACTTAGCTACAAAATTCGTCATCCTGCAATAAAGAGGGAAGTTTAATTCCATTGTAAATATGTAAGATGTAAATTTACTAAAGCTCCGTGTTACTGTGAGTAAATTGAGTTTGAATTCATTAAGAACTTCGAAGCAATCATCAAGTCAGTAATGAATCATTAGCAAATGCAAAAGCAGTCTTTCAATATTAGCCCAGCTTTTGTTGAGGTTTTGCTGGGTGCTTCCTGCTGCTGCCTCTTATTTCCAGTTTTCGGGCTGATTTTGGAAGGAAACTGCCCGTGTCATGTCGGGACGCTCAGTGCATCCTGCAGCTCGGGCTTTACCTCTCAAACCACGTCCCGCCAGTGATTTCATCTGCTGCTTTGTCCTCCTGGCGTTTCCCCACGGGGCAGGGGCTGTGCCTGGCTTTGTGCTGAGCCGTGGCTGTTGAGGCGGACGCGACACACACACAGACAGTGTTTCGAGTGAGGGCAAAAAAGGGCATTTATTCAAAGAGACAGTGTCTTTTATACACTTTTGCATGTTATCATTCATGTTACATACTCATTGGCTGCTGAATGACTACAATAGACTCACTGGCTATTATTTAACTACAATATACCACCATTGGCTGGCTATAACCTAAGCCTACAGGCACTCAGGAAAATAGCAGGTGCGATATGTGGCTGTTTTCCCCTTCTATTGTTTATGTTTCGTGCTTCTGCTAATCTTACAATTCCCGTGGGTAAAACTGAATTCTCAGGGATGCACAGTGACTGTGCCTAAGTCGAGACCCGAGAAAGTTTCAGACCAGCAGTCTGTTCCCACACTGAGCAAGCCCTGAGGCTCTGCAACCCCGAACTCCACGTTCAGCACATCCCTGCAACCCCGAACTCCACATTCAGCACATCCCTGCAACCCCAAACTCCACGTTCGGCACATCCCTGCAACCCCGAACTCCACATTCAGCACATCCCCGCAACCCCAAACTCCAACGTTCAGCACATCCCTGCAACCCCGAACTCCACGTTCAGCACATCCCTGCAGCAGAAGGACCTTTACACGGAGGTGTTTCACACTTTGGTGATTAGGCACGGAGGAAATGAGTCCTGCCTGGAGCACACAGCGACCTGGAGAGAATTCCCACTCTCCTGACCTCAAATCGGTTCTGCACCCCCTGTTCTGCAGAGCTCTCTTTGCCTTCACAGAGCACTGGGAAAATAAAAGGTCTTTGCTTCTCGGCCTCAGGAAATGTTTAGGGGGGTGACATTTTCCAGGTGGAGACTGGGAGAATGAGGTTTCTGGTCGCTGACATTATCTCAGCTGCTTGGAGCCTGAAACACCAAGGTTATGTTTGATCCCTGTATGGGCCGTTCCCTTTAGAGCTGGACTCGATGATCCTTGTGGGTCCCTTCCACCTCAGAACATCTTGTGACCCTCTAATCAAGAAGGAACCCAATCCCTCCCTTAACAAGGGCTCCCTTTGGGTTATTGCAATGAGGTGTTTCAGGCATTTGTTTCAAGGCCACGTGAGAAGACTGTATCTTTGAAAGACACCGAATATTTAAAATGAGTGTTCCAGGAGGTCCAGAGTTCTCAAGGGACCGATTAATAACTTCAAGCTAAAATATTGGAAAATAATAAAAAAATTATATGCCAAGAAGTTTTTTGTCTCCTTAAAATAACCCAGCTGTGAAACTGGAAGTATGTGGTACTAAGCGTTCTTTGTTCAGAGTTTAAAAATAATTCAAAACCCCAGGGATCTGGAAGCAGATGTCTGCTTCAGGAATCATAAGGCCCCAAAAATGGGAGTATCTCCTTGTCAGCATCATTCAGAGTCGTGTGGCATCCATCGCTTCACTGAAAATGTTTCTTTTTCCACTGGTTAAACCTTCAGAGATCAAGGGTCTGGTGGGGTGTTAAATTTGTTCTGTGTGCTTGGGATAATCATTGCTTTGATCTGATCCAGCATCCTCAGATATGTCATAGAATCATAGACTGGTTTGGCTTGGAAAGGAGATATATATATATATTTATATAAGTAATCCAATCCCTATAGGATGCTGATGGTGCAAACAGAACCTGCTCTTCCCATACTGTGAAATCTCCAAATTTCTGCTTCAGTTTTATTGTCCCTTATTTCTGTTCCTTGTTCCTTTGCCATATTTTCCCTGCTAACATTCCTATTCCATTCAGTGACTCCGTGCAAATACGTCCCTCTTTGAACTGAGGAGCTGTGTTTCAAATCAATATTGCCATTTAACCCTGCATTTCCAAAATAAATTACCATTTTATTGGATTGACTGCTTGCTCTAAACTCCCCATTTCATGATGCTGTGGGCATGATGAATAACTGGTAATATGTGAACACAAATACGTGTTTTATCAAGGAGCAATATAAAAAGCTTTAGGTTAAGGATTTTTGTTTCTTTTTCATTAACACCAGACTAATTAATACTTTCCTGTAGCGTTTTTCATCCACAGCTTTTGTCATTATTCATTTGTTAACCTGCAGTTCATGTAAAGACAGTTATAATTGTATATGTTATTCTCTGGAGAGGAGGTTTTTAAACATATAATCTTAGTTCAGAAACATTCAGCATTCATATTTGGGGCATTATTTCAGTCCATGTATTCAACATTTCTTTATTTAACAGAGAAAGCTTTGATTTTAAGAAGTATTTACCTGGTTCACTGTGTCTTTGATTAGACATGAGAATGTTATTCTGTTGGGTTTAAAATACTTGCTTAGTGCAGCCTTGGGGCAGAAAAGAAAGCGTTTAATTGTGTTAATTATATTCTGTGTATTTGTTGGGAGCCAATGCTTTTACAAGAAGTGGGTTGCCTATCCTCTGTGAAATCAAAGCTTGGCTCAGTAGCTACCCTGTTTCCTAAACTGAGGCCTCTCAAGTGTGGCAAACAGGGTCCTGTTAAAACATTGAGTCCCACAATATTGCAAATTTTAAGAGACACTTGAGCATATCTGCGCTGATAGCGAGTGCTGGGGCTGAAACCCACTAAAGACAGATTAAAAAAATGAAATTGTTCCGTCGGTCAGAAGGTTGAGCTGCGTCTGGAGCAGAAGTCAGACACGAGTGGTGAACGTATTGACAGGGTAGCTGGTAGTTAGAGGAAAAATGATGAGCCAAGTGCTTGGACAAAGTCACTTGTACAGACTTAAATCTGTATTTTCTTAACCTCTCTCGCCACCCATGGATCACGAGCAGACAGTGGGGCCCAGCCCAGTACTGCTGGAGATGGAGTGCAGTAATGCAACCATGTCATATTTAATAGGGGAAAAAAAAGTGCACAGCTGTGGGACTTCAAATTAATATCTCTCCATCATGAGAACTGCTGGAGTTTTATTTATGGAGCACTTGGGAATTGTTCTTTTTGCAGGGTGAGACTTCAGGTGGTTTTTTCTTTCTTATCTATAATGCAGTGTTGTACAAAAAATAATAAGGAAGAGAAAATCTGACTCATGGCATCTGTAGTTATCCGTGAAATAAGTGGCTCAGTGGTGGTTGTTGCACAGATAAACGTCATATTTGATCAAACCTGTCGTAATTTTTTCTCTTAGTCATAGGTATGGACTGGTTTGCTGGTAGAGGACTGTCAGTTGCATCACGTAAAATCTCTGGGAAATAGTTCAGTGCCTTCCAAATGAAATTATTGTGTTACTGATTAGAAAAAGAAGGCGGGAGACCTTTACTTTGCATTTTTTGAAATTTATTTTTGAGGTTCTAGAACAGTGGTTAACTGCAAAATCTTAAAAAAAAAAAAAAAACAAAACCAAAACAACCCTGGCTATGCTGGAACAGCTTCTGCTCTGGGAATGTGATGTGGCGTGTCAAAAAACAGATTTGCTGTGACCTTTGAGGCTGCCCAGATCTCTCTGTGGGGAAGATTTCCACCGTGTCTGGCACTGACTAATAAGTTAACTGGATTGTGCTGAACTGACTTGTGCTGCTTTCTGTAGGACAATTTATTTTGCTGGTTGACAGGCTCAAAATTTACTCTTTTTCTAAAGAACTTCCTGAAAAAAATGTTATTGCTGTGGCAATAAAACATGTCTAAATGCTTTAATAGAGCTTTACAAAGAGTTCATATAATACAGGGATGAGAATGTGCCTGCCTGTATAGGGAAAATTCTGTGGTTGCTTCAGGTGTAATAATAATAATAATAATAATAATAATAATAATATAGCATAGAGCTGTGTTTATACTTTGTGTACTTAAAACTTTTATTAAGCTCTGATAAGGGCTTTTCTCTTGATGTTGTGTTCCTGCTGCAGAGTAGCCTCGTTTGTTTTGCCTGACAGGAAATATGTAAAAAATAAAAATAATAGCACAAGACCATGCTCTGTCACACTTAAAGGAGCCGTGGGAGTCGAACGGAACGAGGCTTGATAAATTAATGATGCTAAGTGCTGAAGGCAAATGGGGAAGTGATGAACGGAAGGAGAGAGGTGCCAGTCTCCAACCCTGTGATTGACGAGCCAGGCACAAAGGGAATGGCAGAAACTGTGGGCAAGGGGAGAAGGCAGTGGATGAATTCAAAGCAAATGGGTGAATTTGGGGCTAAAAGCAACAGTGGTTCATAGAGACACATTTGTTTTAACCACTTTTAAAAACAAGTTTAGTTTAGGAAAGATAATGAGATTTTCTAAATACTTAACACTATCATTACTTTTTTTTTTAATGTTGTAACCATGTTTTATTTTACTGCAGATTTAATTTGACTTTTCTAACCGATATATATTATGAACCTACATTTCTGTTTCAGCTTGAACTGATCTCATTTCTGGGCTACGATTTATTTTTTTTTCTTAAAGAATGCATTTTTTATAGATTTCTGTGCCAGATTCAGTCAGTCACGATCAGCTGTGGGATTTCTTGTGGCTTGGACTTTTGTCACCTCGCTCACAGTAACCCAGGGCAGGTTGTTTAATGTTTAGTCAAAGCCTGTTGCAATGCTGGGTGTTGTCTGGGGGGAATCTTAAGGCACAGCAATAATAATTGGCACAGGTGCAGAAGAAGTCTGTCTAGCCTGGGAATTGAGTTTGGTTTGGCTTTGATTACGTGTCAGAATCAGACCACATCGAGGTGGGTCAGACTCTTCCACCCCACCCCAAATGCACACTGAGATGGGGGTTGCTGCTGCTCTGGGTGGCAGCAGTGCTGAAATACCCACTGGGGGTTGGTGGTGGTGTGTCTGGCACCAGATAAATTCATTTCCCTGGATGGAGGGCTGTTCCAAATTCTCAGTTAATTTCTTGGAGTCAGAGGATCTCCAGAGCATGGCCTTTCCTCCTTCCTCAGCAACTCGTTTGCAGAAAATGGTTGAACAGCTCGTTCTCAGCAGCTCCAGCCCTGCAGTGCAGCCAGAATAATCCTCATTTGCGGGGCAGAATCCCTGTTTGTGGAATGATTTGTGCCTCATGGCTGAACTGAGGTTTGCCCTTCCATAGCTCATGTCGCACATTATTTGTCTGGAATTCATCCCAAGGGTGGGAGGTGCAAAGTCAGCGACCACTTTTGGCTTCAAAAATTTGTCAAATTCCAAAAGCACCTGCAAAGGCTGAGTCTGCTGGAGCAGAGAAGTGCTTTGTCATTGTCCCTGCCACTGGTTCAAGGCATTACAGCTGGCCACAAATCTCAGAAAAGGGCGATGGAGAGAGCTCTAACAAAAATCTAAGCAGCACTGGCTCTCAGGAATGCTCTTGACTGAACAGAAACGTCCAAAATGTGAGAAAGAGGTTGAGATGTTGATTTTATCTGAACTAAAAAAAGAAAAAAAATATATCTCTTTGTACCAGGTATTGTTTTCTGTTTGCACAACCCCTCCGTGGATTTGTGGAGATGCCCTAAATCTGACTGGAGGTGTAGCAGTCACAGGGGGCTTAGTCCTGCACCTTGGTGTGCTCTGTCCTCTCCACTTGCTGCAGTTTATGGATTTCAGAGACACTTCAGGTCAGTCCTGGATCAGAGGGACTTCAGCACATTGTGCACCACGATTGTGGCTCTGTTGTGCAAGGCCTGTGATCCCTGTTCAGCACAGGCAATAAAATGCAGTAAAATACAATATCTGCTTCATGCAACACACCTTTGGTTTATTTGAACAGATGAAGCATTTCGTGCAAACTTAAAATCCATCAATTAATTTATTGTTGGCAAAAACCAAAGGCCCAATGAGGAACAATGAATGGATTTTTTCCTGAGTATTAAATTCTCAATATAAGATGTAACAGAAGGATTTATATTAGTATTAATCTTTATCATGCTAATTGCATTATGTTGCCATCTAATAACTTAGATTATGCACGTTGTAAAAGTATTATCTGAGACCATTTGTTTTCCCTGAAATGTGAAAGTTCATCTGGAGGGCACACATTATTGTTTCCCTGGGTTTGTCTCATGTGATGGTGAGGTTTTCTGTGGTGAAGTGAGTTTTCTCAAGGACTCCTGAAGATGAGATTTCTGGCTGCTAATTCATTAATATTTGCTTTGCATTTAGGTTTTTCTATCGTGTGCACATAGAGCAGTCAATGTGGAAGCACTTTTCTCCCAGGTTTTCATATTTAGTTTAATCTCCAACTGAAAAATCCCCTCCAGCTGCTTCTTGATAGGCTGTGGATGTCCAGATTGTTGCCAAGGTGGCCACTGCAGAAGGAAGGACGGACACCTGACTGACACCAGTGAGGTTCATGTGGTCCTACAGGCCCATCACTTGACCAGTGTCAGCAAAACCAGGTTTCAGAGGTGTTTTCTTTGCTCCTCATGTCAGTCTTCCACGTGTTTATCATATCAGATTTTTTCTTTCAGCAGGATTAATATTATGCAATTCCATTTGTACCTGGGATTAATTTGAATAATTGTTTTTGATGCAGCCTTACAAAGGCTTAGCTGGCAGTGCTAGAAAAAGCCTCTGTTAATCTGCAGATTGGTATTATAGAGGAAGAGCAGTTTCTTTTCTTCTTCTTTTAAAAAATTACATTACTTGCAGATGAGGAATGATGCCCTTACTCTGCTGCCATACGTGCAAGCAGTTTTCCTGGATGCCTGCTGTAATCCTGATAAACATTGCCCTGGAATACCTTTTATGAATAGAACATAAGATCTTTCCAATTTTTTATTTCCTCCGTGGCAATATCAGCCTGCAGAGCTCCCAGCTAAAGGCTGAATCTAAGTGATAAATGATGCAATGAGCAGACAAGTGTCCAACCTCGTGTTGGCAAATTAATTACAGTTGTAATTACAGCTGTCATCGCAGGGACTCCCAGTACGTGTTTGGTGACTGAATTTTGTGAAATGAGGATAGAGCCAAAATGGCACAACTTTTCCCCTTTGTAAAGAGAATGAAAAAAGCTATTTATTTATTTCTTAAATTAAAGCTTTTTATGTATTTTTCACTCTTTTTTTTTTTTTTCCTTGTCTCTTGCTCTTGCATCGATATTTTCTGGATAGAGCAGAGCTGGCAGCACTCAAGAGGATGAACTTTAGCAGTGATGGATGACAGGCACAGCAGCATTCAGGACACCATAAATTTGCACGGGCTGGGAGCTCTCAGGCCAAGGAGGAGGAGGAGGAAAGAGGAATGTGTGCTGAAGAGTTTTACTTGACCTGTAAAATCCAGAGCTGTTACAGTCGGTGTCACAGACGAGGGTTCTTGGAGAGTTGGGCTGTGGTTTTTTAGTTTATGTTCCCAATTACAAGGAGAACGAGGTATTTATAGAGGTTCACGGTGCCCTGGTGTAGGTGAACACTGCAGTGTTCACTGCAGCAACGAGATCTTCATCATCAGAGGCTCCTCTGAGGGGTGTTCTTCCCCACAAAGTGATTTCTGAGAAATAAAAAGCAGGAATCCAAACTCGGCTTCCCTTTGTCGGGAGCACACTGTGCCAGCAAAACGCTTCTGTGCAGGCTTTCTTCCAAACCCAGAGCCTTCAGTGTAATCTGGGAAGCTCCTTTACCATCAGCAGCCTTGAGGGAAACACTCTCATTAAAAAAAAAGAGAAGGAAAAATGCTCATTACTGAAATTTGTGTCCATGGATTGGTTTTGGGATGGGCACACTCGGAACAGCTGGGGGAGGAAGTTGCCGTGTTACTAAATGGTTTGGTGAAGGTTTTCTGTAGTTCCTTTTTTTTCTCCCTTTGAAGAGGGCAGAGTTAATTGCCAGACATTAAATATTTATAGGTTTTATTATAATTCATTGCTAAATGCTGTGAGGACTTTTCCTGATGCCGTGAAGCAGTTCAGACTCATTCAGCCTTCGGAGCAACGCGGAGATGGCAGTGGGGAAATCCTTCTTCCAGGGCTCCCAGCACTCCTCTGATGTGATTAAACAGTCCTTATTGTGTTCAGATTTTTGATTAGAAAACCTCAAAAGGGTCAAATTCGACTCAAGGGACAGATTTGTGTCAGTTCTTATTTTTAATCTGAGTGTGCCCTCAACTGTGGTCTCGGTGAAACACTTTTCTCCCTGAGAGTGGCATCGAGTTTTGGGTTTAAAACACCAACAGAGCTGCCAAATGTTGGTGAATCAGGAGCCTGTGCTAAAGGCCTGTCCTTCTTTCAGGGGTTTTATTGTCCACTGTTAACTTTTTTTTGCAGTTTCAATATTGTTTTTTGAATTTTTAATCGGCTAGTAAATAGCAACTGCTGCATTGGCATGGAAAAATGTTATGGGCCAGACTGCTTGGCTGGGATCTCTGCCATTGTGAGGTCAGGATCTGAGAGCTAAAGCATGTCAGAGCATCTTGCACATTCACTCTTAGCTGCCTATTTATATTTTATACAGAGGAGCAGGATTAGTGACTTTTTACAAAGAGAAATACTGACTTCCCTATAGAAAAGAGCCCAAATGTTCTATAAATACTAACGAGTCTGATGTCTGTATTCCTTGGTCTGCAAAATTTGATGTGCTTGAGTTACTTTTCCGAAGAAGGGTTATTTAGACATATGGAAAAACATCTGTTCCACGCAGAAATTAACAGTGTTTGAGTGGTTATACAATGTAAAAGACCATCCAAGGACTCTGTGCCTGAGCATCTCCCGTGGTGTGATCGTGGCTATGATTTATTGAGAGCAGCGTTTTTCACTCTGAGCTGTAGATTTGCAGATAAACACATTTGAATCGAATCCTTCAATCATTGATGGGATTTGTAGGTAGAGATCACTCGAGGAATTTTTGTCTCCGGAGGACAAAATTCTGCCTGCCTGGTTTATAGGTGGTTATGTTCATACCTCTGAAAACACAGAGCTGAGGTGCAGAACAGAACAGAGACAGTGGGTTTAAATTATGCATATTTTACCCTCCCTCCTGCCTTTATTTTGGTGCTTAACCAATGTATAAAATATCAGGCAAAATATGAATTATTCAGTGAGTAACTTCGAAGGCAATTTGCTCGGGTGTTTCAGATTCATGTCTGTCTCTAATAAAGTTTGTCAAATGGAAAGCAGCAGGCCACCCCACAGGTTCTTGTGTAAGGGAGCTGTTGAGTTGTGAAATTCTGACTGATTCTGAACCAAAAATTCCTCAGACTTTTCAAAAATCACTGTTTCTGCTTTTTTTTNGCAGTGTTTTGCCATTGTACCAGAATGAAAAGATGGGTCATTTTGTAAAGGGCAGGGAAATTTTAAAATGTATTTATTAGCTTGTGTATGATTGACAGGGATGTGATCCCTGCTGAAACACCAATGTAGGATTCCAGTGGAGTGTGTCCAAAAAAATAACGATGCATGTGCCAGTTCTTAACTTGAACTAAAGGTGAAGGAGAGAGGCAGAGCTCCGGGGAGTGTAACACGGGATGTTCCCTGATTCTGTGTAATTCCCTGGGACAGACCCACTTCTCCTTGGATTTCCTTCTCACTGTGCAGGGAACACCCTCCTGCAGCACTCGGTTTCCACCAACAAATCTGTCCAGCAGTCAGTGGGGTTAGCTTCAGCTTTTGGACCATATGTTGGTGTACATATGGATCCTGCATGTTCCTGTTTGGTAGCAATGCATCCAGACATAAAAACGGCTCTCCCTGGAAATCTGCTGGAGTGTGCAGCTGCTGCTGTGGGAGGTGGGAAGAAGAGAAGGATGTAAATAGGTGGGTAAGGGTTTAGTGAGAACGAGTAAAGTGTGCCTTTATAAATCGGTGGGTTCTTCAGCATTTCAGAGGGGAAAACGGAGGAGGAGTGGGAAATGTAAACCGGTTATTATTCAGGGCCTTGCATACTGAATCAGCTCGGAGGCAAAGGCAGCAGCTCAGCGAGCTGCATTCCTCATCCGCGCTCACAGCGCCGCTCCCGCTTTGCTCTGGGATTTTTTGGCAAATCAGCTCAAGATTCTGGGCTCCAATCTATCACTTAATAGTTGTAAAAACCTTCATTCAAACCACCTTAGCCAGGAGTCGCTGAGGGCAGGTTTGGCTTTTCAAATCGAAGCTGGAGTTTGTTTCGGTTTTGCCGTTGGCTGCGGTCAGGAAGTTTGGGGTCACAAAGACTGCTGAAGCTTTGATTTGCCAGCAGTGAACTTCATTTAGGGCTGTGATTGCTTCCTAAAGGGTGTCTGGAGCCAGTCCCATTTCCCCTGGATTCTTGGATCAATGTTCACTCAATTCCCCGTAGGAACAGCTCCAGCTCCAGCACATGTTGAATTGTTTGACCTGATGCCTCTGCCCTCGGGGTCACCACTTTTGCAGGGAAATGGGGCATCTCAGGTGAGGATGGTTTTCAGCCTTTATCTCCTTTCATTTTCTGTTTAAAGGAATGGGAGATGGATTATATGAGCTCCAGCTGAGGATAATGAGGAAAAAAAAAAAATTTGTAACATCTCTATCACGAGCAAGTTGGCCAGTAATGAAATATTGAAGAACTGATGGGAAGTTCTTGTACTCTAACAGATTGAAATATTTAAGAAGTGATGAGGAATTATTGTACGCCAGTATATTGATGTAAAATAATTCTCATGCAGCCTGATGTCACACAATTAATTTCTTCATCATGTCAGTGATGCACTGCACCCAACCCCACTGCAGATCCATTGGAAAGCAGAGAAACTCCACTGTAATTTGGAATATTGGACAATTCACCATATTGTACCTATGGAGGAATAGTAATGCTCTTCTACAAGGCAGGAACTTATTAAAATTACTTCTTGCTTCTGATCAGTTTAACCTGTAGTTTGTAATATGTATTCAAGGCGTAAAGGGTGCTCTGTGGTGAAAAGTGTATCAGTTTGACAAATTAATTAACAAATTACAAAATTATAAAGCAAATAAATTAGGAGGTTTAAGCAAGACATCTACAGCTGTTTCTGGCCTTCTAGTGCTCCTTTTGAATCCACGTCCCTGGATTTCATCTTTATTGAAGTGATTTATACACAGTAACACGATGGTGAGTTGTATCTGAAACAAAATCTACATTTCTCCTAGTCGTGAATCATTTTCTAACAGGATCTTTTGTTTGTGCACTGTCTGTAATTATACTGCAGTTTCTTCATTAAAAAAGAATGAGGGAAAGATAGCCAGTAAACACCGAGTCCCTTCCGGATTTATGTGTCTTTCTAGTAATTAGGAAATTACAAATCCCTGGGAGCTCAGTCATGCAGATCTTCTTTCTCCCTTTGCCAACTCAATCAGTTCTATTCTATACAACAAGAACATGAACAAAAGGCAGCAATCAAAATCAGTCGATTCAATGACCACCTGTTTCTTTTAATTAAAAATAATAATTTACTGTGAATTCCAGGAGGGGACTGAAAAACCTGCCTTTGAATCATTTTGAACCGTGTTCACGTTGTGCTCTTCTATACAATTACAAAGGAGAAACAGTTGATTGAAAAATTTCAATTTTCTTTAAAGACAGGTTTTTTTCTGTTTGTGTACTTTCTTAATTCTCTTTAGAGTAGTAAAGAATAAAAGCGGCCTTAGTAACACAATGGGAAAAGAGATTTTTGTTGTCGTTTTTGGCTGGGGTGTCATTTATAATCATAAAAGACTTTTCTTCTACAGCACTTGAGAATCAGTCTTCATTTCTGAATGTCATCCCAGCCCTTGAACCCGGGGAGGAATGGGCTGGATTTTGAACTTGCTTTACTGCAGCTGCTTTCAGCTGCTGGTGCAGCTCTGGCAGAGGCACAGCAGGGTTTGCACAGGTTAAATCTCCTGTATTTTTGCTATTTTTGCTTAGTCTTTATATCCCTATCCCACCAGTACCTTCCAGTGTTACTGTGGAGTTGAATACAACTCAATTTATGCTCTACTCCTACCAGTACGTTCAGGTTTCCCATCCTCCAGATGTCGGTGGATTGAGTGAATGAATTCTTTCTCCAAGTTATTCCTTTGAGTCACTCCAAGCTTCACATTCTGCCTGGAGGGAGATTCCTGGAAAGAGCCTGGGTGTAATTCCTGTAAAAACCGAGTAGGAAAGCACACTCATGCCATTCCTGTCCTCCTTTATGCAGGAAGGAGCTCTTGGTGTGTCAAGCTGGAGAAGAATTTTTTTGGGTGCTTGGCAGGTAGATTTGGAGCTCTAAAGTGTCTTGCAGCTGGGCAGGAGTAACCCCACGAACCAAACCCAGCTGAGTGGCCCCACTCTGAGCCCAGTTTGGGCTCAGGAGTCTCAGAGATCCCAGCCAGCCTCAGGCCTTCTGGGATATTTCTGATTTTGAGGCAGTAGAAGTCTGATCTTTCATTGCACTTTCCTGAAAGCAATAAAACTTTCCCGCACTGCAGCTCTGAGACTGGAAATAGCAAATGAGCTTTAAGCATTGGTACATTTTATATTAAAAAATGATATGATCTTAATCATTCCCAAGAGTGTGGGATTCTCTTTGCTCCCAGTCTCCCTCAGCCAGGGAAGAACAAAGCTGGTGACCAGTTAAACAAGGACCTTTTCCTCTTCCTTGCTCCTGAGCTCTGATGACAGAAGCCATGTTTTAAGCCCTGGACGTTATTTCCAGTAGAAGCATCTGGCTCCTTGGCTCTTGCAGCTTCAAAGCTGAAGCTGTTTTCTTAAATTAAGATGCAGAGCAAATCCCCAATCAATATTTTTGTTTTCTCAGCGCAAAAATAAATAGCAAACAGAAGGAAGGGTCTCAAACAGAGGTGGTATCTGAGCGGGATCCTGGATATTGTAGCCATTGCTTGGAAGGTGTTTAGAAAAGCTGGAGACCTTCAGAACTGAGAGGGAAATTTGCCTGAGGACAGCGTGGGCTGAGTGTAGGATTTGGCTCTGTGCAGAGAAAACCACGCTCAAATATATTCTCAAATATGTTTTATTAACTTGGTATTCGCTCGGGGAAGTTAAAGCTGTTTTAAGGGAAATATATGCAGTACAAACTGCAGCGGTTTCATTGATCTGCTGCAGCAGATCCACACTTCTGAAGACATTTGGAGGGGGGGCAAAGAAAGATGTAGGATTCAGTGGTTCTGTCACAGCAGGGAATGGTCAAAGGCTGTGTCCCAAAGTGAGGAAAACACAAGCCAGTCCTTCTGGGCTTTTCCATTGGTGAGGAGGAACAGTGACCTCGTATCTCTTGCAGCAATTTGTAAGTTGTTTTGCATATATGGAATATATTGCCACCCCTGTTTTCAGTAGAAACACAAACAGTACCACAATTTGTGCTGCTGACGTCCAGGAATTACCTTTTTCTTTTGTCTAAGTGAAGTAGTTTGAAAATTTTAAGCTTTTCTTCCTGTACACCTTTTAAATTAGTAACTACATCTATGGGTAAGTTTGACTGGGGATGAAGAATAATCTTGTGGTTCTGTTATGGAAATAAAAAAGGGAAAATTGGGTACATTTGCATTTCTTTACACAAAATTGTTCTTTGTTGTACTAGGCCTTGATACAACCTGAGGACCTCACAGCTCATCTGCAGAACTCCTTTAAGGTTTTTTTGTAATGGAAAATATAATTCTCTGTTTCTCCAAAAATGTTTTTACACTTGCACTTTTGCATTTTCTGCTTCTTAACGATCACAAAAAATAGCAGTTCAGGTAGGGAAAAAAATCTTTTCACCAACCATAGGCAATTTTTAAAAAGTTAATCTTATCTCCGCCCTAGCACCTTGTTAACATTCGTGTGTTGGCATTAATGACTGAAAATGGTCCTTTTCCCTCACACCTTAATCACCAGCACAGGCTCTGGCTCTGACAGGTCACAGAATCACAGAAAAGTTTGGGGTGGAAGGGACCTTAAAGCCCATCCCATTCCACCCCTGCCATGGCAGGGACACCTCCCACCATCCCAGGCTGCTCCAAGCCCCAATGTCCAGCCTGGCCTTGGGCACTGCCAGGGATCCAGGGGCAGCCACAGCTGCTCTGGGCACCCTGTGCCAGGGCCTCCCCCCCCTCACACAGAACAATTCCTTCCCAATATCCCATCCAGCCCTGCCCTCTGGCAGTGGGAAGCCATTCCCTGTGTCCTGTCCCTCCATCCCTTGTCCCCAGTCCCTCTCCAGCTCTCCTGGAGCCCCTTTGGACACTGGAAGGGGCTCTGAGCTCTCCCTGGAGCCTTCTCTTCTCCAGCACCCCCAGCTCTCCCAGCCTGGCTCCAGAGCAGAGGGGCTCCAGCCCTCGAGCATCTCCGTGGCCTCCTCTGGACTCTCTCCAGCAGCTCCAGGTCCTTGTGCTGCTGGCCCCAAGCTGGAGGCAGCTCTGCAGGTGGGGTCTCACCTGAGCGGGCAGAGGGGCACAATCCCCCTCTGCTGCTGCCCACGCTGGGGGATCAGCCCAGGGCACGGTGGGTCTTTGGTTCTGGTGGCACGGTTGTTGACACGGCCGAGCTGCATCCCATGAAAAGACCTCACAAGGAGCAATCGGATGTAAAAGCCCCACTGGTGCAGCATCACACAAAGTGGGGTTTGTATCTTTTAAAATCAAAGGCAATGTGGTGATTTAATGCCTGCAAAACTATAGCAGGTTCAGTGGTGCTATCAGGGGGAATAAAATTCTGATCAAAAGGGAGCTTTTGGAAAGAATTGTGAGCTCTAATGCTCATAAGCTGTTTTGTGCCGTGTTAAGGCACAGTTTGACGTGTGCTGCTGGTTAACCATGAGCTTTCAATTATTGCACACCCCCGCCTAAGAGCCACAGAAATTAGGGAATGATTTCTCACAGGGGGGTGCTTTCCATCGCTGCTCAGTAAAGGAAATGGCTTCATTTGTGCTAAACAAAGGAAGAAGGCAGGGATGGTGGCAGGGGGGCAGGATGTCGCTCAGTGGCTGTAGATTGATGGAAACACGTGTGGGGTTTGGGGAGATGCCTCCGTGTTCTTCTGCTTCCCTCTGCTGGAGTGCGGCAGGATTCCTGCCTGAACCCCTGTGAGCGCATCCGCGGCTGGCTGGGCAAGAGATTTCTGCAAACTCATTATTTATTTTTAATTGTTTCTGCTCCGCTTTCGGGTTTTTTTTTTCAGTAGTTCCACCTGGTGCCAGTGTGCACAACCCTCTCCTGGTGGCTGTGGCTCTGTGGCTGCTCCTCTCCGTAATCACATCTCAGCTCTGAGACTGGTGAATAATATTCTGATTTTTGCAGAGCTGTGTGGGGTGCAGATGTCTGGTTGCTGTTCATCTTTACAGGGATGCTCCACCCATGTATGTCATTGCAGGCTCTGAAACCCCAGTATGTTAGAAAGCAGGACAAATGCAGACCTAAATTTTTGCCAATTCAAAGGTTTTTCAAAGAAAAATATCTCAATGTCTGTGGTATCGATTGCCCGGAAGTTTTTGTCCCATTTAATTACACTGTATTGCATTTAGGTGTACTTACAAAAATGGAGGACTGTCTTAACAGAGCAGAGAATTCACTTTTTAGCATGAAAATAACACAAATTTTATAGAGCACATCGTGCATCACTGCTGAACGAGTCCTTCCCCCTTGCTTTCCCATTGCCACTTTCCCCCCTCGTAAGTTTGACGGATTTTGGAAACAGAAGTAGGTTTTCCCTTTGGAGTTCCACAATTAATCTATGCCAAGTTTAATGCAAAGTTCAGTTCTCTTGCAAATAGCAGCCATTATTTGGCAGTTCATCTGTCAGATCCTGGCTTGGCTCCCTGTGTTTACTACAAAATGGGGCTGCCAGCTCTGCTTTGGGAATTATTGAAAGTTTACATTGATGAAAATGGGGTATTTGAAGAAAATTTACAGGAGCTTTCCTTTAGCTCCATAGTTTGCCTTGAGCCAAAAAGATGCTAAAGACAACGTGATTTCCTCTATGATGCACATGAGTTCATGAATGCATCTTTAACACTGGGAAGTATGAACCTGTATTAACAACTGATCAAATAATTGCTGTTAATATAAGTAATTAGAGCTGGCAATGTAGGAATTATTATTAATATGATTGCTTATAATTAAAGTGCAAGCTATAGACTCAAGGGTAGTTCTAAGTGCATGAGAAATCCTTGTTAATATGGGAATAAGATGAAAAAGTTTTGTCATCTGCGATGGGTGGGTAGTGATCTCTTGGCTTTCTCTAGATGTTCTCACGCTTGCTTCCTAAATAACAATACCTTCTACACTTCAATTTACTAAAAAAAAACCAAAAAAGCATAGGATTGAGGCAGAAAATAGGATTAAATACTGATGAAGAGTGTACTCTCTTATGAGGCAGGTTTTAAATGTTTTTTAGGATGTACTATTAAAGGAAACTTGAAAGAGAGATTTTCTACAAGGTTTCCAGTTCAGGAGTAGTTTTGATGCTATTTTCCACTGTCCTTATTATGAATGACTTTGTGTGTGCATACAGCATAATAGCTAATAATAGTCAGAACATATTTGCTTCTCCTTATAAAACCTAATTCATATTAAATCGTTGATTTGAAATGCCCCACAGTAGGAATTTTCACACAAGGGTAGAAAACTAAGATTCAGTGCAGAAAGCAAACACTGATTCAAATAATATACACTGAGTCCTGCAGGGCCAGCTGCAAAGTGTGATCCGATTTATTTATTTATTTATTTATTTATTTATTCACGTGGCTGGTTTTTGTTGTTTTCTGAGAATGTTTTTCCTGGGATTTTGTAGCCACTCAGAGCTTTGCAGTCAGACACGAGCCCTCACTTGTGGTGGTTTTCAGTGAGGGCAGAATAGCTGTCCTTACACATCACAACATTTTTAAGCCACACACACCCCTGCTTAACTTAATTACACGCACATTGCATTGTTTGGAATGAAATTATTTGGCAGCGTTACATAATTTCAATAAAATACACAGCTTCAATGTACTTAGTAGACATTGACTGTAATAATTTCCTTCCCCTCTATACCATTACTTTATACTCATAAATACCACTTGTGTCAGATGTTAAACACGACTTTCAAACTCTGTTTATTCAGTGGCATTCTTAGGAGCTGTGGCTTTTGTCCTGCTCAGCCACAGATGTCTCACCAGGGTAATGTTTAAGTGTAGATATTTATAAGGCAACAAGTCCCCTTCTGTCATCTAAACAAAACAATTTAGGGAAGAATGAGCTTCCCAACTGTGCTTTAAATGGTTTGGAAGGCACGCAGTCACCGAGCCACCAGAGAGCCCCTCTGCACAGCCACGTTCCCATGACCCTGAGCCACAAGGCCCGTGGCTGTGCCTTTAATAAATAATGAAGCAGATGTTCTCTGGAGCCCTGGCTGCCACTCCATTTAGGTTCACTGTGTTTACAAAATAAATACAGTTGGTAGCAGTTTGAATTTCATATCTCGGGCTGTACAGCGAGCGGAATTATTGAAATGGTTTCGATTTGAATTTGTGGTGTAAAGTCTTTACTCGATGTCCTGGGTGCTCTGTAATTTCCTTCCGTGCAGTGAAAAGCAGTGGTTATAGGTTCACTGTAAAACTTAGACTCAATACCAAGATGAATTCACGTGAAGAATGCCACCAAAACACTAAAAACCTTCACAAAGGGTAATATGGCAAAATAGTAACATTTGAAGGCAAAATTTTGCCTTCTCATACTCATATTTCTGTAATAATTACTGATCAAAGCTCCCAAATTTCTTGAGAATGCCTTTATACTAGAGGAATCTTTTCATCTTGAGGAAAGAGTCAGCAGGTTTTCCATTCTGAGTAACATGCTGGGCTTTCCTTTTGATTTTTTGGAAAGCTTTGATTGGCAGGTAAATTTTAAAAATCAGTATATTTATAAGACAATTTAACAGTTCTTATGCAATATAAAGGTATAAGACCAAATATAGACAGAAGGAAAATATTTTAATGTCTTGTTTTGCAGTTGTGTTTTCACTGAGGGTGTTTTAGACCTGGCATTTCATGATTTCTATGGTTTTCCTGGAAAGGGTGTTAGCAAGGATGGATTTCAAACCCCAGTGTGGTTTCTAATGAACAGTTCCTGCTCTTCCCAATTTCTGACCAAGGCTGTGCAGGGATAGTTGTGACTGAAATGCAGCTGGAGCAGGAAGGAGTCATTAAGGAGCTGAAGATAAAGAGGATGTGCACAAGACAGGGCCATCACCACGTTTATGTTGCCATTGCACATCTGGAGCTCTGGGATGAGCCTGACATGGGTGAACATATGGAAGATGTGGTTTCCTCCTCTGAAATAAATGTTCCTGGTTTTCCAGAGGGGACCCTTACTCCTGCAGAAACAGCAGATGTCTTTGGATGTGTCAAGTGTTTAAGTGATTTGGGTGTATTCCCTTTCACTGGTCCTAAATTAGGAAACATTTCCAAGCTGCTGGCAGCCTTAAAATGTCCTCACTCTTAAGTTTCTCTGCTCAAAAATCAGATGGGAACAGCAGTCTCTGTAAAATATTTACCATGTGCCAAGTTAGGATTTGTTCCCTTTCGTTTACAACAATAGAGATTATAAAGTTGCAGCATTTCAAGATGATCCCATCTGTAAAATCCTGATTTTACAGTCGTTGCACTGTACTCCAGATTAGCCCATGAACAGTTTCTTCCCAGTTCTCCTGCTGTATTTTGTGTCACATTTCAGAACAGTGACAATAACACTCTGTAATCCGTCTGTGACTCTTCAGCCACAGACTGAACACTGCCATTAAACTTTATGTATGTGAGCAGTCAGTAAATGAAGTTTTAGTGTGCATGAATCATGGGAACAAGGCTGAGCTGACACATCTTTTCTCACAGCACCATAAAAAAGGAGAATCAGGAGCCGCCTGTGCCAACGCCGGTACCACTGCGAGGCTGTGAACAAGCTACACACTGAAATGCATTTTTCTGCAGCAGAATTTGCAGAGCCGGAAAGCTTTTGGTGTTTGAAGTGATGTATTAAAGGTGTGTCAATCTCACCTTTCATAACTTGAGGGTCTGTGTCTGTTTTTGCCTGCAGGATCCCAGAAGCAAGCACAAGTTCAAGATCCACACCTACGGGAGCCCCACCTTTTGTGACCATTGCGGGTCGCTGCTCTACGGGCTCCTGCACCAGGGCATGAAATGTGACAGTGAGTGAAGTTTTCCTTCTGCTTCCAAAGGGGTGTTCTAGAAAGGAAGTGGAACCCTGGATAACAGCTTCTTACTTCGTTTCTGTGGAAAATACCATTTCAAATGTCAGCTATTTATAGTCCTGCTATATTTCAAGTGGCTATTTCAGTACTATAATAACCTACTAATGGAAATCACCTCTTCTGCTGAGAACATGGTGTACTCAGCTTGGTGTGGCTGAAGAGCCTTTGTCACAGCAATTTTTGAGAAAGCCTCTTTTTGGATTGTCTGGGTGAACACACTCTCAAAGACTGGATTTCAGTTCAGTTTGTAGTCAAGGTCTAGTATTTTCCTTGTATTTAATTTGTCTTGGAAGTCTCCCACTAGCGAAACCCAATAATCAATTAAACCCTCATTGCTGACGTGAATGCTCTGTTTTCTTAGTCATACTCCCAGCAAGTCTTTATTCCATTTTCACTTTTTTTCCCCCTTGCAGTTCGTTAATGATATGTTTAGCTTTCTGAAGTAGATTATTTTCTTTTCTCTTGTATTAACTCTCTACATAAAGTATTGCAAGATGGAAACCAGCCGTGGAGTCTGGTTGAAAACCAGGCAGCTGTCATCTGGAAATCTTGCAAAAATTAATCATTTAGTCTTGATTTTCACTTTAAATTAATGTTCACTTAATTTTTAGCTTCTCATGGGTGTCTGAACCATTTATATGTCCGCAGCCTGTGATATGAACGTTCACAAGCAATGTGTGATAAACGTCCCGAGCCTCTGTGGCATGGACCACACAGAGAAAAGGGGAAGGATTTATCTGAAAGCTGAAGTCACTGGTGACAAACTGGAAGTAACAGGTAAACAGCTCATTTTGGAATGTTTCAGGTTTTAGAAATGTACGCACTGTGAGTTTGCGTACCTTGGTCAGATCTTTGTGCGTTGAAGCCGCTGATGGAAAATTTCCTTCCAGAAGTGAAAGGATTTCATACGACGTGGCTTCGAATCAAGAAACTCTATGAAGCTGTGCTCATAAAAATAAGTAGAATAAAGGAAATCTGTAGTAAGAGCTTTAAAAACTTGGAAATATGAGTTAGAAAATCACTGAGTTGCTGTTCAGGAAGTTACCCATCATCTTCAGAGCATGAGAGATACACTAAACCTCCATCAGCTGAGGAGTTGTTTCCTGTATTGCAGAGTATTGAATAAACAGAGGCAACTGGGATTCAATCCCAAATATTACTCCCAGTGAGGTTTTTAAATTTAAAAAAAAAAAAAAAATAGTTCTCACATTCTATAATCTTAAGGTTAGCAAGATGGGGAGGAGGCAGAGAAAGGAAGGAAGGAGAGGGTGGCAGCTCCTTTCCTTGGAAGTGTTTCTCTGGGATTTGTGGATAATCTGTGGTTGTGCACACCCAGACGTGCACCCACACCCCCAACCAACCCATCCCGAGCCTGAAATTCCAGAAAATACTCCATGAAACCAGAACAAGGTACAATGCTTTCATTGCTGCCTGCCTGGTGTTGCAAAATGGAATCGAATTCGGGGGCAAAGTTAGGGCAGGACAAAGCTGGAGGTTTCTTAGAACATCTCAACTCCTGCCTGTGCTTCTGGGTGTGGTGGTTGGAACCTGGGGATGCCGAGTGTTGTGTCAGTGTGGCTCAGGTGATAGAGCCTGGTACACCCCAAAAGGATGCTTCTTCCCCCCTACACTCCATGGAGACCTTACCCCTTTGCATAGAGGAAATCAGACCATCACACTGAATTTTCACAGCTTCCAGGCCCAGCAAATTACCCTGCTGACATCACTCCTCCTTGGCTTTGTTCTCTCTAAATCCAAATACCTCCATATTCTCCTGTCAAACCCTGTAAAACGCATCGAAAAGGAGAAGTTTAATAAAATTTAGTTAGAAAGGAGCAGAATAGATCCCAAGTGATGCTTAATTGTGGCTTAACTTTTCAAAGAGCTTCCTGTCAACGTGGGAGGGGGAAATTTGTCCAAGGTGCTGTCATTAACAGAAGGTGGTTTCACTAAGTAATGAGGCGTTTCAGAGATGGTGATGCGGCTTCTAAAAGTAATTGTACCATGAGAGGGAATTAATTTAAAAATCATCCGAGTGACAAAATTTAATATTTGCTTTATTCTAGGCCGCTTTGCAGCAAGGTTCTTAAATATGGCTTAAACTTGCTGCAGTAATACACATAATTTGACAAATAACGTGTGCTTATTTCCTGATGATTCAGTTGGTTTACAATCCTTTTAGGGACAAAAACGTGTATCACAAGTCATTGTGGTACCAAGGCACTGTAAAGTGATTATACAAACAAGGATTCTTTTAGTTCACAGTTTTATTTGAAAAGGTCTTGTCTGAAAAGTGAACGTGGTAAAATTGAAACAGATATTTTGTAGGTTTTCTCCATAGGCTCTTTTTGGTGTGAGCGTGTTTGGCAAATGGCATTTCTATTGTGTTTATAAATAAAACATTTCCATCCCACAATTAAATAGGTTTCTGGACAACAAAAAGAATGTTTACCATAACTTTGTTATGTATAAAGCAATTACAGTGCTGTTGTTGTGGTTGAGGCTTGCCAGCACTTCCAAGCTCTCTTTAAATGAAAATGACAATTGTCCTGAAAGCAAGCTGCTTTTTTTGGTTTTTACATTAAAAATACCATATGGACTAAGCCAAAATGACATTTCAGGTGCCTTTTGTGTACGTTTAACTGAAAAGGAAATTAGCAATTGCCAGTTCATGGACATATTACAAAATGCAAAAAAAAATTCTCCTAGAATGCCATTGCTTCTAAAATATTTATTGACAAAACCTTTGTTAGAACATACAGTTCTCAGAGCTCCCAGGCACAACATCACTGCCTTTAGCTTTGGGAAAGGAGGTGAATTAAACGTCCAGGAAGTTTAGGAACAGCAGGAAAAATAACCAATGATTGACTGTTTGGTTTGAGCCTTTGTCTGAATCTTTTTCAAAGGAATTACTCTGTAGGTGTAGAGCTCCTTCAGCTGAATTCCCCAATATCCCTGCTCTGCATCCTGTTTTGGTTGTTAATTAGCTCCTGCTGATTCTTTCCCAGCCAGCCTTGATTGCACGCAAAACATTTGTGCTGCTGAACGGGGACCTGCCACTGGTGTTGGCAAATTGGAGATCCACGGGCATCCCAAGCATCCCAGCCCCACCAGGGCACGGCTGGCAGAGGATGTGGTCCTTTAGGGGATATGGTTTATTTAGCACATCCCAATTTTGTCTTTCTTTCCCTCTGCCTGCTTCTTGGGAGGGTTTTGTGGCGCCTTTTGTTTCCGAGAAGCCCCACAGCACACACACACACTGTTTTCCTGGTAAAATGTTGGAAACAGGGCTGGTTTTTCATTCCCAGTGAATTCTAGGAAGGAGCTGCCCGGTGGCTCCCTCGGACTATCCACAACCTCCGAGTCGGCAGGTTCTGAGTGGGATTAATGGTGGGAATAATCCAGTCCTGCGTATAAACACCCTTAATTGCAATTAACTAAGTCAGATCTTCAGGCCAGGTGCAGCAGTGTGGACACACAGGTTTGCCTGTGGGAATTGTAGAGACTCTGCAGCACTTCTCCACAGAGGAGTTGGAATTTTGGATTGGCATCCTCTGCCATAACCTCCCCCTCTTCCCAGGGCTACTCAATCTGCCCCATTCAATGCTCATTTGTGCTGTAATTTTTAAACATCAGTGGTTTATTTTCAATGGTTGAGCTACTTGCCTGAGAGTTGCGTTGAATATTAATAATTTATGGCACTTGCAGTACAGAAATGTGGTAGTTTTCTTTTTATAGAAACACTCTTGAAACGCATCTTTCTGAAATCTCTGCGTTCGTGACCCTTTCACAGGTTGGATTGATGTGGGGGGTTTGCTCTTAGGCATAGTAAAGTGCTTTTTGCTATTCTTAATCTCTGCTTTTTACACTGAATTTTCTTCCTCCTGATGTGTGTTAAAAGTTTTTTCACTCTTACATTTACTCCTTGACCCGTCTTATAATTTAGGGCTCTTCTGAGTGAGCTTGTAGGTGGTTGAATCACAGTTCTGATTTTTTTTAACTTTATTTTTTGAATTATTTTTATAGCGAATGAACAATAACCTTTGTGAGAAAAATAACCCCATCTGGTGCACTGATATATAAAATGCTGCCACGATACTGGGACTTTAAACTGTGACCTCCCAGGCACTGGAAGTTGGATGTGACAGCAGCTGACAAGGAGGATCTGCCCTCCTGACACTAATTTAGAGACAGGATGGTGGTGACCCTCTGGCAGCTAATTCACCCCCTGTTACATAAATCTGATTAAAACACATATAGGCACCGCCTAGAATTTTCAGGGGGTTTTAACTGCATTTTCCTAAGCTGCAAGGATCGGAAAATCTGGTTTTATTCCTCAGTGGTGCTTCTGTCATTGAAAAGCAGAGGAAAGCAGGCAGTGAGCCCTGCAGAGGCTGGGAGCACACGGGAGGCTCTCCAGCAGTGATCTCCCCAGCAGCTCCGTGCTCCCCACTGGGCATTTCCCAGATTATTCGTGAGTGTAGGAATGCTGAGCCACCTCCTGGCACTGCATATTGATGTCCTGTCATGCAGCTGGGGCAGGAGCCTCACCCAGACAGGCTGGGGACACAAAGTGCAGGATTTTGGCACGTTCCGAGATTCTCATCAAAACTTCTTCCTTAAGAGACTCCACCATGCACACACTCTGATAATTTTATTGGGATTTGCTAGGTCAGTGGTAGTGCCTGTCTTTGTTAGCATTAATTTCATAATATCTGCAGCTGATTTTAAAGGGGAACATAAATGAATATTCCGGCTTTTTGACCAGCTTGTAGTACCAAATGCCTAGAAAGGCATCCCAAGTAATTGTTTCCATGCGGGGCACATTTTTAACATCTCAAAAAACACAAATCTCATGGTTTACTTCACTAATAGCTTCTTGCTGAAATTCCCAGAATCTGCAGGGTTGCTGCAGTCATTACAGGAAAAGCTGTGCCTTTAGCAATGCCAGCCCTGGTGACAACTGAAAGCTTCCTTCCCACTTCAGGCACTGAATTTACTTTACCATGAAGAAACAGGCAATGCAAGGTGTTTTAAAAACCCATTAAATTTCAGTAATGGCCATCTACATGCCTCCAAAAATATTAACTAGATCCTATATATTTATATAAGATAAGAATTAGAAATGGAGCAGCCTGAAGCCCTTTCCAGATTATTTGATCTATCTTGTGGTAAGATTTCTGTTTCATTAAGCAGCTGTCCTGCCCAGTAGCGCATGTATTTTAAGATGATATTTTTTTGTGAAGATAATCTTCCTTTAAAACTAAAATGGAATTGCTTCTAGGAGATTTCCAGGTGAACTTGAACCTGGAGAACCTATTGCAGGCCCAAGAATTTAGGAAGCAGTGCTAGGGATTATGGTACATCTTTTGTTAGTAGGAGAGAATATCTTAATAAATACAGAGGAATCAAGTCTCATGCAACATTGGTTCCTTTTTCTTCTTGTTTTGGACGAGGATATTCATCAACTGTTCCTTGTACATCACCTGTACAGTGCAGGTGTTCATTATGTTGCCATTTTCCAGGGCTCAGGCACTGGGCTCAGGAGGGATATGAAAAGAAATCTTTGCTGGGCAGAGAAGTAGTTATGGAACAGAGAAAAGTCTCATGTCAGAAAGGCCTTTTAGTGATGAAAACTACAGAGACTGAGAATTGCCTGGAAAGCAGGATTTGTTTCGGAGTCAGTTGTACCTGTGAGTCAGAAGCAGCTCCAGAAAGGAATCCAGCATCCAGTGGGTTTTAATAAGATCTCGTAATAAATCTTCAATGAAAGAGGAGCAGTTTTGGAGGCTGCTTCAGATTTTGCATGCGAAGAGTACAAACCCAAAAACGGGAAGAAAGACTATTTTCAGTGGTAGGTAAATCTTTTAAACTGTGCTTGAGGGCTGCAGGGGGGCACTGGGGAGAAAGCTCCTCGGCTGGGAGTGCAAGATCCTCTGTCACTCACTAAGGCGTCTGTAAACTGGGCAAGTGAGAAAATCTGCACCAGGAACCTCCTCAGGAGGCAAGGAGAGCTTTGGGACAATTTAACAAAGCTTCGTTGTGAGGAGACAGGAACTTTGTGATGTATTGGAGCTAAGAACAGTCCCCCTTTCCCCTCATTTCTCCGGGTACCATGCCAGGTGAGACCATTGGAGTGTCTCCTAAAAGCAGCTTTTGGCACGAAGGGGGAGAGATTTCTGCTCCTCTAAGCTGCCTGCAGGACTAGAAGATTGGCAAGAACTGGTTGCTGTGATTAGTAACCTGTTTTATTATCCACATTTGGGAATTCAGGGAAAAGGTAGCTGTGACTCACCTGTAAAGGAACTGAGGGGACTCATGCTGCGAATCATTCAGCTTTGTCCTAGGGACAGAAACATTTATTTAGTCATTCCCATGATTAAATTTATCTGCTGGTACCACGAGAAATTGTAAATCCACAACTGCATATGGCTTGCCACTCTTGACCTGCACAATCTCATGGAAAAAGTTTCAGCTTCATCATCCACTCTCTAAATTCCTCAAAATCCTGCCTGAATTTCTTCTCTTTACATGAAATGTCAGTTGTTCTCTGCCAGCCCACTCTGTTTTATTTAGGTTTTTATTTAAAGTATGAATACCTAAGAACCAGCTCTGTATTTGCTCATGTCCTCACACTATTCCTGGAAAAGTGGGTGTCCCAGTTTTAGGCATGGCTCCTGGGTGGATCCTGCAGGTTTATAAGCAGCACTTGATAGAAGAGCCATAGGACAGTCATCAAATAATCTGCATTTTCTGCTGAACACACAGTTATGATCTCCTTTAACAAGGAGGAAGAAAGCAGCACATTTTTTCCCTAATGCAAGTTGACAATTATTTGTGTGTTTTAGAAGGAAAACCTGAGCAAGACTGGATTTATTGGAGACTTCAATCCATTCTTGTCTTTGTTGTCTTTTTATCCGTGTGCTTTCTCAGCGCCCATTAAGAGTCCAAGCTGGACAAAACGTTGGGAATTTAACTGGTGGCAGCTGCTTGGCTCAGTACAGAGATTATTTTCATCCTTAATATTTATGACAGAAACCTGACAAGTAATATTTCAGGTTTCTGCCCAAGGTGAGGCTGAACTGCACCTCCCTTCAACCTTCTCTAATTTAGAGTAGCAGCTCTATTGCAGTGTTGAGTTTAATTAACCAATAATTACCAAGCAGGATGAGATTGCTTGCTATGATTACAATTATAGCAGAATTCAGCCGCTGTAAATTGATTTATTTTCGTGGAGTTAGTTTTCATGTAACTTTCTCAACCACACACCAGAGATCTTGCCTTTGGTGGGGAGGGGAAGGCTCTTCTTCATGTCAGTTCTCCCAGAGAAACCTGATCTGTCCCGTTAAAAATAGGGCACATTAAAGAGATGAACCACTTGGATGCTGATTCTTGATAAGCACTATTTAGCACAAGTATCATCATGCTGTTTCCCCAGGAAAAGAAGTGCTAAGTCAGTTGGAAAAAGATGTCTGAGGGTATTAATTATGCAGACAAAAGTACAAATGGGCCAGATATCTTAAAACAGGGAGTGAGATAATGACTTCGTTAGCAGCCCGTATTTAGTACATGTTGCATTTTTCCTTCTCAATTAATCTTTGAGCTTCTCTTTCTTGCATTTAGAGGTTTTTTTTCTTCCATTTTCTGTGTTTGCTGCAGAGGAAAGCAGCAATTTGACACATGCTGCCATGTCCCCGTGCTGCCACAGCTGATTTGCAGCATTTCTCAGGGCTGGGCAGGGGTGGCTTTGTCCAGGGATCTCTCCATGGCAGAGCCACCCAGCCAATCACTCAGAATTCTGCCTGTTTCACACTGGGCCTCTGCAGGTAAAATTTGAACATAAAAGCTCAGCCTGAAGGTGGTAAAATTAAGCAATTTTCTTCAGAGAATTTTAGTGGAAAACTTACTAGAGTGTATTTTTAGGAAGCTGCAGAACATGCGGAGAGTTCTGCTCCTCGCTTATGGCAAAGTGCAGCGTAGAAATAAAAATCAAAAAGTGGATTTTGAAGTAATAGCTCCCGTACCAAACCCGGCAGTGCAGTCACAAAAACCATGCAGAAGAAGACTGAAAAAAACCCAGCTAAAAAAGCCATAATAAACCCAAATATAGGATGAGAGAAAGCAGCTTGCTCTGAAAGCTGTCACTTCATCCTTCACTGGCTTCATGGTTCTTAGTCCCTTTGGGATTGGAAATACTTACCTAAAATAAGTTATTTAATCTCAGTGTTATTCCTTGGAAGCGTTTGAAGATTATTTTCAGTGCGCTACATTTTAAAAATTGGCTGCTTTGGTTTTTTTCATGGGTTAAAAAAGAAATGTTTTTCCAGCTGACCACTGGGTGTGAAGACCCCCAGAGGACAAACTCAGAGTAAATGAGAGTGGGGACAATTTCTCTGGCCTGAAAGGCATCGTTTCCCCAGCTGCAAAACCCTGTCAGCTTTAGACATGGATTGTGGAAAAGTACAAATGAAACGTTCTGCAAGAAAGATGCATTTCTGTTCTGTTCTGTTCTTTAGAAACACACTGATTTTTTCCTGATATAATTCTTTGAGGAATACACATAGTGAATAGAATTACGCTTTATTCTGAAATTTTAGCCCATAAGCTTTTCCTGTCTTTCCTTTTAAAACCAGAAATTTAAGAAACTTAATCAGCATCAACTGCTGGGTCAAGTTAATGTGATTCATTTCCAGCCATGATCTAATTTCATTAAATAATTTACATCAGAGTGTCTGTTCTGCATGAGAATTATCTCGACAAATGAAGTAGTGTCTTCCAAATCAGTAGCTCACATTCCTGTACTCCTCTTATTCTATATATAAAATAATATCTCTGTTATTTGGATGCCTTTTAACCTCCATGCTGGGAAACAGGTTGAAATCCTGGGAAGGTCTATAATTTTGGGGTTGTAGTATGAAAATGCCATTTAAATCTGGGGGAAAAGGAGAATGATGCCTTCAGCAAACAGTAACCATTTGTTGCTGAAGATCCTGATGCTCTTTTTTCTTTTTTTAATTAGCTCTAACTGACCTTCAAGTGGCTCTAAAGTCCAAATTTCTGTGGGAAATACTTTCCATCAGGAAATATTAAGTTATTTAAAGGTTGATCTTTCCTAAATTTCCTTCCAGATTTCTTCAGTTAGGCAGATAAATTTTAGAAATCCCTCCTGAACGGAAGCAGTAGCCGAGGGCAGTGTCAGTCCTGGATAATCTCTCCAGTCACTCTAAGGCTGGAATTCCTTCATCCCTTAGGAACCATGGCACCCCCAAAGCTTCCTGCAATCTTCCTTCCAGAAACACTTCTAACCTCAAACTCTGGCTGTCCCAAGGGAATTGCTGGGTGGAAGCTGTTTTCTGGCCCAGACAAGGCCAGGGGGTTGCTGCCCCCAGGTTTTGAGATGCCCAGCTGCGAGCTCCACGTTCCCCATCCCAGCTTGCTCCCAGCCCGCCGCAGCACCGGCTGGTTTGGGTGGGACAGGGTTTCACAGGTCGAGGGAAATTCACCTTTTATTCTCCAGAATTCTTCTTCCAGGACGTGTAAATGTAGCTCAGGTGTAAATGTAGCTCAGGTGTCTGCCAGAGGGAGGGCAGTGCTGTCTGTGCTCACCCTCTGGGATACTCCAGCCCCTGCAGGCTTCCGACTGTTCTCTCTCTCCTCGGGGATGGGGAACAGCTCGAGATAAATTAACTCGCTCTGTTTCTTCCTTTGGCATGGTAGAAGCAGAAAGCTGCATTAGGATTTTTGTGAAGCTGGAGCTCTGCTTGTCTTCCCTGCACTTCTCCTTTGGTTGCTGTCATGACAATGCTCACAACGGTTCCATCTGACAGCTAACGAGCCGTGGATCCGTGGGAAGGGTGGTGTTAGGAACCTTCCAAAGAGGGCTTGTGTCAAACACCTGATCCTCTGCAATCCCCTGTGTTCTGGCTGTGGCTCTTACAGTATTTGGCTCCTGATCCCGTGGTTGTATAACCTGGGAGTGATGAGGGAACAAAAGCACAAAGAATTGGTAGCTGCTTAGAAAAATTACAGTGATGGATTGGGGTATTTAATCATTGCACTGCAGGGAGAGCTGCCTGGAAGCTGCGTGTTGCTTGTGAATCACTCTCCTCTCCTGTCACTGCTCCCTGCTATTCTTATAAATATCACTCAGTACAACCTTTCTTTACAACAAGTAGTTTCTACCACACCAAGTCTGACAAGTGGGTTTCACGTCTTATTTATTTGTCACCGTGCTTCAATAGCTCTGGTCTGACATGTAATTTCTTTCTTACCAGTGATGTGTAATCCTGTGTTTTATACTGACAGTGAGAGAAGCAAAAAACCTCATTCCCATGGATCCAAATGGACTTTCAGATCCTTATGTCAAACTGAAGCTCATCCCAGATCCCAAGAATGAAAGCAAACAAAAAACAAAAACCATCCGTTCTACCCTGAATCCGGACTGGAACGAGTCATTCACGTTGTGAGTTTAACACCCTGATTTAATTGGAGGTTTTTGGACGTGTTCAGTTGTCTGTTTCAGTGTTGACAACTCCTCCATTTCTCTCCTTTTTAGTAAATTAAAACCTACAGACAAAGATCGCCGGTTATCCGTAGAGGTCTGGGACTGGGATCGAACAACCAGGAATGATTTCATGGGATCTCTCTCTTTTGGGGTGTCAGAGCTTATGAAAATGCCAGCCAGCGGATGGTAAGAGTTTCTGAAAAGAGAAACAAAGAATTTATCACCAAGAGTTTTAAACCTGCCTTTTTCTTCAATGTGATCTACCTTTTTTTGAGCTTTCGCTGTGTTTCAGGCTGTAAATTCACTGAAAGTACAAGTAAACGTAGGAAACACAGGCTATATATATCAAAGGAGGATAATAAAACAATTGCTTTTCTTTTGTGGTGTTCCTGAAACTTCTGCTGGAGCCAGGAGCTGCTGCAAACTCAATTCCGTGTACATAGTCTTGTGATACAAATTTTATTTTTATCTCCAATATGATGTGTTCAATACTAAGTGTATCACGTTTTATATATAGCTCTGCAAATTCAAGGCACATGGAAACTGATCCTGTAAAATGCCATCTCATTACCTGCCAGGAGAGGGGTAGAACTCATCACATTTCAAAAAGGACATTTCTTCAAAGACAGTTGTTTAGGGCTATGGAAGCACTGGAAACAAAGGTTCCTCCTCAGGGTTGATGTCTCCCATGAGATCCCAGGATGAGTGGGAAGAATCTCCTCGTCCATTAAACTGCCTTGACAGCTAGTTTGGGATTAAAGATCTGATTTCAGGTAAAATATATCCTATTTCTGAGTTCGCTTTAGGTCCTTGAGATCTGTTCTTTACATACCTGTGATATTGGTACAAACCACACACAAACAGTGAAATCAGATTTTAAATCTATCAGGAAAAAAAATGTAAAGTCACCAGTTTTTTCTGGAATCTACCACAGGTACAAGCTGCTGAACCAAGAAGAGGGTGAATATTACAACGTTCCAATTCCAGATGCTGATGAAGATGGAAATGCAGAGCTCCGGCAGAAGTTTGAGGTGAGGATTAAACACAGATGTGTGCAACTAAATATTGCACTTATTTTTCACTTTACTACCAAAAAAAAAGGCTGTTAAACGATACAGATGTTAGAGTGCTCCTGTTTCTGTCCCTGTGACAGCTCTGTGTGTCTTTGGTTTTCTTGAGGATTGGACCAAATGGTTTAATTCAGAGGTGGCGTCATTTTCCTGACAGTTCAGCTTCTCTGCTATGACACTTGGAAGTTGGGATTTTAAAATATGTTATGTCAAGTATATGTAATAATTTCAATGTCTCTTAACAACTGCTGCAAAATCTGCCAGCCACTATCACTGATATCTGCGTTATTTGACAAATGAAATTCTCAGAAACGACTGTATTTTAATACTTTGAATGTTTCATGCTGTAAATTGAGGTGTTTTAAGAAAACACTTTCAATGTTCATACTTTTAAAGCCTTCGCAGGAGGTTTTCTTGTGAAATTCTGGTGTCTGTAGTGTGGGGAAGGATGTTGATGTATTTCAAGGATCAGAGGTATTGCTGGTTATGTACAAAAAAAGAGAATCCAGAGAAAGGTGATGCTTTCTGCAGTGTCTTGCCTCCTGTGGTGCCAGCTGGAGAGGCTGGTAGCCCAGGAATGGTCTCGTGTGCCACACGAAGGAGGTTTGTGGTTAATGAGCAGACTCTGCCTCCTCTGACAACCACAGCCAGAATTACAACAAAATATTTGCTGGCCACTGAGCCCAGGAGCAGCACAGGTACGGCCTGGGGTGGGAGGGGGTTTGCTGGTGGGTCCAGCTCCTCTCCCCTGCCTGCTCTCCCAGCTGCACACACAGCCAGGAGTTGGAAATATTCCAATCTGCACTGCTGCTTTCTTTTTTTTTCTGCTAGGACATTTGCAACCTTAGCCAAGCTGTTTATCCAAAACATAATGAATGTACCTGTTGTGCATAAACAAACCCGGCTGTTCCTTTCAACCTGAAATGGCAATTTTCTATGTTCACCATCAGGCAGAATTCTCCATTGTTATTATAAAAGATGGGTTAACCCACGAAAGTGAGGAAAAATGGCACGTGTTCAACTTTCAAGAAGGAAAAAGAAAAGGTGCACCAATTTCTTCTGAACGCATTTGGATCAGCTCCCATGTCTGCAGCATGAACTATGATTTTTTGTTATACATTTGAGAAGTATTTGAACCTCCATTCCATTTTCCTTTCTTTACAGTCGTGATCTGACCAGTGTGATTTCATTTTGCTGCACTAGGTCATTTGCTATTCAAGATCATGTTTATTTTTTATCCTCCCTGGAAAGAATAGCTTCGAAAGGAATTCTGCCCATGTTTCTGTGCATTATGCAGAGCCTGGAATTGGGTGGATATTTATATATTAGTGATATAGGTATAAAAAATTTACCTGTTTTTTTCTCAGGTCAGAGACAGCACAAAGACAAGTCACTAAAATTGTCCACTTAAAAATGTCAGATATTACATGCAGTGTGTTTGCATATTGCATTTACAGTCTCTGAGGCTGATTCTTAATCCTGCTGTGAATACTTTGGTTGCAGGAGGAACAGTCAGGGTTTATCCACATCCTGCAATGAAGTGGAGTAGAAATCCTGAGAGGATTCGTGTAAAGCCACTGGACCTGGTCCCAGAGACAGCAGCTTCACCAAGGGGCAGCTCTGCCTCAGAAATAATTAGTCTGTCTTGAAGTCTAATTAGTTCAGCCTCAGCAGTGTGTATTTGAGGGGCTCTCCCTGTTCTGGGCTAGCCTGGTTGGTGCTGTTCGAGTGACTGAATTAATCCAGGGAAGGGAATGGGTCTTCAGCTGCCACATGGTGTCTCCAGGAGTGTAATTGCCCAGGCTGGACAATGAACAGTTTTAAAGCTGAGCAGTGAAAAATGAGAGTATTGGTAGCTGAACAAACCCTGCAGTTGTAACAAGGCCAGGGCTGGGGTTCCATGGCTGAAGGATTTGGGTTCACCCTTTCATCCTATCTCAAAGTTTGCCATGATGAGAAGGAGCAGAGGGAAGCAGCACCCTCCATGGAATATTCTTGCTTGGTTTCAAGGGGCATCTTCTGTGGTGGCTTCTAAAAATTCACAGCACAGATGTCTGAATGGTGGTATTTCACTTATTAGCTATTCTGGTATGGCACATAAGTGGTGCTGACTCTGATCATCTTTTACTTTATTGCTGTTATCATTTATATCCTGCCTTGCACAGGCATTTTATTTTAGGTGCTCTGTAATAAGGAACAAGTAGACAGCACTGAGAAAAATGCTGCTATTTGTGATTTAATGACATCATCTAAATAAATATTTCCACTGTTCTAAAATCAGCATTGCAGCCTTACAGGAAGAAGATTGCAGGTCTTGACTGTCACTTTCCTAGGGGAGATTAAAAATACAGAGAGACCAAGGGGTCACACTGGGCCACCTTCCCATTTATCAGTTTAGGGAAGGGGCAACTCCAGAGTTCTTCCCAGTCCAGTCTGCACTTGTGGTGCTTGGTCTATTTTTTGATATATGACCATGTGATTGGTAGCCAAGCTACACTGATTTAACTCTGAGTACAAAATGGCAACAATTTCCACAAAAATAGTCCATTAATAACATCAAATACTTAAAATAAATAATGGTGGCCTTCAGAGTAAAGGGCTCTATAAAAACCTAAGCTCCACAAGAGCAGAGAAACTTTAGGTTTCATTGTTTCATATTAAGAAAGAATAAGATTATTTTCAGGTTAGAAAAGATCAGAGAGCCAACAGATGTAGAATTTCTGAAACCCCTTTCTTCTGATCTTGAAAATTCTAAGATGTTCTGAAAATTGACTTCGCCCTTTTGGCTAAAGTTTAGAAGTGTGGGTAGCAGGACCTCCATAGCACTTAGGAACTACCTCCCATTTAAATCAGAATTTTAAGAATACCTGCCTGCATCTGTATTTCAACAGGCAGCTTTAAGCTTTGGCCCCAATCTCTCACTGATCTCAAACCCTTCACATGCTACCATCACATCCTTCTTAGCACATCACTTTCACAGCCCAGATTTCTTCTGGAAATGTGGCTCTTAGCCACACAAATCTCATGGAAATGCTGCTTTGCTCACTGGACCTTCTGGCACAAATTCTTAAGGCATTTATTCAGTGTAAATCTACCGTAAAATAGCTGTACAAGATTATAAATAAGTAAATAATAGATTCAAACATTCTCTTCACTTATACTTGTAATTGAATGCTAAAAACCAAATATCATGAGAAGTTTCCTCGTGGCCCATTCTGCCACATCTGAATCAGCTGAAAAATTAAGACCCAACCTTTGCCCAGAATGATAAAAAAATTAAGACCCAAACTTTGCCATACCCAACAAAAGGGAGCAAATCTGGAAAGGAAAGAATTGAGGAGGACGATGGTTTTTTAACCTTTTATATTTTATTGCAAGGAGTTTTCTTATCATATTCAATGTAAAATCAACATGAACTTATGCAGTACGTAGAAATTGAGGTATATTATGCAGAGGTGCAATGCAGTATTTTCTATACAACAAATTTTATCCAATCTATGTATTTTCTGGATCTCACCTCTCACTAAAGCTCACAAATCTATTATCTGCTCATTTAGCAGTGTGATCAAATCTGTCCTTAGCGACTTAGACATGATACATCATTATTAATATTTAGAGATAAAATTATACTCCTGTAGGAAGTGGAGGCAGGATAAAAATCTGTCACTATTTTTCAGTTGGTTTTCCCCTTTAGTTGTGAATTTTCTCTCTGCAATGGCATTATTTGTGGCCATCTCAAAATGAAACTCCCTTCTCAGCAGGCATATTCAGAATAATTGTGGCTGCTCCATAATTGTCCGTGCTGGGGTTGCCATGGGAACTCCCAACAGTCCCAGGTGCCTCCATGGACCCAAACTAGCAAATCTTCTAACTGCAGCATCTACTCTTTGTTAGGTACTTATTTTCTTCTTCCAGTACTTTTCTAGTCAAAGGAAAAAGCAGAATATTGAAATAATGCATCCTTCTGGTATTTTTTTTCTACCTGGCTGTGATTTGAGCAGTAAGATGCCTTTGCCATTTAGGGCATCATTCTTTTTTTCCTGAATGGAAAAAAATGGAGGGGGAGTGGAAATTTGGGGAAAATTTATGGGGAAAGAAATGTCCAAATTCTAAAATTTCTATTGTGAGAAATTATTTGAGTTTGGTCAAGCCCTTTTTACTTTTCCTGCTTAGTAAAGCACTTCTTGATACTTAAATAGGACCTTAGAATAATAATAGAATAATAGTGGTTTAAAAGTAGGCTGGTGAATTGTTCTATGATCTCCCCCCTTCTCTCCACATCACCAGCACTGGGAAACGTTATTAAAGATAAAGCAGCTTTTATGGTCCATATAAAGGATTTTTTTAATTAAACAAGGAACAGAGCAGCCATAATCCTTACCCATGGACACATTTACTGAGCACGAGGTGTGCTGTGATGGGAGCACTCTGAGTCACTACACCCAGCTCTGGCAGCTGCAGTGATCCCAGCACATGGCTACGAGGGAATGGGATTCTGCTCCTAAAATCCTCATTTTAGAGCATCTCTGGGAAGGCACGCAATGGTCCTCCTGGTGCACACTCTTCGCATGTCAGATATGTTCTTTTGTTCTCATTATTTCCTTTAGTGCAGCTCTCTGAGTGGCTTTCACAGGAACAAAATCCTTCCCTTAATTTCTGAGAGCTCCGAGTGCTGTCCCCCCACAGGGGCTGTGCCTGGACCCTGGGAGGGGACAAACGTCCACATCCACATGCCTGGCTTGGAGCCCTGTTTGTGTGGGAGACTGCAGCTGCTTTGACCATGGAATTGCTGCTGGAGGCCGTACAGGAGCTGGAGCTGCAGCTCCTTTTTGCAGCCTGGAACGTGGGGAGAGGGAACAGAGCTGAGAACGGGGTGGATGTCGTGTCTGAGCACGGGAAGCGGGCAGTCACTGGTGACATTTTGGTGACCTCTCAGTGCTTCTAAACAGAACTATTATTACGATCCTAAAGAAAATGTCTTCTGAAATGCCTTATCATTTTAAAGATAAGGACAGGGCGGATGTGGAGCTTGGCATCAGGCTTGGTTATAAATACCTGGAACCTCTCCAGTGACGCAGGATCTGAGAGACATTTCTGCTCCTGGGCTCCTCCAGGCTGCAGGGCAGCACTTTGTTTGACCAAACCTGTGTGTTAACCCTTGTGCAGACCTGAATTTACAACCCAGAAGCCTCAGGCTGTGGATCTGTGCACACAGAGCTAATAAATTTACACCATCAGGCCACTCCTTGTGGCAGCACCGCTGGTGTTAAACAGGATCTGAAACTGTCCCCAGAGTTCAAGGCACAGCTAAAACTTTCTGATGAGTTTGGTTGCTATTACAGTCTAAAGCTGAAGAAACCTCTTTCATTTATTTATAATTTCTTTTCTGAACAACCTTTCAGATTGTTTCAGTGCAGGCCCTGCACTTCTTAGATCTTTAACACTCCTCTTAATTTTTTAAAAGCCATTTCTGTCTGCTTAATTAGAAAGGAAATAGCCAGAACTATCTTACTCTGGCATTTTTCTGATATTCACAAAAACTTTAGGTTAAAAGGACATTATATTTCTTCCCTTTAATCACTGGCCAGGACATCCTAGAGCTGTCTTAGTTCTGAGCCAGAGGCTGGCTAGAAATGCTGCAGTTGCATAGCCAGGGCCATAGCAGACACTCCAGGGACTGTTTCAGTGGCTTCTTGAGAACTCAATGAGTTTACTAATTAAATCTATTTTTGTTCAAAAAAAACCCACCCCTAACAAACAAACAACCACAAAGCCCCCAAAACAAACTGTAGAGGAGCTTGTGATTTCGTTGATTTGTGAGTTAAGTTCTCCAGGTCTCTGTAAAGTGTTATAAGGGCTGTGAAGGAAACATTATTTTTACATCTTTGAAGGATGGTGATGTTTTGCCCCAGAGCTGTTATATTGCAGTTACTCTACTCCTTTTTTTTTTTTTTTAAATAAATGAAAGATATGATCTCTTCCATATCTGTCTCCAACCACTATGCATTCCCACTTTGAAGCTTCAGGCAGGTCAGCAAAGAGTACATGGAAAAGGGAAATAACATTGCTGACACTTCAAATTGCAAATGACAAGATTAAATTTACTTTTCAGGAAACAGACACTAAACCACACTGAAATCATGACCAGCCAAAATATCACTGGCACATCAATCCACACTCATTATGCATATAGAGATATAAAAAGAAGAGCTGCTTTTTTTGGCCATGGCACTCATTCCTATTTTTAAATTGTGCATATTTAATCATTAGAGAATAGTTTGCAGCATTATAGAGATGCTGTTAGATGACTCCATCTGTTCTGTGCTATAGTTTGGCAGGGGGAATTCCCATATGCAGTTGTCTGGAGGTTTCCCATCCACTCACCACGGCTCAAACCGGAGAACTTGAAATTTCTTAACTAGATGGCAGAAATCTCCGGTTTCACTTTGCATCAGCTGCTGGTTTCCTTAAGGCTTTTCTCAGTGGGTTGTGATTCGAGGTGAAGAATATCAAATATCACGTTGATAGCAGGGATTTCCTCATCCCTGATATAGAGGTGAAACGTGAGTCACGAAACAAGAACAAATCCCCCAAATCCCTTGGGTGCTGTCACCCCTCTCCGAGGTCATTTAGGGGTGGGAGCCCCGAGTGCTGCTGCCCAGCTGTGCACGCGTGGAGGTGCTCGAGGGGTGTTCCGTGCACGGGGTGTGTGTTCGTGGGGCTGAGCTCACACCAAGGAGCAGCCGAGCC
>VZTF01005238.1:1145905-1157467 GCA_013397755.1 Cnemophilus loriae
CCCAGCCCAGCCCAGCCCAGCCCAGCCCAGCCCAGCCCAGCCCAGCCCAGCCCTGGCTGTGCTCCGTGCCCCGCTCCTCCCTGCTCGGGTAATCAGCACCGATTTCTTTGTCATGGGTTTTTTCCGTGCTTAACAGACGTGTCCATTTCTGTATTCGCGCTGCTGCTGTGTCTGTATTTGTTTATTCTGCTACTAATTGTGGTTGCTGTGCTGTGCCAGCCCGTTACTAACCACGCAGTGTTTCTCCCTTTCCTGTCTCTTCCAGGACTGTCATGTAAATATCCACTTCTTCAAGGTAGTTTTCTCCTCGGTGTTCCCCTACACACCACCCCCTCTACCAGCATCTGAAGTTTATTAAGTTTAATTTCATTCTCACCATCTTTTAAGGATGCACTTGTTTTTTTCCCCACTTCAAGGTTTTCTAATTGATTTTAAAAAAATAATAAATCGAAATGCGAATCTTCCATAATTTGTCATGAAGTGATCCCCAGATTAGAATTTTACTACAAAAAAGAAAGAGTGATCAAACCTGAGCAGATGCAATGTGCCTTTCTTTTAGAAGGAATTCGTTAAATGAATGCCACCTTCTCATGGAAAATGGAAAAAGGTGCATCTTTAATTTGAAAGACATTCGTGGAACTTCAAGTAACTGTCACAGATAAAATAATGCTCATGGTCACTGTATATTTAAATAGACACATTTAGATACTAGAGCATGCATGTTTGATGATTTAACACAGTACATCTATTGCTGAATGTTCTTTAGAGAATGCTGTATTGTGAGAGGTATTGCCCATGTGCACAGATGCTCTGATACCTGAAATACCAATTCACCTGTTTATTTCTCATTTTCTCCTTTCACTGCTCCCCACATCACTGAGTTACTGCCATAAAAGTCACATCTCAGCACTGAGAACATACATCTGTTTTGTTTATATTTGCATGCATCTCTAACAAATTATCTTGCTTTATTAGGGCAAAGGCCACTGGCACAAACCACACTTTCAGTTTCATACATTGGCTAAGTTACAATTTAAATTAAAATTTGAAACTCCTTTGTTGTAAATTGTTCTGAGACTCTTAGATTATTGAAGCCATTATCATCTTCAAATAGTATTTTTATAACTGAAGTTGACCTGGGGCACTTTACATTATCACTCAAGGCTTAAAATACTTAATTTAAAAAACAAGTGTTCTTTTTTAAGAGTTGTTTATATTATTAATGCATGACTTTAACAAATGTTCCAACACTGAACCAGAAAAATCTCATCAATTACTTTTCCTTAACCTTGGTTTTTTATCTCAGAAAAGCCTGTAAAGAACAGAACTGCCCTTCCTCAATCCTTTACGCCTCTTCATATTTTAAAATAAAATCGCATGGTGGTTTCATTGGTGAAACTTGTCTCATGCTGGGAAGTTGGAGGTTTCTCTGCTTAAATTCATTTTTAAACCAGAGCAAAAGTCACCCTGATAAAACCATTTGGGATGAATAGGAAGTTTTGTCACCTCGTTGTAAAATCCAGGCCTTGAAGAGCGCTGATATAAGCTGACAAAAGTCCTTGGTTAATTCATGTTTCCACCATAGGAGTGCACCCAAAAAAAGGACAGAAGGGTTTCCCACAGCTGCTGCTTCATGGGCAAAATTCATGTTTAGTCCTGGTGGATTATGAACATGAATTCCAACAGAGAAGGCTGGCACTCTGTTTCTATGGGGACACTCTGGAATTCAGGGTTTTTCATGGAAAAAAGGCTTCCTTGTTTATTATCTGTCTTTTCTCACTAAATCACTACAAATCCCCATTCCCCTGCTGCTGGCAGTGACACTGAGCCCTGAGCTCAGCTCAGGAGCATCCCTGGGGGGCATCATGATCCAGGAGATCCCTGTGCCAGGAGCATCTTTGGGAATGACCTGTGGGGAATTATTTCACGTGGGGCTGCTGGGGAGGTTTCACGCCCAAACTGACAGGATTGGAACTGAAAGGAAGCAGCAGGAGCCAGTGAAGGAGGAAGGGCTGCATTCCTGAGGATAACAGTTCTGAGCTAGAAAGCAGGAAATGTACAAAAATTAATTTATAATATCACAGCAAATGGGAGATGTTGTGAATACTTGTTCGTGGAATGATCAGACACGCACCTATCCTGCTTTTGTCCCACTGCAAAGCGTGTATTCGAGTAGATTATTTCTCAACATCATGCAGAAAACACCTTCATCTGTGTGTGTGAGAGAGAGAGAGACAGATAAATCATTTCAGAGCACGTGAAGATTTGGATACAGAATCCCAAGGTTTTAAAATCAGTGCTGGTCTGCAGCTTCATGTGGCTGGCAGGGTTTGATTGCAGGGATTTGCTCTAAGATCAGGGAGAACTGAAGTCCTTAAAAATTCTTTTAGAACAGAATTTTAATTTTTTTTCCCCTTATTGAAAGGAGTTTTATGCTTAAAAGCAAATTCCACGCTCTAGGTTTTTTTATTATTGAAAACTTGCAGTAATTTGCATAATTAAAGAACCGAGGAGCATATAGTAAAGCAATTCTTCTTTTGACACTTAGGGACTCACTGTTGCAGCATCCTGTTTGCTTTTGGGGATTTTTATTACCACCACCACCACAGGATACTTCTGCAAGAATTCTTGAATATTATTCCTAGGCAGCCTCTTTAATTACATTTCATCTCGTTAGGCACTGCTCTGTTGCAGGGGAGGGAGTGTTTGGCAATAAAGGCAGGAAACAAAGTGGACTCAGGTGGCCGCAGGATTATTAAACAGATTAAACATGTTGACAGTGCCAAATGGGGAACTGGAAACTCTTCCCTCTCTGGATTTCCCAGCTCACACAGGCAGACGTTGTTGTCCAGGGCAGTATCCCCTGAAACTCCTGTCTAGGACAGATACATCCCTTTCCCAATGTCTTTCACAGTCGTTTGGCTTCACTGTCTCCATTTTCTAGGGAATGTGGTCACCTTCACCTTTGTGCCTGGCACATTTGGGAATATCTTACAAATCCTGTGTGCAGGTACTTCATACAGTGCTAACTTCTATCCAGCAATACATAAAAAAAAAAGTTTAAGAAAAATAATTGAATAGGGAATGTTGTTCTAAGCCCAACAAAAAAGGTCTGTTGAGGTGCTCCATGATATGTAAACTGTTGTCTTGTCCCTTCAGATTCCGTTTTTTTCTTGATCCTAAGTGAAGCTGACGTTGAGAAAATAAATTCTCCTCAGAGTGAGGAACCACAAGAGGTCAGCAAAGAACAGGGAAAAGCTCCCCGAGCTGAGCTGGCTCCAGCAAAAGGCCTGAAAAGAAGGAAATCATCCGCATTGTTTGTGTGTATATATATATATACTTCAAAAGCTGCTGACCCATTAATTTAAACCATTATTTCAGCAAAATTCAGTATGCAATTTTTTCACACAGCCCTTTATTCCAGTTTGATAGCTGGCGCTGATGAGAATTTTCCCTCTAATGGAAATATTTTATAATTGCAGGTGTAAAAGCAGGTACTGCTCTGCTCACCTCGGGGTTGCTCGGCCCAACACTTTGCTGGCTTCAGGAGTGGGGTTCCCATGTCCTTGGACATGCTTTCTGCAAAAGGCGTTTTTAATCCTTTTCATATACAGCACAAATATTTGTTGCAGGCGAATCCTTTAAAGAAATTTACTGTTACTACTAAACAGGGTGAATACGAACCAATTTTAAGAGGAGGAGAAGAGGAAATGAGGGGAAAAGTAAACTAAAGACATGAAATAGTTGGTATTTAACTCCCAGGTACAGTTTTATCACCCACCTCATTTATATCCTTATGAAACATCACATTTTGCCTTCATGCCTTTTTGCTAGCAGTGGGAATGATATGAAATTTTTCCCAGCTCTTTTCTCAATAACTATTTTAGCCACTGAAAGAAAAACGCATTTTCATTTTGATATATTGCATTTTTTACTAATTACATCATAGTTCGCCATAGTGACCCTGCCATCATGAAAATGGATCTCAGAGTGCTGATAAACAGCTTTTTGGTTATTTACATCTCTTCAGTGTTCCCCTTGCTGCAGAGAAGTGCTGCTGCAGTGTAAATTCACCAAAGAAACGCTGAAATCCATGTGTGAACCTCAGGAATCCTTCATGGTGTCCCTGGTACTGGGCACCTCCCTGGTTTCCAACAAAACTTTGTTGATGAATTATAAGCTGGCCTTAGGTTATGGCATGAAGATTAAACCTCAGTCTGGTGAAGTATTAGGTCTTTCTGGGGCTTAGAAATGGACTCTTCTCATTTCAAATTCTCAGCATCCTGGCAATTAAGTTGTAGTAACTAGGAAATTGATAGTCTATCATAGCATCTATAATTACATGGAATTGGAAATGCAATAACGTAAGAAACAAGCTGCCACAATGACAGAGAAGATTTCACTGAATGGGAGAGCTTTTCCTCCAGATTTTGACTTGAAATTTATTGGATTTATTTGCTTTATTAAAGGCTTGCTGATGGCTCAACACATTGATGAAAGTCCCCACTCTGTGTGTACATGACTGGAAACCTGAATGGCTCCTTCCTTGACACTTGGATAAATCATTATTATTTCAGTTTTTCCGTCCTGAGGATGAGCTTTGCTGGTTCTGTCAGTGACATCTTCTGTGGTTTGTCAGAGATCTGAGCTGCTCTGATGCTCCTGGTGCAGGGTGCAGGTAGCGACAGGCAGAACTGAGCATTACCTTCACAGCCGCAGCCCCTGGGCCGGAGTAGGGAAGCTGGAATTTTACTGTTCAGGCTGTTCCTTCCTCCCTTCTCACCATCCGTCTTGCCATTTTTGTGAGTGACACGCAGAGTGTTGCCTGCAATGGCTTTGGGTTAATTTAAGAATTGGGAGCAGAAACCTTGGCTCGAGATGGCTGATTCCACCACACAGGGACATCTGAAGAGCACGTGGGGGTCTAGCGAAGAACTGCTGAGAACTTTTTGCCACGTGAGAAGCAGGGATTTTGTTGGAATTTTTAGGGGGATTAAATCGTGGCGAGGAGACATTCCTGCTCCACAAATCTCAATTCTTGGGACCTGAGATAGGCTGTCCAGAGAAGCTGTGGCTGCCTCATCCCTGGAAGTGTCCAAGGCCAGGTTGGACGGGGCTTGGAGCAGCATGGGATGGTGGGAGGTGTCCCATGGCAGGAATGAGATGATCTTTCAGGTCCGTTCCAACCCAAACTGGCCAGTGATTCTGTGGCTCTGAGATAAGCCCTGTGCAGTCACTCCTTGGGCTGCTGAGCCTCGGGCAGTCAGAGCTGTGGGGTTTGGAACAGACCGGACAGCGCCGCGCTCTTGTTCCACCATTCCTTCACCGTTCTCAGAGACTGCACGGGCAGAGCAGTGGGTGGTGTGTGGAACCTGTAAAGATGAGGAGGGAATGCTGGTGTCCATGTGAAGCAGAGCTGGGAGAATCCAGAAGAGTCAGCTGCTGGGAGCTGGTCTACCTGGATTTACTTTGCTGGATTTTACTTTGATCTGGATTTACTTCCCCATCAGGTGTTGGTGGGGCCAATAAATAAAGGATGGATTGTGACTCTCCACACAGCACTCTGCTCATGTGGTGGGAATTCAGCATTGCTGTTAAATATTTCTTCATTTATCACTTTTTCCTCTTGAAAATGTGGTGCCAGGGATGATCCTGCTGGCATCTGGGAACTCGCTGGGAGAGAGTTTCCCTGACAACCGAGGAGCACATCCTCTAGCGAGCTGCACGAAGCTTTGTGCTGGCTTGGATATCTTACCAGGGGAAAGGGTGTGGGTTTCTCCCTCCTGAAGCTGTGCTTGGGGGCTAGGAGGGGGCAGCTGCAAGTTTGGGCAGGTTTGGGTCCTGGTGTTCGTTTCCCATAGGGGAACAAAGCCAATCTCACCACTGGGCAGGTTTGGGTCCTGGTGTTCGTTTCCCGTAGGGGAACAAAGCCAATCTCACCAAGCTGAGCGTTGCAAACAGCAACAGAGGAGAAGCAGTGGAGGAGGGAAACACAAGGTGTTAAAGCACGGACATCTCGTAAGGAGACNAGCTGAGCGTTGCAAACAGCAGCAGAGGAGAAGCAGAGGAGGAGGGAAACACAAGGTGTTAAAGCACGGACATCTCGTAAGGAGACTCGTTGCCCTAAGGAGATCGAGAGTAGGAAAGGGAATTTTGTATATATTTTTTTTAAATCCTCACAAATTTTATTTGTTACTGGCTAATGTGGAAAATGACCAATTCAGTCTTTTTGCTCTGTAATTCCTAAGATTCTCTACTACAGATTTACACGGAGGGCAGAAGAACCAACATTCAGACTTATTGTTTTGTCCTATTCGATCTTCCTCACAGGGAAAAATCAGAAAGTTTTGAAAAGAATCAACGAGAATTACTGCAACTGCCATAAAGAATAAAAAATTACTATTCCCTGAATCACTTCTGTTTCTTCTTTGCATCACACGTCTCGTTAGCTTTTGGATAACTTTTTTCATATTTAATTAAAAGTACAATTGTTACACTTAGATTAAAAAGAAATCCAAAGCATTTTTACTGTGAAACCTGAGATATCTCTTCCGAAAAGCACCTACCAAGTTCCGAGAGTCTCTCCAGTGTAGCACACTGTAATCTCTTAACACTCCATGGAGCAGTGAGTTTGGGCTGAATATATAAGATATGTCTCACCTGTGGTTTCAGGGTAAAAGAACTGGCCGAGATAAGGTGCGTCCAAACCAGAGGAAGTAAGATGATGTGCATGTCTTGTTTTCTTTTCAGATTAACTTTTCTGCTACCAGTGCAGACTAATTTATCTTTAACATTCTGTTTTCCCGGTTGGTTTGCTGCAAGCTGGCTTCGTTGTAACAATGCTGTGTTTTTATCCAAGATAATAAGCCAAGGAGTTGGAATGTAGATTGAAAATTAATCCGGGGCCTGGAATGCCATCTTCAACTTCAGCAAGTTTTAATATCCATAAAAAATAAAGGAGGGTTCAAACAGGATTCTGCGATATTCAATTTTAGTCGTGGTAGGAAAGGCAAAATATCAGTCTTTTTCAATAAGCTTTTAGGAATAATTTGAGTTTATGTCCCTTCAGTAGCTGCAAAATTGGTTTTGCTCTGGCAGTCTGGAAGGGGATATTGGCTGCATGGCATTTTCTGTCTGCTATAGCCAAGGTGTTTCAGATATAAAACTCGTGATAGAGCTCAGTGAAATGTCTTGAAATTCCCACTCTGTTTCCACTAGGACCTTAAGCCAAAAAGCAGTAACAGGAATTCACATGCCAAATGTGAAAAAGGTCTTTTTGCATGCTTCTGAAAGGATGGTGGCTGGCCAAGGTGATGGGAAATGAGGGCCTTTGATAAGGTGATGATAATTCAATGAGCTCCTGCCACTCTGGGGCTATGTGCTTCCTTGGAGTCAGTCTGGTTGTTCCCCAGCATTCCCTGGCTGCCCTGTCCCTGGTTTTTCCAGCTGCTTTGCAGCAGGGTTCTTTCTCTCTTTACCCCTCCCGTGGCAGCTCAGCCAGGGGATAACCAGGATTGTCACCTTCCCGTGGGCACGGGTCACTCACAGCTCAGCACAGCCAATAAAGCCAGGGTCAGGCAGCACAGAGCCCACCTGGGCACACAGGAGGAGCCCCTCAGGAAAACCTGCCACCTGCAAAGAGAGATTCTCAAACTCAGAGTGACGCCTAAGTTAAAAAAAAGATGAAAACTGGAAGTGAGAGGAGCAGGTCTGTTGCTCATTGAATCTAAGTGCTCAGAGGATGCTGAGAGGCCTTGGCTGGGTTCTCAAATATTATTTGAGATCTGCCTTCAGATCCTGACAATTCCAGCCCGTGTTGACTCCGAGTGAGTGCAGTGCCTCCAGCTCTGGAGCCAGCAGCAGGCACAGGAGCCTGCTGGTGAAAAGCCATGCTTTTTCATGGAAAAAGTGCTGGAAACCCCAGAGCCTGGGATTGCAACGCTGCGGAGAGCACTCCCCCCGTGGTTGGCAGGTTTGTACCCGAAAAAACGAACGGCCTTGGGACAAAATTTGATTTTTTTTGTATCGAATTACGCATTTTTCAAACAAGCTGCCAACAACCTGCCCAGTGGGTTTAAAGTGTAAGAAATAAAGCTGGTGCTTTCCATTCAGGGCCTGATCTGGATCTCCATTACTCGGTGAAAAGGAGGATATTGAAATTGCTTTGTGCCTCAGAAAAGCAAGATCTTTGTCTGAGATCCCATACGTGGGAGCATCACAAAGGCATGGCCAGCAAAGCTGCTCCCTTGAGCCACGTCTTTATCTTGTACAAATAACAGATATTGGGATTTTGGAGGTTTTTCACTCGTTTTGCTCATGGCTCAATCTTGTGTGGCCTCGAAAGGAGCTTTGTGCTGGCCAAGAGCTCCAGCACGGATCTGTCCCAGCAGCCAGATCTGCCACGGGAACATCCCTGGCAGACTCAGGGATTTAAGCTGACATCCAGGCCTGGCTCTCCCTAAATGTTTGCACAGCACCTGGTCCCGATCAGCATCTCCAAGTGCTGCTTCCATGCAAACAAGTAATAACACTGATGGGGAGGAAATTGCCCATTCTAAGCTGTATTACAAGTTTTTTAATAAAGAGATCTGAACTTGCAAAATTCAGACCCCTGTGGCAGGGCATAAGATTTTCTGCACTTCTAAAGTTGCAGGAGGAGTCATCCAAGCTGAACATGGTTTTCAAGTGACATGTGGCTATTTTGTCAGATGATTATCTGACATTACTGCCTGCAAGAGTAGATGGAGTCTGTGAATCGAGTGCCTCTCAATTTTATGGTTTTAAACTCCTCTGGGGAGGGGAAAGTTTGTCACTTCCAGTTTCCAGTGCCAAAGGTGTAAGCCAGGCGTGGCTTTTAAAGGGATGTATTGTGTGACTTCAAATAAACCTCCATTTCTATAATTCTCTTTATCTGTAAAACCGTGATAATATACAAATATTGTCCTTTTGTGGAGCAGAGAGAAGAGCAGTTATCCTGAACTGTCAAACATACTTCACTGGCAAAAAGTACATCAGCCATATTAGAGGTTATTAACCAGACCAACACACCAGACAGATGGGGAAAGCACTTATATCCCAAAGAATTATTAAACTTTATTGGCTTTGCTTCTGCTGGTATATGGGATTATTTTGAGGGGCAAAAAAAAAAAGGGATATTATCTTGTAGCCTGCATTATCTTTTGGTGAGTCTTACTTTTTTATCTTCTATTAACTTTGAGATTTGAAATGCAGCTTACTTGAGCCATGACATGGTGTCTCATGTGAAATACTGAGACTTGCAGCCTCCTGTAAACCAGAGTGTCTGGCCAAGGCAGAGCCCTTGTCTGGAATATTCCCCTTCCTCCCTTTTCCAGATCAACCCTTGATTGAAAATCAAAGTTGATTGTACTGCTGGTTTGAGAGTGGCCGTGTTCATCTGCATTAATTCTCCTGTGTTGTGGGATTTTTTAATGCAGGTTCTTTTTCTTAGTGCATGTCAAAATTCTCTTAACTCTTGCTATGCAGTGACTTCAAGAATTCCATTTTAAAAGAGAATGTTTTGAAGAGGTTGTTTATATCCTAAAATACCCGATGTACATTACAGCATGGTATTTTTGGATAGCCTCCTTTTTTTTGTATTTCAGAACAAAAGCACCATATAAGCTGCATGAAAGTCGATGATCTTTTTTTTTTTATGTTGTTTTTGGGCTTTGCTTTGGTTTTGCTCTTTTAACCAGATGAGCATATCTGCTTTATCTGGTTATACATGAACACAGTTTTCCACTTTAATTCCCTCAATAATGTCAAAAGTATTGCTGGAATGAGTCTTTGAAGGTGTGTCTGTGCATATTTTTTTATGCAGATTTTCACCTGGGAATGCCACCTCAGCCCTGGCCATTCCCAGTTCTAACTTCCACCCAGCAATCCCTTCTGCCAGGAAAATGGGCAGTTCTTCTCACTTTGCTGTTTTTGTGTGTGTGTGTGTGTGTATGTTCTTCAGAAAGCCAAACTTGGGCCAGCTGGTAACAAAGTCATTACTTCAACAGAAGACAAGAACTCAAGTGTGCCATCCAACAATCTGGACAGGGTGAAGCTGACAGATTTCAACTTTCTCATGGTTCTTGGAAAGGGGAGCTTTGGGAAGGTAGGAATTCTTCAGAATTAATTCCTTTTCTTTTATTTTTTTTTCTTTTCCTTGAGGAAGAATGAATAAACAGTTCTCTGAGAAGCAAAATCCAGAGTCAAAAGGATGTGCACTTTTGAGGAAGGATTTCTTAACAGAGAGTAGGGTCACTCCCCTAAGGATTAGCAGACTTGAGTCCTGATTGGCAGATTTCTTCAAAAAAATGAAAGTAAATTTTAAAACTCAGGCTGTTGGGCAAGATGGGAACTCGTTGCTGACTTTCAGATCCTCACTTCTTGGCAGTTTCAAGGAAATTAAGTCTACTTTTCTGGCTTTAATACCTAGGTCACTCTGCCAGTTCTGGAAGTCACCAACATTGGTAAGGCTGAATATTGGGGAAAAAAACAGGAATTGTGTGTGTGTATATATATATATATANAAGCCCCCGTTCCTGACACAGCTGCACTCTTGTTTCCAGACAGTTGTACGTGAGCTCTGTCTTTCTTGCCACCCTGATGCTTCCCAGGCTGCGTGGTCGTGGATTTTATCCCTGCAGTAACATTTATTATCATCCAACCCATGTATGGTAGCCTCTGCACGCAGAAAATGGTGAAGAAATCCCACATGTAATTACCCCTCGTATCTTAAATTTAAAAAATCGTTTTAAAGGTTTTTCTTCATGCAGTCTTCATGCAGGCCAGCGTGGCAATTCCTAAATGTAATTATATGTGCTTTGCTAAGTCAGAGCCTCAAGCCCAGATTCCCAAAGGTTCCTAAATACTTTTAAAGCTCTGAGGATAGTAGTTGAAAAGTCTTAATGGCTGTTATTATATCGTGGGGTCACTAGTCATGAATCGGTGTTGGTGGATTTAATTCCCTTTTCTGTCACTTCTGGGTGACACTGAGGGGTTTTTTTCCTTCTCTCTTTATAAATATGTGAAGTGGGTATTTGCCCATCATGCTGCAAAAACATCTCCCGGTGACAGATTCCAGGATGGATCTGACGGTCCAGTGGCACTGTGCCAGCCTCTTCGAGGACATGGAATTATGGAATCACTGAGGCTGGGAAAGTCCAACCATGAGCCCACATTCCCCACGAAACCATGACCTCAAGTGCCACATCCACGCCATCTTCCAAAGGAAAACTCACTAAGAAACCATTAGAAATAGCCTCAAAGCAGCAATTTTTGACCACCTTTGATTTCTTTTTTTTTCATTTATTTTTAGAGACAGATTTTTCAGACTGAGCTGTATTTGTATAATCCTTGAAACCGCTGGAGACAAATAATCTGTAAAAGCATGGCACTAAAATTGGCAAAACTAGACAGATCCCATCAATCATTTACTCTTGAAGCTTGTACAAAACATTCCACTTCCATCTCCTGATCTATAATTTTTTCCCAGTCCTAATAATCCTAAAAGCTTTTTAATAACGTGCTAGTGGCTTTTTTTTTTTTTTT
>VZTF01005238.1:1157506-1188669 GCA_013397755.1 Cnemophilus loriae
TTTGGCTGATCAATGAATATCTGATACTGTTTCTAATGTATTTATGTGCCTCTTTAATACTTCCTCCCAGGACCGGCTGTATTTTGTGATGGAGTATGTGAATGGTGGGGATCTCATGTATCACATCCAGCAAGTAGGAAAATTTAAGGAGCCACAAGCAGTGTGAGTGTTCATGTTCATGTATTTAAATCATGTCATCATCTTGATTTTACTCTGTAGGAGGATTTGGTTTTTTCTTCTTCCCAGGCTCAGGATGAATTCTGGGCTGGCCTTTGTTTGTTTTTAAGGCCCAAAATCTGAACTTTGTGTTCAAAACGTTGTTTGCACACACAGACCAAAGGTAACTGTGCCTTTATCCAAAAACACAGCACAAACAAAGGCAGGAGAGACCTGCTCGAAAAGTGACAAGAATTTAAGCAGGACAGCAGGAAATTAAAGATGTTACTCAGTATTCTGATGTTGTTTTTGAAAGCAAATATTAAAAAAAAAAAACCAACAAAACAGTGAGTAGAACACTTCGGTCTCAATTAGTGCTGTAGAGAAAGGCAGTACAAATAGACTGAGCATCGCAATATAAGTTACAGTTTATACAAGATAAATTCAATGTATAGCTTGTAAGAATTTCTGTGAAATATTGGTGAGGAGTTAATAAGGGATTAGGAGTTGTTTATGTCCATGATTCTTTTCAGGTGATTGTACATCTGGCACATCAGTGAGCAACTGAAAATGATCTGTAGCATATTTAAGAGTGAAGAGATCCATCAGCACCGTTTTAGCCATCCTTGTAATACCTCATCACCACTCATTAGTGTTCCACAAATCATTTACTAATGAAACTTCAAAATCAAGCGTGACCAACTGCTTTAAGCGTCCAGTTAAAATAATTTCTCATTTTGATTTAAGCAACTGGGGCTTGTTTAAACGAGAGGCCTTCTAAATATAAGCATTTCAGATGCAGACAAACATTTTAACAACTTGCTGAATCAAACCGAGGTGGTGTCAGATCATCCTTGACTCCCAGCTAATGCAACTTGCCAACACTTGACAAAATCCGTGGTGCTTCATGACAGCTTTTGCCTGTGCTGCATCATCTTCACACGTGTTCACAGACACCTCTGATCGAGTGTTGCAGAGCTCAGTTGCTTCCTCTCCCTTGTGCTGAGCCTAAAAATTAATCTCGTCTTTAAATAATCCTCTCACACGTAATTTGCACAGTTCCACAGCAACCAGCTTCAGGCTGCCACCAGCGTTCCACACCTCCGAACTGCATTCAGCAGTTGTATATTGTATGGTAATCATTTTAATTAGCTTCGTGTAATTAATCCATTAACAGCCTCTATAAAGGAACACTATTTCTGCAAATTATTCCGTGCCACATGAATTGCAATGTACATTGAGCTGCATCCTGAGTTCATCAGTCTGTGATTAGAGGTAAGGACCTTTGCAGCAGAGTTAGATCAGTGCAAAAAAAAGCTGTGCTCCAGCTGCACCATTTTTTGTGGTCCAGGGAGCCATTTTCCAATTTTTTTTTTTAAATTCTGCATTATTTTATCATCAAATACTCAAAATGTATTTGTTAAGGTCTAGTTGAAGAGAGATGTCTTTTATGTCACCTGTATATATACACTATAAATTACATATTTTACATGCTATTATATTATCATGCTTTGCCATGATTCATTTCCAATTTATTTTGCCAGAAGAAAATCATGAGTCAATAAGAAATCTGTTGGGTTTTTTTCCCCCACACAGGTTCTATGCAGCTGAGATCTCAATTGGGTTATTCTTTCTCCATAACAGAGGGATTATTTATAGGTGAGTATGATCTGACATAAGTAATTTCTGAACTATTTTTAAAATCCCAAAAGCATCAGTTTCTTTAACTTTTCAGTGTATTTTTAAAACAGAAAGCCATCAGTGTGGAGCTCTTTTTGTTGTGTTGGTGCTGGTGAGGTGGAATCCAAAGCCCTGTTTTACCCGAGCTTTCTGACACCTGTGCTCTGCCCAGCTCAAATGACAGCTCTTGAAAATGGAAAACTTGATGTTTTGTATTCCTGTGTGAAGTTTAATAATATTACACATCCAAAAGTCTCAGCTGAGGGGTCAGACACAGCCACCTCTTCATTCATTGTCCAACCCAGAGCAGCTGTGGCTGCCCCTGGATCCCTGGCAGTGTCCGAGGCCAGGCTGGACGGGGCTTGGAGCAGCCTGGGACAGTGGGAGGTGTCCCTGCTGTGGAAGGTGTCCCTGCCCGTGGCAGGGGTGGCACTGGATGGGCTTTAAGGTCCCTTCCATGATTCTGTCTCTCTTTAAGGTCATTCTTAGATGTCTGCCCAGCTCCCACATGTGCACCCTGAACCTCCAGCCCCGAAGAGCTGCAAATATTCCTCATTGAGAACAAGCTGGCCCCAGCTGATCCTAACCATTAACCTTAAATCACTGTGATTCTTCTCAGAGATCTGAAATTAGATAATGTGATGCTGGATTCAGAAGGACACATTAAAATTGCTGATTTTGGAATGTGCAAAGAACACATGTTAGATGGAGTAACAACCAGGACCTTCTGTGGCACTCCAGACTACATTGCACCAGAGGTAAATATTGACCCTTTCAAGAACCTTTTAGTCTCTTAAAGGAAATTGTCCCTACACATTTTACACCACTGGGTTTGGATGGCTCTGACTCCAGATTCTCCAAGGATGGCACCATTTAATTTCTGCAGGTATATTGGGTATATTTGTGAATTAATACAATGTTATCAATAAGACTTCACTAGTTTAAGAAATACCTAGTTAACTGAAAAACTAACTTTTTATGAGATAAGATTTTGTTCATTCTAGCAAAAGATTTTAGAAAAGCAGGCTCACCAACTTGTGATCTTAAATTTGTTGCCTGGAAATATTATTATACTAAACTTTGCAGTTTTTGAAGTTGTACAAACCTCATGGGCGTCGCTGAGCTTGTTGCTGAGATCAGCAAATATTTCACTGGGAGCAAACAACGCTTCTTGAATCTGTTTCTCCATAGGTTCACACAGCTGCCAGCACACGTTTATTTAAAGGATTGTTTGGCATTTTCAGGAAATCACAAACCACTCGTTGAGTTTTGGGAAGGGACTCATGAGGTCTTGAAGCTTTTTGCTGACCTCTCTCTAAAACCACCCTGGTCTTCTCCAGGCCATGTCCTGCAAGTGCTGCACAGGTGCCACGAGTTGCTGCTCAGGAAATCTCCTGTCATTGGAGGCCTCTGCCAAAAGCTGTGAGATCAGGCCTTGAGAGGAGCTGTTGTAATAAATCCATAATTTGCCTTGAGCTTTCCGTGACTTGGCCATACCTGTGCTGCTTCCAAGCCACTGAAAATGGCATTGGAGCCTGAACCACCTGCAGTGGGTCTAAAATGAGAATATGATCATGAGAAGCACGGTTGTGCTTTAAGGCACTGGGATAAATACGAGCTTAGAGTTAAGATTTTGAGTCTGGATATGATTTGTATTTCAATAGTTGAGGTCTAAAGAATTGAAAACGAGCACATGTGGTGGTTTGGATATAATTCAAGTATATGGATATTAAAATCTGGTATTTGTGCATACTGAGCTTTCAAGAGTCTTGATTTGTTTGGCAGCAAATTTGATGCAAGAGGCTGGATCCTGATCCAAGAGACTCGGTTGTTCACTGGGTGCTGAGCAAGAGGCAGCTCTGGCTGAAGCATTTCTGGCTCCAATCGAATGTTTGTTGGAATAGGGGAGATTTATACATGGACAAGTAAATTAGTGTCTAAGGTGAATTTTGTCATCTCTCTGAAATTGGAATGGAAAATAGGGTGTTGGTTTTGGTTTTTTTCCCGGTTGCTAATTCATGCTTTTCAGAGTGAAATATTGTGTATCATAAACCCTTGTTTTTTCACCATTTGCTGTTGCTTGCAGCAAGATATCAGAACAACCAGAGTAGTATTTCATTTTCTTCTGTCAAAACATAAATGAAGCCAATATTACAAATTAAAGTGTCCTTTCTGTGGCAATTGTCTTGTGCCAGTTAATGCCAAAGAACATTTTGTCAATACCAGAATGCTCAGTATGGATCAATGCTGGAGTGAAATATTTTACTTTATTTGGAAATTTCATACAAAGAAATAAACCTTTTACCAAAACATCCAGTAAGTGAGAGAAAATTAGTCTGTTATCTTACAAACAGATTTGATTTTATTTTGTTGGATTGGCTGATTTTCTTTTGTTTCTGAAGACATTATTGTGACTGACAGTCTGCTAACTAGTTCTATGGTAAACTTCAAAGGAAGGTTCCTGTTTTGCTTGTAGGGGTGTTTCAGCCCATGTTTCCATGGGCTAAAATTTATAAATTTAGAACAGATTTTAATGAGAATTCATGTGCACGGTGCCATTCCCTGCTGGCTGGAGATAAAGGAGCTAAATCCAAATAAACTGTTGAAGGTATCTGGAGTCCTGTGAGTGGGCTGCACTCAAACATGGAGAATTAGCTCTTTTCAGCAGCACTTGGGGAATAATGTGGTGACTCTCACGGGGCCTGAGGGAGCCCACGCTGCCCCTGCAGGACCTGCCCACAGCTGGATCAGAGAACACACAGCTGCAAGGACCCTGCAGGGACAGCTCAGCTGGTGTCCCACGTCCCAGCTCTGCGTGGAAGAGCAGGGCAGTGCAGTGCTGCCTTCAGCAAAGTGAACCCCCCAATTTGGTGTGCTGCAAAATAATGTTTTCCTTTTCTTATGAGTGGGGAAAGTTGCCATTTGCTGTTGCTTAGGTGGATAATGGGCTGGAATTATTGTTAATTTTCTTATGCTGTGCAATTTGAGAAATGTGCAGAGGTTGAACTGGTGGGATCCCAGGTCTGACAGCTTCTCTCAGGCAGAAAGTGGTTCTCTTGTACGGAGTATTTCCTGATGTGCTGAACTTAAAATATTTATGGTCAGAGTGGTAAAATAGCTGTGAAATCAATTAGTACTTTGTGTTTCCTTGACCAGTCAAGAGAGACAGGAGGAGATGGATGTCAAGAGGATTAGGGGGAAGGGATTCTGCCAGCACAGAACCCCACCATCAGCATCCCCGCAGCAGCCAGAGTGCTGATTTTGAATTTCAGAGGAATTTAATTTAGAAACTCCATTTCCCTTCTCTTCCATCTCACAGCTTCAAAATCTTCAGTTCCAACCTCAAATTTGCCAGGATTGTGGGAGGCAAATATGTATTACAAAGGTTTGGAAAGTGTATTTGACTGTTTCTTGTGCTAGTAATATTTATTTCTTTTAATAACTGAGTTTTAACTTTTCCAGCAGACATTATATATGCTCACAAAAGATTTCCTCTTGCCTGTGGGATATAATCTTTTCATCCCAACTGGCTACTAGCTACTGTGATCTAAACATTCCTACAAATTGCTGATATTAATCTCTGTGTCCTGCTCTTAACTGTGTCTTCCTTGGAGGCAAAATAGAGGAAAAAAAGAAAAAAAGGCAACTTCTTCTGCCAGTTTTGCTTGGTGAGAGAAATTCCTGAGCTCCTTCTGAGCCCTGAAATCCATAGAACCTGGAAAGGCAGAGCTCTTAATATATGGCAATAGATGGGTAAAATGGGACATTTGAAATGCAAAAGGACGTGACAAAGGCAATCATTTCAATTAAAGATGGAGAAGGAGGGGAAGAGAAGAATCCCATCAGCTTTCCACTGCTGCCTGGCCAGCGAAAACCGGGAATCAGAGCTGGAGGAGGGTACAGGTGTTCATTGCTAGGGACAGGAGCTCCCTCACTGGAGGTCCTGTTCACATACCCCCATTTGCTCTAAAAGACACCAAAATTCGAACGTGCAGATAGAATGACTTTGGCAGCTGCTGCAAGGCAGGCAGGGATGGCTTGGAGTGCAGCAGCCGGGAGGTGACACACGGTGAATTCTGGGCGATGAGGAGGGAACTACTGAAAATACAACGTTTAGAACTTGCTGACTTTGTACCACTGCATGTTTGACCGTACACTGAAAGCTCATCTGCTCCCTCCCACATGTAATTCCTCCCTGAAGTGAGCATTCTTCCCTCTCGTTTGCACTTCCCAGTTAGTGCTGTGAGCAGCTCCCAGTACGAGGAGTTTGAACGCCGGTTCCGCGCGGGACGTGGCAGACGGCTGCCCTGGGTTTCCCTTGGGCCACAGCCTCACCAGCACCAAGCTGTGATTCAAACTGGGTGTGTTTAGATGGGATTCAAGGAAGGAAACTCCCCGTGTGCAGCAGCAGACAGTGACAGCACCACTTTTTCCCACGTGGAGATAATTCAATGAAGAAGGTCATTGCATTTGCAGTGGTACCTTTCCAGCCTTGGTGGCTGCGTTTGTGTCTCAGTTCCCACTCCTCCATCACAGACCAGCTCAGGTGAGGCAGGTGTGTGCCAGCTCAGGGGGGCACTGCTCTGTTCATCAGATGTGGCGTCAAACAGCACAAAAACCGTAGTGATTCTGACCATACATTGGAGCTTTTCCCGAGCTAATTCCGTCTCTCTTGATGATTCTGTCTCTCTTGATGATTCTGTTTGCTATTCTCTCCCAAAGGCAGATTTCATACAGGAGATTGCATTTCCTGATGGGAATGCTGTAGAGAAGAACCCAGCCTTGACTCACCCCTTGCTGGATAAAATCAGCATCGTTGAGTCTGTGCTTTGGTACAACTTTCAGTGCAGGACGTTGCATTGCTGCATTTAAATGATTTCCTCCTCTCAATAATCCCATCAAACTCCTTCACAACAGGGACAGAAGTAGGCTGTGGGCTCCTGGACAGACCTGGCTGCCAGGTACAGAGCCTTGGCAGTGTGGCAGCATTTTCTTTCTCACTGCTGTGGATCCATCTTTTTCTCATTTGCTAATTGAAGGAAACTGTTCCTCCCCAAATCACATACCTGGACCGCACTTGTTGTACAAAACGTTCTTCCCTTACAAATCGATGACCTGAAAAATATCCCCTTTTTTCTAATATAAAATACTCTTTTCCAGAAAGCAGGGAGACATTGTCAGAGAAGGACTGATGATGAAATGTTTGGTCATTTTCTGTGTGCAAAGGCCAGTATTTTTCCTGCCTGAAAGTTTGAAAGTGTTTGGTGTTTCAAAAGGGAATATTGATTCCAGCAGGAACTTACTGGTGATGGAAATGGAAGGGAGAGTAACCAAGTATGTCAACTGCTATAATATGAAATGAATGTCCCAAATATATATATTTTAAGCCCATATTACTTCTAAGAGACAACTAATATAGACTGCCTTTATGTAGGGCCTTCCAGATGAGACTCTTGTTATTATCTCTAGTTGTCTAATATATTCCAAAGTGCAATTGATTTTGAAATGCTTTGGTTAGAAACATTGCAGTAATTTTTAAGTCGTGTGCTGCTGTATCTCAGGGAAGAACATATATCCACACAGAGACCATAATTTTATTTAGTAGCCAGGCAGTCCTGCTTTATTGCACTGGTGACTCACTATTTTCCTGAGCAACTACAGAACTTGGCAGTTCAACTTCTCTTTCAGACAACTAAAAAATTTAGGATGTGTGATGTGTACTTGACTTGGCAATTTACTTCACAAAGCATAAAAACACGGGCAAAGAGGATAATGAATGCCAGCCCCTCTGGAGCAGTGACTGCCTCAGTTCCCTGCTCACTCCAGTGCAGTAGAGACGTTGGAGCCGAAGGCTCTGACACTGCCTTCAGTGGGGATGGGCAGGGGCTGGGATGCCCTGCATCCCTTCACAGTTCACCCCTTTGCAGTTATTTAGAAAGAGATCTGAGGAACCCCTGCACCTCCAAACTCCTCCACACCACGGCCAAATGCAGCTCTTAAATAAACAAACACCGATCTCTGCGGGGGCCTCGATTAAAGACGATGATGCAGGACAGGACCCGGGTGCTGCTGGCACTTGCAGCCTGTCCCTGTGTCAGAACTCAATTTGGACTGCTCTGTGAGTCAGATGGGAACCCAGAGCATGGAAAATACTTGACATTTCCATTAGTCTGAACAGCAGAACCCCCTTTCTTTTTGGTGTAGCTGGTATTTCGTACTGAGTATCACAGTCATGCAGATTGGGAAAACTTAACTGAGCTTTCCGGGGTTTTGCTCTTTTCCTAAATTTTTATTCCTTTTACAGCAGAAAAAAAATGTAAATATTGAAAAGAAAGGTTTAATTATTGGTAGTCCCTAAGTTATGTGAGCCTCATGATTTCAAACTTTGACACAAACGGATAATGGATAATGGTTTTGCCTTTTCTCCTACACTGTGCTGCCGTACTTCCTCCTTTGCCCTCAAATGCACATCCCAAGGACTCCTGGGAGCTGCATTTTCCATGATATCAGGATACCAAGGGCGTGGGTGGGTTTAGCCTAACACTTGCAAAACAATCCAACTCCCACTGAAACCCGTGATTAGCTGCAGTGAGGATTACAGGATTGTCTTGCTGGCCTTTTCCGGGGAAATGTGCCCTTCTCTGCATGCCACACATGGACCTAACGTGCCACAAGGCTGGCGGTTCGTTAACGCAGGGGTTTTTCCTTTGTTTTTCTTTGTGATTGTGCAGATTATTGCTTACCAGCCCTATGGGAAGTCCGTGGATTGGTGGGCGTATGGTGTGCTGCTCTATGAGATGCTGGCTGGCCAGGTAAGATTCGCCTCCCGTGCTCGCTGTGACCTCCTCCTGCACTCCAAGGCTGCTCTGTTTCAAGGCTCCCTAAAGGTTTAGACCATTACAGGATAAGATTGAAGCCTTTCATTGTGCTGTTATCTCCTTGTGCTCTTGACTGACTCAACTGAGAATGTATTTAGGCTTTAAGCTCTTTATGTTGCACCCACATAATCAAGCTCTGCCTTTGAATACGGCTCCTTTGTACTGCAATAATGTTATAAATAGCCATCTTCAGAACTGAAAGGGAGACACTTGAGCAGGAAAATGCATGTCAAGTGGAAGAAATACCATTTAGGAGTTTGAAACCACAGGGAAGCATAATAAGAGCATGTGTATAAGCTCTGCATTGCAGTTAAGTCCCAAGAATACAGTTTTTGTACTGTATGTCCTGGGGGTAAAATACGGGTCTGAGCACTTGGAAATGTGCTCAGTTACAGACCCCTCATTCTGCACAGTTAATGAGAGGCTGCTCTCTGAGTCACTCGGCTAGGGAAGCAACACTGTGCTGCAATAAATGGCTGATAAGTACCGACTTTAAGGAATTCTATTAGTCTTGAGCTGAAAAAGATTCCTGCAATTGGCTTTCGGTGAGCGTTAGCTAAAGGCAGGCACTTCCCTACCTCAAAACTTGCATTTGTCACAAATGCCTTTAAGAGTTTCTCTGCGAAATTCAAGAGGACGTTTTAGAAGTTTTAATGTGTGGCAATTGCAGCTGTTAACATTTGCAGGCTGAATTGCAAATATTGGCCATCTGAATGCTTCGGAGGAAAGGAGATTTACCATTAGCTGGGTCTTGCACAGGGCCCCTGTCCTGGGGATTTATTTTCCTTCCCCCTGTATTTTAAAATATAGTGCAGCCCTTTCTTGTGGTAGTCTCAGAAGCAGAATCTACAGCCATGACATAAAACAAAGTGGAGTTTAACTGGAATTAAGTGAGGAATGGATATACCTTAGCACAAAGTAATTGAAAGTTAGTCTCCAAACTTCACCCTTTGAAGTATTTTGTCTGTCTGGTGCACAGTAGCTGTAAAAACTGATTAAAGCTGATCACAAAGATAATCCTGCACACATTTCATTAACCTGGCTGCCATTCTGGGGACAGAAATGAGCATTTCTCCTTGATTTTAATCTGAGACTGTCAAACACTAAGCTTCTGGGTCAGCAGATACCCAGGCTCCAGATGGCTGTGAGTTTGGGGGGGTGTTCCTGGACAAGGAGCTCTGCTGTGTACTGATCTCTTTGGGCATGGTGTTGTCATGCCATTTCATAAAAAGTGGAGAATTTAAAAACATGAAAAGGAAACCTCAGTAAGTAACTCACTTGTGATTTATTTCCAACAGCCTCCATTTGATGGGGAAGACGAAGACGAACTTTTCCAGTCCATAATGGAACATAATGTTTCCTACCCAAAATCGCTGTCCAAAGAAGCTGTCTCCATCTGCAAGGGGGTGAGAGAAAATTTTATTTATACTTAAGTTCCTTTTTGGCAATCCTTGTGAGTAGCTGGGTTTGCCCAGCTCTGACACAGCCCTGTAGTATTTTAAAGTGCAGCTTCTGTCAGGCAGTGCCGAGCTGTGTTGTCACTTGGTGTCACTGCTAAGTGCTGGGCTCTTCCCGCTGTGCCTGCTTGTTTTATGGAAAGAACAAATGTCACAATCAGGAGCTGCCAAATGCAAAGCAGAATTTATAAACAGGCCGACGGTGTGAAGAGTCTCCTCCCGCTTTGCCTCTCGAGCCGCGGCAGCACAGCCCCGATTTTGCAGGGTGAGATTTCTCAGCTTGGGTGGAGATCCTCCAGCGAGTCCTCAGCCCAGAATGCCACTGACAGGATCAGAGCACAGGAGTTTGGGAGAAGCATTTTTAAATGTAGGTGAAGATGAGCTTGTGTGAAAATCTTTAGCATAAATGAAAGGAAACATGGGGAAATCCTGACCCAGCGATACCTGTGTGGCCTAAAATTGGTCTTAGATTCTAAATTAATTTTTTTTTCTACTTTTGAGGAAAATAATAGATTTGGCTTCAGGGGATTAGCTTAGGAAAAAAGAATTCATTTGACTTTCCTTTGATTCCATGTGATTCTCCAGAGCACCATCAGTCTGCAGCTTTTCCAATCCACTGCCCGTAATGGGTTATTTGATGTCTGACTTACACTGATAAAGCACCACTGCACTTAGTTAATTTGGTATTTACATTCTTCCTATGCTTTGCAACCATTTCTGAAGTATTACACATGAGCTGGATGTTAGTCCCTTAAAGAAAATCATCAAGTAAAAGAAAAGGTGTTTAGAACAAGAAAGCAAAATGAAAGACCATGCTAATTTTGGAGCTTACCCCAGTGTAGACGTGCTGGCCAACAAAAAATAAACACGATGCATTTTTGTAAAGTGCATTCAGATTGTTGCCTTGCAGTGACATTCACATATTCAAACAGCATGGGCTGAACCTGATGCAGCTGCCCTGATTTCAGCTCCCCTGTTTGCTGCTCTCTGGGTGCTCATGCCAAGGGAGGGCAGAAAGCTGAAATTACCCTACACTGAGAGGTTTAAGGGCAAATCTCTGCGATACTGACACGTTCTTCATCTGTCTTAAACTGATAAATTAATCTCAGGTTTCAGTGGGAATGTCTCCTGAGCTAAGAAGTCAATATGAGAAAGCTTCTGACCCTTGAAGTCAGTAGTAGCTCAGCAATCCCAGGACTGGGCACCACTGGGCAAGACAAACGTGCCCACTCTGCTCTTGGAATTGATTTGTCTGCTTGACTCCCATTCCACTGATTGAGAGTTTGTTGGGTTTGGTAAATGCAGCAGCTTTGGAAAGAATTAAAACTACTGAAATCAATACTCCTATTTTCTTTTATCACCTACCGTTAAAGCAAGGGGTTTGGAAAAGGTAACAAAAATGGGAAAGTTGCTGTTAATCTTCAAGAAGGCTGTGATTCCTTCCCAGTGCACAGCCACTTCCCAAACCTGCTTAGAGTCACTTTTATTTTAGGTTCGAAATTGGAACCAGATCAACTCAACATTTGGAAGGCGACTAAAGTGGTTCAGCTGAGGTTTTAAGGAGATCTGTTGAGGTATCACTCCCAGCAGTACATTAATCATATATAATTTGTAAAAGAGCTTTAAAAACTCCCCACAAAACTGGAACTGAGAGTTTGAGGCCACATTGCGCAATTCCCAATGTACACACCAATTGGAAAATCCTGAGGAACTTGTTAATTAGGGAGCACATTCCAGTTTCTAAGCACGCCAGGCTGGTGGGTTTGGGGCTGGGATTTTTTCCCCAAGTCTGTTTAATCTCTGTAGCTGGCTATAGTATTGACCAGGATGTCATTAAGAATGCAAGGGAGGAAACACAGATTAGATGTTGTCAGCTGGGTGCCAAAGAATTGGAGGCTCTGTAATAAGATGTCTTGAACAAGCCCCAGAAAAATGAAATGGGAGTGAGGAGGTTGTACTTCATAGAGCTTTAGTGCATCAGAATTTATGATGCTTAATTGATTGTTGAGATGGGGCAGGAGCTGTTCTGGAGCTCTATAAGAATGAACTGAGAGATTGGAGGTGAAATTCAGGAGTGAGCTGTGAGCCAGCGGGGACGGCAGCGTGTCCTGGGCACCACCTGCACCTCCAGCAGCAGCCTCTGCCCAGTGGGAAAAATTTCCCCTCTTCAGCCCCTAATTTTGCTGCTGATTTGCTGTCTCCAGTGATCAAACAAGAAAATTCTTCAAAAAATTAAGTTTAGCTTTCCAAAACAATTTTATCAGCAGTGTGTATCTTCAGGAGAGGAGCAAGAGCATTGCAAGCAGGGGAAAGTCTCTCTCACTTTCCTTCCAGCATTAAACTGAATCATTTGGTGCTTCCTTCCCGACAGCTAATGACTAAACATCCTGCAAAACGCCTTGGCTGTGGCCTGGAAGGTGAAAGAGACATCAGGGAACACGCTTTCTTCAGGAGAATTGACTGGGAAAAATTGGAGAACAGAGAGATTCAGCCACCTTTCAAACCTAAAGTGGTGAGTGAGATGCCAGGTCCTTCCCCCACTGACTGCAGCCCTGCACCCCGAGGGGTGGGATTGCTGCTGCTCGTCTGGGGCACGGCTAAAACGAGGCAATTTGGTAAAGGCAGAGCTGTCTGTGAGCCTGCTCTGGCTTTGGCTGCCTGTGCTGTAACCCAGGGAACTCTGTGCCTTGCAAAAAAGCCCCTCTGGTTTGAGCCCTGCCTGGGCGGTCACGAGGAGCTGGAAACGGGGGAAAGGGGCACGTCCACATCAGCCACTTGAGAGTGGTGATGAACGTGGTTAACAAGTGTCTCCTCTGAGCAACATCTGGAGTCAGGATCTGACTGAGGGATTTGGATTAGAGGGGTGAATTTCCTCCACGGTTGGCTGCCCAGAACAGGGGGTTTTATTCCCCATGTCTGCTCAGTTTGTAAGAATAATCCTGGGTTTATTTTCCATGTTTATTACTGGTTTGCACACATGTATCTACAGGAACATTTCGGAAATCCAAGCAAGTGGAAAGATGTCCTTACCCTGAGAGCTGTTTGCATAATAGAATCAAAAGAGCTTTGCTTGTTAAGCCAGAATTTCTTTCAGCATGTTCTGTGCTTTATTGACAGGCAAAGAGAAGAGTTTGCACACAAGAACACAAGCTTTAAGGAACAGCTGTAAATTGTTATGTCCTGATATTGAATCTTTCTTCTCTAACCCTTTTATTTTTCAGCTGAGAATCCTGGCTGGCTTTAGCACCTCAGGTGTAGGGTGGCTGCTCTGTACACGGATTTATTTGCCAATACAGACACACCAGTGACATATCACAAACTAATGAACAGAACGATGCCAGTACCCAGATTATTCTTCACTTTTTTCATACAAATGACTTTTTCACATCACCAGGAGGAGAGTGGCAGCTGAGAAGGGTGTTTATTGCTAAAGGAAATACCTTTTTGCTATGGCGTGGATTTTGCACGCAGGGAAGGGTGTGAATAAGTGAAGAACTTGTGTGGTGCTGCCAGCCCTGCCCAGCCTGTCCCCAGAGCTGCCTGTGCAAAGGGGAGCTGCTCTTTAGAGCATATTTTATGGAAGATTCTTATTACGTGGTTCTCAAGTCAAATTTAAAGCTGATCATAAAGCAAATCTACCTTCACACCTGTAAGTTTTATCAGCTCAGGATCTGAGCGCTTAGACTCTCCTTGAAGTTAAAAGTAACACCAGCATGGAGGTGCTAAAAGCTTGAGGTGTGGTCTGCTTCCACCACAGCTTCCTGGCAGATCCTGGCTCCTCCTCAGAGCAGCTGTGCTCTGTCTCCCTGGTTATCGTGACCTGGTTTGTTTGCACAGGCTGCTATTAAAATACACCGGGGCGGATTCACACGGAGCCCGACTCTCCTGGACGAAAATAACTTAAAATCCAAATCTAGTATTTACATACCCTGTGCACAACTCATTTATGGTGGTTGCTGATTCTATTTATATCAGTATCATACAATTATAGAATTGTTTAGGTTGGAAAAGACCTCTAAAATCATCGATTCCAACCATGCCCAGAACTGCCAAGCCCACCACTAACCCATGTCCCTAAACACCACATTTACACATATTTTAAATCCCTTCAGAGATGGATATTGATTTTAGAAAGCAGAAAACACACAACCTTTAATCTGTTTGAAGATATGGATGTATTTACAGGCTTTGTTTGGGGTGGGTTTTTCCAGGAAACCTTTGCAGGTGCATCTTCTCTAGGAAGCGCTTTCCTGCAGGAATAATCCTGCTGCTGCCACAGTCCTTACTCAACCACAGAGCTACAGATTTTGGGTCAGCAGTTGGGTGCTGTGAATAACACGTTCCCTTCCAGACTGACATGTCACAGGTTATAGGCATAGACTGATTATTTGGCAAGAAGGACATTTTGCTCATATTTCCAAGTTTAGGAGTTTGAGGAGTCCTGTAATTTCAGTTGTACTCTAATACTGCATCAATGTTCACAATAGCAGTGCTACTCTCTGATGTGAAGACAAATGCATAACTGAAGATCCAAATTTATTTATAAGTTCCTCTATTTGCACCCAAAATATACCCATATTTCATGTGATTTATTTCTTAGCCTCTACTAGCACAGGAAATAGTGAGAGGCTTAATGGACTCAGGAGCTTTGGTTTCAATATCCAGCTTGTTTGAATACTTTCCACAAGCTGAAAAAAAGAAGAGGAAAAAGAATTTTAAAATATAAATAAATAAATAAATAACATAATTTTGGGGCAGGATGATGGTTATCCGTAGAACATCTTTTCAGCAAAAACTTTTCTTTTTAGCAATAACCCTTTTGTGGCTGCTCTGAGCTGGCTGCCGCGCCTCTAAATTAATTTGACTTAATTTGGGGCTACATCACGCCAACGATTCAGAGGCTTTTCCCTTGTCAAAGTTCAGCCCTTTCCATTCTTGTTTTCTGGAGATTCTGTCCCAAAATGCAGAGGCTCAGTGGGCACCGATGAGTGGTGCAGAAGCCTGGGTGGAGAAAGCAGAGCCCCGTTAGCTTGAGCATGGTGCAGTGTCCCTCTGCTGCTGTTCTTCCGCGGCTGGACAAGTCCTCCGTGAGCACTGGGCTCCAGGACCTGAGCTGTGCTCGTTGTCTGAAACAGGAACCAACGAAGTTCTCTGCAGCTCAGCCCAGATGGCAGGGCCAGCCCAGCACCTGCCAGGTGCTCTGAGAGAAGCTTGGAAACTGGGGCTGGGCTGTTTCCAAGAGAGCCAAAGCTCTCACCCTGAACCCCCTCAGTGGGCCCCTCTCCAGCGCCTCCTCCTACAAATGCACAGATTTACTCGCGTTGCATTAATTCAGAAAAAATCAATATTTAATATTGGTCTGTTGTACGAGCCCTTTCCGAGTTATCCTCTGAGTCTGAAGATAACAATGGAATTTTACCCCTTATATCCACATGCAGGGATGTTGAAGGGATGGACAGAGAGGTCAGGAACAGTGGGAAGAAACATTCGCTGCCTTTAGCACACACCTGCACTGCCCGAAGATCTGTTACAGTAGTTTGGAGATGAGCACATTTACCACTGTCCTCCTCACCTCTCCACAATATTCAACACCTAATTTTCCTCAAATATTCTTTTTTTTCTTGCACACAAGCTAATTTCGTTCTGGTACCACCTTCCTAATTTTTAACATGCTTCTGATCACACTTCCCTGCCTCTCAGGTGTTTTCTGCATTCCTCGAAACTCTTCTTTCTGCAAACCTGGTTTTGTTTTCTGTTCTGAAGGAGTTGTGCTCAGGCTGTAGCTGTATTTAAGCCCCTTCTTGGCTGGGCTTTGCCCGAAAATGAGTCTCTTCAGAAAATAGAGGAGGAAACCTGTGACAGCACATTTTGGAACAAGGACCTGTCCCGGGGTGTGCTCCCTGCCCAGCCCTCCTGCCATCCCAACGACTGAGGCCCTGCTGTCATTTATGAATTTACAGGAGTTTATAGCCTGTTCAGTGAGGAGTCAAAGCATATAAATGAATTGCATTAAGCTTTTTGCAGATCATAAAGGAAATAGAGACTTAACACGAAAAATTTAATTTTGTACTGTAAGGCTTTTAAAAAGAATGAAACGACTTGACAAAGAAAGTATCTCTTGCCAGCACATGTTTATAAAAATATTTCCTTTTTCCTTTTGTATCCCAGTAATGCTGAATATTTAAGCCTCTTTATCTCATCACCTCATGCTGATGGATGGAAACCTTCCTGACTGCTTTTCATCAGGATTCAGCTATTAAAACTTCACTGTTTGTCTGGGATTTTTTGTTGGAATATCTGAAAAGAAAATTTTCCCTCAGCCGCTCAAAAGAAACGGGGGAAAGCCTTGCATGTATCCTGACAACTCTGCCAACGGATTGCTGACTTTTTTCAGCCTTTTTTTCTGTTTTTCTCTTTCCTTGCAGTGCGGCAAAGGGGCTGAAAACTTCGATAAGTTCTTCACGCGAGGACAGCCGGTGCTGACGCCTCCAGATCAGCTGGTCATTGCCAACATAGACCAAACAGATTTCGAGGGGTTCTCTTACGTCAACCCCCAGTTCGTGCACCCCCTTGTAGAAAATGTAGCATGAAACAGCAGAACAAATCCCGCCGTGGGGAACTGTTGTAACCCTACAATTTTTAGGCTTTCGCCTCGTTGATTCCATTTGGGCCTGGAAATTGTAGGGTTAGAGGGTGTAGGATGAGGGAAGGGCCACTTAGTCAGGATCTGGGCTTTGCAACAGCGATGTTGTCTTAACAGGAGATAAATTAGTGCACGGTGCCCACTTTTTCTTCTAGAAGTCGCCACTGACTTGTCAAAACTCACCCGTGTTTTGGTACGTTATATATTTTGTAACTTCCCCCTGTCCTTTTGCTCCCTTTTCCACTCTGTTGTGTTGGAAACAAATCTGACACGTGGTCGGAATGAGAAGGCACCTCGAGTATTTATTCCTTGGGGAGGTGGGAGCGTCCTCCCCGCGCTCCCCGCGGACTTCGGGGGCAGCGGCAGCACCAGAGACTGAGCGGGGTCAGCTCCAGAGGGGAGAGGCATTGCAAAAACATTGCTGAAATGGAAAATATGCCAGGAAAAAAAAACCAAACAAACAAGTTGGGAATGGGTGGGAGGCGGGGTGAAGTCTAATTAGACCCTGAGGCTTCGAGAACCAATCCTGTAAGATCCCAAATAAAAGCGCTCGGGTGGTGGCCACACCTCTAGGATTTTTGCTAAGAGTAGCATGTGATAAACTCAAGGGTGAAATTTCGTCTTTATTAATAATAATAATAATGATAATAATGATAATAGTAATAATTTTAATAATACTTTTGTGAATTTTAATCTCCATGAGATTATTCTGTGATCCAGGGTGCCATTGTCTGTTCAGTTGGTTTAATTTTCAACACTCCTCAAGTTTACTGTTAACTGGTTCTAATACCAATATTTTGCTATGAAATTTATTAACCTGGAATGTAAAACAAAACTGTAATTCCTTAAATCTTATTTACATGTGTTTATTTATAGTCTGCAGTGTAGGGCAGTAAATTGAAGAAAGTATTATGTATACTAAATTAACAAAAAATGCAGCCCCGAGTGACTTCCTGATTTCTCCAGAATAACTCATGAAAATCAAGTGAGATTTAGTCTTAAATAATCGGTTTTAATTCAGAAAACTTTGGGCTGTAGAACAATCAAGCCTGAAAGAAGCAGCACCTAAAACTCGTTTTACTGATAGAATGGCATTTAATACGTTTTACATATGCTTCATGCAATGAATTTTGCATGTTTAGTAATAACTCTTAATAATAAGGGTTAATAATAAGCAGATCTATATTACTGACATAATCGCATCAAGCATAAAGAGTATTATAAAAATTTTATAAAACAACTTGTGCTTTATTTGTGAAAGTTCTTGTTCTGTATGACACCATTTAGATTTAGCTAAATGTTTTCTTGCTGTTGTTTTGATTTTTACTTTAGGTTTTGAATATTGTTACTGGCTTAGAGTATAATCTCTTTTTTTTAAAGTAGATATACTTTTAAATAATAATTGCTACCTGCAGGTTTTATACGAGGTTCAATTAGGCTTTCATTTCACATCTGCTTATTACTTGCAGAGAAGGAAATAGACTTTATTTGCAATGATGAACACTGTAATTAATGCAATCTTCTCCTCTCCTATCACTTAGATAAAAAATTTTGATATTTCCTCTTACAACTTACCAGAAGATATTAACTCAAATATCAGTAAATAATGTTTTGTGCATATTTTGGTTTTGTTGCAGCATGTAAAATAGTAGTTGGTGCATTTCCCTTTTTTTTTTTCCCTCCTGCCTTGATCCCATTAGAAGCCACAGGCACTTTTTGTCTGTCAGATGTGCATGATGATGCCAGAAGCATGATGTCTCTGTTGCTGCATGCAGACCAATTACGATTTTTCCAGCATGTAAACATATTCAAAAAGTAAGATATTTGCCATAAAAGACTTCAATTTATACTAGAACATGTAATGGGGTGGGGTGGGGGGGGGGGGGGGAAGGGAACCGACTTTCTAATCATCTTTTATGACAATAAAACATGGAACCTGTGCCAAAGATTCTGCCAGAAAGATCCAGTCCTGCCAGGTGGCAGCCAGAGGGGTGGGATGGACCTCGGGGGGTGACCTGGGGTGAGCTGGGCAGCTGTCGAGGGAAACGTGGTGGGATGTGAAGGGCGACTGTGCCGAGCTTCTGCACCCGCGGGGCCCTCGGAAAACGTGGGTTTGGGGCCGGGATGTGCCATTTCCACACTCCAGGAGTCCAACTGCTGCCCTGCCTTAGCCCTGTTGTACCCCCAGCTCCCACGAGGAGCACCTTGCAGTGATCAAACCCTGCCATCCCAAGGTGTGGCTCACGAGGGGCGTTGCCCAACTGACGGGAACTCAGATCGTTGCCTAAGCAAACAGGACTCCAAACTTTTCAAGCATTTTACCCCTAAAAATTTTTAAATTGTTCTGTGTCAAATAGGTTGGCAGCCAAAACTGGGAGTTCATTTTCTCCTTTGTGTATTATATACTTCAAAAATGATGGTATTCACCATAAAGCATGTGGCCTAGTGCAGCATTCATGACTTTATTTCTTTTTTTTTTTCTGAATATCATTAGCCTGCCAATGTTTAGTAAAACCTGGGTAGAAATCATGCTGTAGAAGATAACAGATTGAGTTAACAGATTACTGAGTCTCAGATTTTAACAAAGAAGGGGGTCGCAGCTATGCCAGTCTGCCAAGAGGTGCCACTGTGCTTGTTTTAAGAATGTGAAGTGAAAAAGACACTTTTGAAAAAGGAAAATACTGGGAGAAATACCAGCACACAGGTCTGGGGAGTAAGCAAAGCAGAACAAGGGCAGAATTGAACCAAGCCAGAAACCAGGCAGGAGCTCCCCTGGGTAGATGTTCCCACAGTTCTGTTTTCCTGATGAAACCTGAGTTGTCCAGGGAAGTCCCATTGCTGGCACAGCCGTGACAGTCAGTGCTGTTCACACCAGGACACGGCGTCACAGGGCTGGTGTGGCCCTGGGACAGGGCTGGTGTGGCCCTGGGACAGAGCTGGTGTGACCCTGGGACAGAGCTGGTGTGACCCTGGGACAGGGCTGGTGTGACCCTGGGACAGGGCTGGTGTGGCCCTGGGACAGAGCTGGTGTGACCCTGGGACAGGGCTGGTGTGACCCTGGGACAGAGCTGCCCATTTTCTGGCTGCTTCTCATACCCAGTTTCCTCAGCACTTGTGTTTGTCTCCTGGTTTTTCTGATGTAGAAGCAGAAATTCCCCTTTAACGTCGTCACCTCAGGTCCCCGGGCTCGTCACATCCGTGTTGTCTTCTGGAGGTTTCTGTAACACTTAGGAAAAGGTACTGTGAGCTCGTGGATCCTGCAGGAGCAAGGCAGGGTTGGATAAAGCAGGGATTAGTTGTGTTACCCCTCACTGCTCTTCCTGATGCCCTCACATTCGAAGGGCAATGCCCTGACCTTTTCTGAGAGCTCCCACTGGCAGCTCAGAATCCAGAAATTTATAATGGCAAGGAAAACCTGAAGTATCCAGCCAGAATTTTCATATCTTTTTAGAGACAGATGTTATTTATATAATATTTCTCACAAGATTTGGTTTTCTAGAGAGCATGTATCAACAGAAGGAGAGGCATTAGAGCTGCTTCTCTTTCACTTGTGTTCGATAGCAACTGTAATCCCAACACCCACGCTGCCACCAAGATTCCCAAAAGGCAAATTGGAAATTGTACTGCACTGAAGCTGGGGTGGAAGTTTTGGGAGCTGTAATTGAAAACTGTACTGCACTGAAGGTGGGGTGGAAGTTCTGGGAGCTGTGTTTCCATCCCTGTGCTCGAGTCCCGAACGGTTCCAGGGCAGCCCCATTCCTGCCGGGGGAGGCACAGGTCTGCCACGTAAAACTTCCAAGGGGTTTTCAGGGATCAAATGGGACTTAACTGGCTCCTAGGCAAATTTCTTCTTTATTCAGGCATCTGGATGTTTTTGTGCACCTTTGAGTGACCAGAGCAGGGTGGTAGGATTCCTGGACAACCATTTCACCCACCAGCCAGGCTCGGTGCTCTGAGCAAGGTTGGCACATATGTGAGAAGGAGAGAGCACATTCCCATAATAAAACACTCCTTCTTAACCCAGTCTAGAGGAGAAATGCAATTTAGCTTTCTGATCCTTCGTTCTTTCCAGAAATGCAATTGAACTTCCTTTTACAAACTGGAGAAAGCTCTTCTGGAAATCAGCAGTTAGTTTAAAATAAACTCATCACGTCTGAGCGCTGCTGGCCTTTTGAAATCCATCCTGTCTTTTGGGGTGAATCCAGCTCAGTAATGCTGGGCTTCTATAAAATTCATAAGGTCAAGCAAGAGAGGAACTCGTCTTCTAGCTGGAAAGGTGACATGTCCAAGGATGGAGTGGTGGTGCCACTTGCAAAGTGTTTTCTGAGCTGGTGCCTCCGGATCCAATCCCAGTAAATGCCATAGGAGACACATGCAGAGAGCAGGGCGGGGAAAATCCTCCTTATTGTGCAAAGCATAGCATTGGAAATAATAATAATAATAATAATCCAACAATAAAGCTTTGATACTAGTAGAAAGCATATTTACAGTATATCGAGTTTACAGTGGGCTTTCGGACCTGCCAGGAAACTTCTGGAAATGTTTAATGTGATTTTCAGTTCTTTTAGTCGTTAGCGTAAGTTATTGTACGTAGGTTTTTTGTCTCGTTGCAAACGTGAGTGTGGGCTGTGTTTTGATGTGTCCCCTCTGTAGGTGGGCACTGAGCTGCCAAGTAGACAAGCTAAAAAGCACTTCTTTTCCTCAGCCCCACACTCGTAGATGGGATGTGAAATAGTTCAGAAATAAGTAAGATTTGACTCCATGAACATGCATGAGTCCCTCACTGTGCCAGTAACAATTGGGAATTAAATAGCCTTATTGTGAATAATCATCATGCACTACAGCCCTCCTGTTCCCAGGAAAACCTTCAGAGGGAGAGGGCCGCTTGTCAGCCTCTGCTTCACTTACCTCATCTGTAAAATGGGGTGATAATACTTACTGACCTCACAGGGAGGGGTGAGGACTTCTTAGGCAACGTTTCTAATTCACTTTTAACCCGAAAAGAGTTGTGTAAGTATTGTTATAATTTTTAATATGAAATCAGCTTCTTGGATTCACATGGTACTGCTGGCTATGCCATGCTGTTTCTACTTTTTTATAGAACTTTAGTAACTCTGCTGAAGCCGTTTGAAGTGAAATAAAATCAGATGTGATACGTTTCTTCCAGAATCTGGAGTCCAGCTTTTGTAGCTGGAGTCAGGGTGTGGCGGGGAGTGATGCTTGCTGATTGTGTAGGTCAGCTGCACTTACCTCTTTACCAGCTACTGAGATTTTTATGTGCAATTTAAAAATTCCATGTCGATGGAAGTCTTAGCAGAACTGATTCTTGGAGGGGGAGATTCCCTTTGGGTAAATAAAGTGAGCACAGCTGTTTTGTAGTCCTGTTTTTACTGACTCCTGCTGAAGGAGGAGCTCTGTTCTTTGTGCAGCTGGTCCGTCCACGACAGGTCGATATTTTCTGTTGATATTTTAAAATATTTCTGTGTTGTAAATGTGTCTTTGTGCTTTTTTTTTCCTTGTCTATGACACTGTAGTTCAAATTTAAAAGAAAACTGCTCCAGAAGCTGTTTTTTTCTTCCACTGATGTCAGTTGACCTAAATAAATAAATTAAGTCTGTTAATGATTTGAAACAGTGCAGAATGAGTAGCAACAACATTGACACTCAGCTGCCATTTCTCACTCTGGACATTGGACACTCTGCAGCTGATGCTTCATTACTTTTATAATTATTAATGACAGGAACGTTTTAATTGAAAGGAAAATGATCTTCCTGATCTTTACAGACATTTCCCCGAGAACTATTTGAATTTCTTTTCCTTCTCTCTGAACGCCTTGAGGCGATGCTGCCCAGGGCTCCGTCCTCCCAGAGCTTCACACACTCCTGGCTTGGCTTCCGAGGCACCCAGGGAACCACAGAGCTCCCTGGGTGCTGAGTGCTCGGCCAAGAGCCCCAGTTCACTGAAAATATTAATTATATGCTATGTTTGTGCCCGTTGTTGGCCTTGGACCACAAAAACAATGTTCTTGCAGGGGTAATAAGAATTTACTCTATGACTCGTTCCCCAAACCTTTTGTTTGTTCTCTCCCACGTTATCGAAATGAATGTAAAAAAAAAAAGCAATTTCAACAAAATGAAGCTCGTTGGCTCTTTTTAAAATGGGCATTTCCCAACACTCCATGGTTTTGCACAACAATACAGAGAACACCTGAAACTTCTCTAATGACTGTATGTTACTTTAATTTTTTTTAAACATGGAGTAATCCCACCTTGAACTCATTAATATTTTTAATATTATTTTAAGACCCAAGTGTTGTATTTATACAGAGGAGAACATTATTTATTTTCATATCATTTTTCTGCAAGATGCTACCAGAAAATTTGGAGAAGCCATTCATTTTTCAAAAGATTAAAAAAAACCCAAAAAACCATTGGAAGTGTAGTGGGCAAGACTGATGTACAAATTACAGCATCTTTTTTTTTTCTGTTTCATAATTCGCAGTATCTTCAATCTTTGTTTGCATGAAATGCTTTTGTTAAATATTAATTGTAGTTTCAAAGCAAGTGTGTATGAATAAAAATACTGACCATTACTTTTGTGAGAGTTTGGTCTTCCTTTATGAAATTTCCTTTCAGAACTGACTCCCCCAAGGCCAGAGGCTGCAGAGAGGTTGGTGTGATCAGCCACAGCAGCTGCCCAGTCTGGACCTTGATTCTTCACTCAGAGACAGAATTTTAACCTGGAGGGGGAGGTTTTAATTCTTGTTAATGGATCAAGAGGGGAAAAAAAAGGCTTAACTGGGGAAAAGAAATATCTGTAAGAGGATTTCTGCGTGCTGACCTCAGCGGTGCTGGGCTGCTCCAGGTGTGGGAGCCACAGGGAAAAACAGCTCCAGGAGCCAAATGAGGTGTCAGGCTGGAGGCTCTGGTTCAAAGCCTGACGTGAGCCTTGGTGCTGGAGGGATGTGCCCTCCTTGGGAGCAGCCAGGGCCAAGAAAAGTCAAATTCACTTTGTCACTTTGAGTGTGGGAGCCCTGGGTGGCTCATTCCAGCCTCTGCCACTTCCTCCTGGGAAGAGAGGCTGTTCCAGTGATCAGTGACCCTCAGGGACCCACCTGTGGCATGAAATCCCTGGTTTAGCACTCCTGGGGGACAGGACACGGCCTCCCAGTCCCACCAGCCACGTCCACCCCGCGTCCGCCAGCCTCCTTCACTCTGACATCGTTTGTTTTCAAAACTGCAAAGCAATGTCCAAATATTGTGACAACTTGACAGACAGCTCCCTTTCCTGCCTGCTCTCACAGGATTGAATCTCATGCTAATTCAGTTATTGGGTTCGTTTCGTTTGCAGAAGTCTGGCTGAGTTTGCCCAAAGGAATGATTGAAATTCCAGGGGTTTTTTTCCAAAGAGTCCGTGTTTCCAGGCTACTTCACATCTGTCATCTAACGTGCTCAGCTTCTGAAGGCCATGAACGTGTCTCTTCTCAGGGAGCTTTCTGCAGAGCAGAACAGGGATTTTGGGGGAGACATCACTGCCCCGAGCTGGTGCACACAGAGTTGGTGCCTGCAGGGCAGGAGGAAGGGGGTCCTCAGCTCCCCATTGTGCCAGAGCTGCTTCCCCAGCCCCTTGGCTGGCCAGGAATTGTGGCCAAACCACCCCAGTGCCCGTCCACGGGGCCGTTGGAGTGAGAGCTTGGACATGAACCTCTGAATGATCTCCTTGGGGAAAGACAAGTCTGGCGGAGGCGTGGGTGACTGGACACGGACTCACAGGGGTGGGAGAGCCCCTGGCCACCCCACGGCCACACTCTGCACCCTCCCACCTCACCCTGGTGGTCTCACGAGCAGGACAATCCCCCAGCTCGCAGTCAGCTGTCACAACAGGGTGCTGAGAGCCTGCGTGGGCTGCTCTGGTGTGACGGGGTGTGGAAAAGGGCAAAATGTCTGTAACAGTGCATCTTTGTTTGACTTTTTCTAAACAGGCAAGATCAGGCTGGTGGCTCTGGGAAAAATGAAGTGTTAAAAGCTTCTGCAGGAGAGGCTGAGGCTCTCCATGCCTGCCACATCCGTGCGTGAGAGCATCTCCATCAGGAATGTTTCCAGCTCGATAAATCACACCAAGTGTTCGTGCCTGCCTCCCCCAGCCCCTGCCTCTCGTTAGAGATTTGGGTGTTTGATTCAGAAATCTCGGAATATTTTTGCAGAGCTGGTGTGTGAGCTGCAAATAAAACCAGCTCCTCTGAGAACTGCTTGGGTAGCTGAAATGATGACTGCATTAATTACCATGAGGTAATTATAATCCCACCTGCTCCCTGGGGAGCCGTGGTAAAGCAAAGGCAAATCAATCAGGGGCCCAAATCAGGACAGCTGTTGCCATGTGTGGATGCCTTGTCCCCAAAGGGATGTTTTCCCTGGCTGCATCTGTCACTTGTCCCCTTCCCAAAGTGGTGCTGCACCCAAAGAAATGGGGGTCTGACCAGGAGACCAGCCAGTGGCAGGGCTGCACCCACAGAGTTACCTGCAAAGGTTAATTTTTCACTTTTTTTCCCCTGCTTCTCCAAAAGAAGGGCACGGGATGAGGCAGATCTCCTGGGAAATGAGTCAGTGCTGTCTCCTGCTCGGGGGACTTGCTGCCAGGGTGACAGTGTCAGACACCAGCTGCCACTTCCAGTGCTCGTTACTGGGCCCCGAGTCAGTGCCTGACATCCTACCCCAGCAGAGGTTGTTGCACAGTCTGACGAAGGAGAGGAAATCATTCCAAAGCCAATTTAAAGCTCCCTACCTGGGTGAGGAAAAAAAAAAAAAAGCCAAACAAACAACTCCACAGTGGAAGTTTGCTTAGAAATATTTTAGATCTTGCTCTTGCCCATCAAGGCTGGCAAAAATCACTCATCTCTTCACACACTGGGAATGGATTTTGTGTGTATGTCAGAGAGAGAGAGAATTTGGTCCACATCTGTCCAATCTTTCCTATTTTTCCCATTTGAGGCCTTGATCCATCCCCCCTTACCTTGCTCCTCTATTCAGAACACTTCATAAAACTCAGTGCCCATAACAGGGAGACTTCCTAATCCATATAAAACATTCTGCAATGATTTATATAAAACCTCATTAAAGCTTCAACGTTTTCAGTGACACCTCCAGAAAAACACTCTTTTAACAGGATTCATTTGCTTCTCCTTCAAGTGTAACCGTGTCTGGGACGCTGATTAGGTGTGATTTCAGGAAAAATCCATCAAAAACAGCTATAAAAGCAACCAGCAAGGACTGCAAGGGCAGAAGGAAGGAAAGGCCAGCAGTGAGAGCATCCCAAAACTCCTTGGATCAGTTCCTGGCCCTTTTGGGATAAGCCATTTAGCATTCTTGTGCCTGATTGACACTAACATCATTAAAAGACTGGTAATGAATTTCAGTGCTATATAAATCACATGCAAAACTATTACCCTTAATACAGGCGTTACGAGGCTTTCATAATTAATGTCATCTAAACTTCTTTCCAAAACATGACCTTTGAAGTCAGATTGCTGAGGCCAGAGCCATCCCTCATCCTGCGAGCAGCTGCTTTCCAGCCGGCCTGGGTGGCCCCAGCGGGGCTGTGCTGGGGACCTGGATGGGTCCAGCCCCAGGAACAGCTCCCAGAGGGAACCTGTGCTGGTGGAAGCTCCACTCCTTGTGCAGCAGGATAACAGAGAACACCAGCAGTGAGAAAAAATCACTGCCGGCACCAGTTGCAGCTTGTCTCGTTGCAGGGCACTGCCCTGCACGGTGAAAGGGTGGGATGTGGGCTCTCCCTGCCCTTTCAGACCTCCTTCCCTCCCGTGTGGAGATGCTCACAGTCCCGGGCAGCCCGGGGTGCTGGAGCCTGCCAGCAAACGGGAGTACTTCTGTAAACAGTGAAACATCTGATGAGGATGTGAACTCTCATGATAAAGTTAATGCCCAGGACTCCTTAAATGATAGCACTGATCACAAAATGGACAGTGAGGTCACTGATGGTTTGGCAAATACAAAAGAATCTCAGATCTTTTCAGAACAAGTTGATACAACAGTTAGAGAGAAGCAGCAAATGCAAGAGAAGACAACAAATGACTTGGACTTTGAACTGTCTCGTGACAGTGAAAGCGACGACAGGTTGGATACCAAAAGGTCATCCACTTCTGCATCAGACAGTGAGAATGAGGAAAAGAGAAGCTGGAAGAACTCCAAACAACCTCTGCAGGATGAAAATTTGCAGCAAGAGAGTTGCACTGATGTGAGTGAGAAAAAGGATGGTCTGGTGAACCATGGAACACCATGGAACAGCCCTGGAACACCACGGGGGCTAAAGGCTGCACCTGGCAAAACTCCTGAGCTGGCACGTCCCCCTCTTTTATGAGCTCAGTTCAGCCCCATATGATGACAGAGGGTATTTTATTTTAAATAACATCTCCAACTTCCATTCACACGTGTGCCTTTGTTGTTCCGTGAGTCAGAGCCGCTCGGGGAGGCTGCGAAAGGCTCCGCACATTTGTTTTTTTTAGGCTTTCACACAGCATGTGGGTGCTGGGTTAAAAATAATGTGGCACCTCTCCTTGAGCTTCCTCCCAAGCAGCGGATCCAGGGATGTGCAGGGGAAACAGCAAATGGAGCTGCAGCTCCAACAGCCCACGGAGTTAATTCCTGTAATTTAGGTGCAAGCGGGATGTGAAACCCCCCCCTGGAGGGAGCAGAAGGGCTGGTGTTCTTTGGTGCTGTGAGTTTTACGTCTTTCCCTGTTTTCAGTGTTTGAAAAATAAAACCATAACGCTGCTGGGACAAGGAGCAGAAGTTGTGCTGACTCTTCCCACACCACGGGACCTGGCTGAAGCAGCCCGTCCCACCTGCACAGGAGCCGTGGGTGCTGCAGGTGTGGATCCCAAAGCCGAGCTGCTGGTCCCAGGTTTGCTGTCCAGTGTGAAATACTCCACAAACACCATCCATGAGAAACAAAAATCTCAGAAGCCTCCCTGAGCAAGTGGTTCCCAGCCTCTGGAAGCTTCCCCGTGGCTTTCCTGAGCGTTGTGCCGGGGCTGCTCTGCATCTCTGCCGTGCTCCGGCGTCTCCCCGAGCCTCCCCCAGGCCGTGCTGCCCACGAAATGGCAAAAAATAGCAAGAGCTGAGGCAGCTGGCATGGAGCATCCATCACCTCCCACACAAGTCACAGCAGCTCCAGCATCCCAGCTTGCTGCACTTACCTGCTCGCTCTCCTCTTTCCTCGGGCAAACACTGCAACCCCTGGCTGAGGCAGAGTTCCCCTCCCTGTGCCCAAAATGCTTCTCCCAGCCTGGTGTGCACATAAAGGTGCTCAGTAGCTGCTGCCTGACACCAGATCAGAGCCATGGGTGGGCTCAAGGGTCGCTGCCCTTTGCTGGGTGGATTTGCTGTCCAAATAATTCAGCGCGGAGCAAATTTGAGGGAGTAGGAGGGGAGGCAAACCTGAGGTTTCCTACGAGTTGGTGGCCCAAGCTGACAGGACCAGACCTTTTATTTCATAATAACCTGAGTGCCTTCAAGGTGGCTTCTGCTGAAAGGGAAAAGACCAGGGAAAAGCATCCCTGCCGATGTCACCTGTCAGAATCAAACTCTTGTAGCTGAAATGAGACAGGCCCACCACCCCCCACTGCACTGCTGACAGCCCAGGGAGAGCTGCTGTGAAGAATCGCTTCTGTTCTGAGCCACTAATGAAGCTCAAATCCCTCCCCAGTAATAAGGTTTGACCTTGGGTGCAACCTAAAAGCTGCTGCTGAGGTGTCCGTGGAGCTTCAGGCTTCCAGACTGATTTCAGTGTGGTACAAAAGGCTGCTGCGGTGGCCGAGGGCTGGCGGAGCTGCTCTGGCTGGGTCAGATCCAGCCCTGCAGAGTCGGGCACAGCTGTGGAACATCCAGCGATGGGCAAGGTCCCACCCAGCTCCACTTGCCCCACGTGTGGCTGTGGAGGAGGATCCACAGGAGGAAAGAGCCCAGAAGGGACAGTGAAAAGTGGGGAAGGCAAAATGATGCTGCCAGCTGGTGTCACGTGAAACAGTAAACCCAAACAGCTATTGCAGGATTTGGCAAGGTCCTGCCCCAAGGTTTGGAGGATGCTGAGAAGATGTAAAGTGCTGATTGTCCTGTCTGGGACAGCTGTGCCAAGCTTCTGTCCAAGAGAAGGATTTTCCACTTCACTGGTTTTTCCCATGATCAGGTGTCCTGGTTTGGGACATACATGTTATGGAAACCATGTTATGGTTTGGGACATACATGTATTGGGAAATACGTGTTATGGGGAGGAATTCTGGAGAGCTGCTAATGAGGTAGGAGAGTTTAGCTGTGCTGCTGGGGTTCTGGGAGGCATCACTGGTGCTCTGCTTCACCCTGGCCCTGGAATGCCTGTGGAAAATGCTCCTGGTGTGAGTGTTGGCACTGTGCATGTTCTGTCCCAGGGCAGAAGTTGCTGTACGGGACAAGCAGCAGCAGAAAATCCACCCGAGTTTTTCAGTGCAAGTACATTTGCATAGAAGCAAAGGGGAGGGGAAGAAACTGAAGCTCAAAATGTGTATTTCTAATTGATTACATGCATGGCTGCTGGGGGCCTCTCACACTGTAATGGTTAATTATGTCACTGTGTGAGCCGTAGCTTTATTTGTGTTGTATTCAAATGATCCTGCCCAGAGCCCAGGCAGCAACTGAGCAGGTTGTCTGTCTGGAGAAAAATGAAGGTCTGCTTTGTTTGGGTTTCCTTTTAACAATAGAGAGAAAAGAAAAATGATGAACAGCCAATTACTGTGTTAAAACCATCTACCCTGATAGCACATGGGGAACATCCAGTCCTGACAAGCCTCCTGTAGCTTTGTGATTTTATTGGTAATTCCCTGCTCATGATCTCCATCCCAGGGAAGCCTCTTTTTCCTGGGAGTCCCAGAGGGCATTGCCCCTCTGGCTGCCTTTTCCAGTGCAGAATCTATTCTGCTGACCAAATCTCTACTTTGTCCTCATTGTCAAACCCTCAAGGGATTTGCTGCTTGAAATTATTCCTCAAATGTGAATAAGAGCCCAGGAAAACACACTGAATTCACTATAATTTAAGTACTGCTGTAACTTCATGTGAAAGAACTCATCTGGTGCAGTTCCTCAAGGACAAATAACCAGAAACATCCTACTGGGAGGCAGTTTTCTACCAGTCTGGATCTGGAACTTACCTATTTTGGGCTCTGCCACGTTCTGGTTGAAGAAATCAAAACCTCCACATCTGCATCAGCTTCTGCTCTTTCTGTAAATCAAACAGAGCTCAACAAGCCCGAGCACACGGCTCCATTGATTCCAAACAATCCACCCAACAACACCTCCTCCGCATCTCATATCTCACTTTATTTTGAGTTATTCTATTTAAAGCACTCCTGTTTTGCTAACTGGGGACGCCTCAGCAAAGATGCAGCAGTTTTAGCCAGAACACTGGGAGCTGGGGACCGTGGCGTGTGTGCAAAGCCCCTGCAGAGAGAACGAGCTCTCCCCGCAGGAATTTCCATACAATCCCGAGCTCCAGGCGCTGGGAGGGTGTCCAGGAGCTCCCTGGGCCCTGCTCCTGGGCTGGCACCTCCTGCAGCAGGAGTTCCTGCGTGGTGTGTGACCCTTTTCTTGTCCTTCCCGCAGTATCCAAGGAAGTGTCCCATTGCTGGACACCTCGATGGAGCTGCATCCTCGTTCTTGGCTCTGCCGCTCATTTTCTATGTGTTTTGGCTGAATCACCCAGTCTGGCAGGGGTTTCCGGAGCCCACAGCATCTGCCCCTGTGTCCCTCTCTCCTTCAGCCCTGGCTCTCTCCCTGCCTCGGTCCCAGCCCTGCCAAGCTGGCTCTGTCCAGCACACTGGCTTGCTGCCCTCCAACCCTCCCTGCTGCGTCCTTAGCTGTGGATTTCACACGGGTGGCTGGAGCCAGCTCTCCCTTCCCCAGCTCCCAAAGGAGCCGTGTCCCGGGAAGCACAGCCCACCCAGCACTCGGAGCAGAGTTTTTCCAGGTGTGGGGTGCAGAGAGGCAGGGGGTGCAGGGAAGGGAGGAGGCACAGAGGGGCAGGAGCAGGGCTGGCTCCCACCCCCGCCCCAGTGCTGAACGGGAGCCACCAGCCACAGCTCAGGGACTGGGGACAGATGGGCGGAAGCAGAAGAAGAGAAAGGAGTTTTAAAAAGGGAGAATAGAGAGAAAGTGGGGGAATAAAGGGAAGAGGTGAAAGGAGAGGCAGGAATGGGGAAAGGAGGGATAGAGGGAAGTGAGCGGGGGGTGCGGAGTAGGGAGGAAGAAGAGGTGGATGGAGAAGGAGGGAGGGGAGGGGGAGGGAAGAAGGGGAGGATGGAGAAAG
>VZTF01005238.1:1188828-1211862 GCA_013397755.1 Cnemophilus loriae
GTGGATGGAGGAGGGAGGGGAGGGGGAGGGAAGAAGGGGAGGATGGAGAAAGGGAAGGAGGGATGAAGGGAGGGAGGGAACGGGGGCATGGAGGGGAGGGAGAGGTGGGCTGGCCCCGCCGGCGCCATGTGATGCCCTCTCCTCCCCGGGCTCTCCCGGCGCGGCGCGGAGCGGAGCGGAGCATCCCCGGGGCCGCCGGCCGCGTCCCGCCGCGGAGCAGCTCCCGCGGGGCCGGTGAGTGCCGCGACCGGGATGGGGAGGGGAAGGCTGGGGCTCCTTCCCGTGTCCGGGCCAGGCTGCCCCGGGAACGGAGGGGAGATGGTCCAGGAGGTGGCTTCGTGGGGGTTCCGAATTGGATGTAAACCCCTGAAAGTTTAAAGCCGAGGGAAGCGGGATCTGGGTGCGGAGCCACAGGGCTCGGGGCAGGTATCCCCGTGCTTTCCGTGCTCCCCTTGGAGTGGGAACCGGGCGGGGGGCGGCGCGGGCACCGCCCCGGGCAGCATCCGCCGCATCCCCAGCGCGGCCCCGGAGCGCAGCGAGCCCCGGCGGGCGCGGCCGGACCCGCTGAGGTGCCCGGGTGAGGTGCCCGTGTGCCCTGCCCGGGGACCGGCACCGCTCGGGCGGCGGCGTTTGACTTCGCCCGATTCCCGACGGAAGGACCTTAGCACGAGGAAGCCGGAAAATCCCGGCCCTTCATCCCTGAGCTCTTCATCCCTGAGCTCTTCATCCCCGGGCTTTTCCCCACCAGGCTGCTCAAACAGAGGCCATCTCTTGGGCACTGAGAGCATCCTCGTCCTCAGCGGCGAATTTGAACGTTTCGCTGAGGAACGGATGTGTATTTTTCCCAGGGAATATAAATTCTGCGGGAAGTCAGGCTGTGAATGGTTTCCAGTGTAGCAAACCCCTTGGAGAGGGGAGTGTGAATTGAGCGAGGCTATCTGAGAAAAACCTGACCTGGTTCTTAAGTGAAGTGAAGTGCCGGGGGGGTGCGGGGAAAGGCTGGATCGTGTGTTACCATATGAACGGGGAACGGGGACGTGGAGCCTCGTCCTCACTCCACGCGCTCCTGATTCACAGCCTGGGCAAGGTGGTGAAATGTGAAATGTGAAATGTGAAATGTGAAATGTGAAATGTGAAATGTGAAATGTGAAATGTGAAATGTGGTGGTTCAGCCACCGCGGCCAGCAGGGAGGGTCCCACACGGCCTTTGGATCTTGATTAATTGCCGGGCATCTCACAAAACTTCATCAGCCCCTGGCACGGGATGCTTTTCGCAGCTTTTGGGGCTGGGGCTTCCAGGCACGGAGCTGCAGGAGGCTCCTCGGGGGTGCCCGGGGAGCGGCTCTGACCTCGGCACCGCTGGCACCGCCGTGTTCCCTCGTATCCCCCAAATGCCCCTGGGGGAGAGGAGGCCTCGTCGGAGCTGGTAGATGCCTGCACGGTACGGTGAGCCTCTGGAAAGGCCAGCAAGGGTGTTGCATTCCCTGGAGATAGCACTGCTTCAGCCAGAACACTGCCAAGCACTGTTTCAGCTAAAAAAGAGCATTTCTGCTGAGTTTCCTGCAGCAGCACTGAGTGCTGGTGGCATGACCCAGGCTGGCAGCTTTGCTGGAGGAGCATTCCCGTGTTTCCATCGCTGCTGCCCTTTGGTTTCACAAGTGCCTCGTGTCTGGGCTCCTTTCAGAGGCTCCTCTGCCGCTGTTTGAGCAGCACGTTTCAGTCTGTCGCGTCGGGACCCACGGAAAAAGCCAAAGGGCAGGAGACTGGCTCCCAGCAGCCCATCCTGTGCCATCACACCTTCCCCTCAGGCTGCCCCATGTGACTTCCAGGGGACAGAAATGCCTCTGTGTGGGGGTTTCTCCGATCCCTTGCTGTAGTCTTGCAGCTGTTGAATATATTCATTGTGCTGAATGAATTCCCACCTGGCAGCATCCATAGCACAGCTTTTGCAGCTTCAGCTTTATTTATGGAGAGGGGAGGGAATATAAAATACAAAAGAGAAATAATGCACAAGCCTGCAGAGATTTCAATGGTATCAGTGAGCTGTGCGAGGCTGGAGTGAGCACCAGGACCTTTTCCTAAATCAGCTGGGAAGATTTAAACCCCTGGGTTTAACTTGACATTTTCAAAATAACTTTTGACCTAGACCCCATCATCTAGTTATCTGGGGATCTTAATCTCACTGAAATGAAAGAGAGTTTGGGTTCTAGGTGTGTTCTAGAAAGATGGTTTGGAATCAAAGTCACACTGATTTTTAAAGCTGTATAGTCACAACTTCTGATATTTGTAGTAAAATATTTACTGGCAAAATGGAATTTGTCAAAGGACAACACACATGCCATCATCAGGCTCAGAAAATGGGTTGTTGCAGATGAGTGGAGTTTGTGTGTGGTCTTCCAGGAAGACAGGAATTACAGTTCTTCTTTTATTAATGAGGGAGATGTTGCTTATCAGAGAAAACCCTCGTTAGAGCAGTGTCAAGGCTGCACTGAGGGCGTTATTGGAGCAGCACAGCAGATGCATCCACTGACCCAGGACAACTTGTGGATAATTCATTTTCCCCCCATCCAGTGCTGCTTGATGACATCCCCACCTGCAGGGAGCAGAGGCTCAGGCCTGCCAGGGCAGGATCTGGCTCAAAGCCCTGCAGGTGGCCCTGGCTTCTCCCCAGGAGACATGAAATGCTTATGACAGATGTTCCTTTTCCCTGCAGCAGCTCTGGCTGGGAATATCAGGTTGGATGTAGGTGGCAGGAGAGGTGCTGCAGGTGGGTGCCACAGGAACAAGAAGCTGGTGGTGCAAAGGGAATGGAAGAGCAGGGCAGGCAGAGACCAGGCACACACAGCCAGGCCAGGTTTCACCTGGGAAGAGGTGCTGGCCTGGGGGAGGGATGGAGAAGAGTGAGGCCAAGTCCATTCCCGTTCCCAAGACTTTCCCAGGATTTGGCTGCACTTCCCTGTGCTGAGCAGGACAGGTGAGCCCATGGCTTCCTGATGGGCTCGTGGTGCCTGTGCCTGTTCTCAGGCTGTTCCATGTCATGCATGGTTTTTCCTGCCCTGTCTGCCGGGACATTTACTGGTAAATACTGGAACTGGCAACAAATCTTGCTAAAATCTGGGTGGTAGAAAGTTTAATACCTCCAGTGATGTATAAATACTTGCTGTGTACATTAATATTCCTGATTATTACACCAAACAAGCTGCACAAAGCAAAGACCATTCCTATGTGGAAATAGGACCAAACTTTAGTGGCTGCTCAGCATCAGACCTGGGGAGTTGTGCATGAAGACATCACCAGCAGCTTCCAAGGAGCTGTGTCCCAAAAGGCTTGAGCAAAGCCAGATGGGGCAGTGCTGGCTTTGGTCACTGGGTTTGGTGGCAGCCACGAGTGCCACCGGGTTATGAAGTCGTTTGCCAGAGGTGTGGATGACACAGCCCTTCTGCACTTTCTTTATGCCATTGTTTCGCCGCTCAGAGGCCTTGCAGTGAAGCTGGTTTCCAAGCAGGGAACAGGGAATGCAATCTCCTGGCTAACAAGGCACTGCTCCCTGCTATCCATCATCTTTAATCACACCGAGGGGACGCAGGTCTCTGCAGCCGCGGCCAGCACGTGCTGCCTGCCCGATGTGCCACTTGTCTGCAGCCCTCAGTGCTCCGAGAGCCCAGGGCCCTCGGGGGATTTCTGCCTTTCTCTCATTTATCACTCTGAAAATGTTCATAAAACCCCTCCAGCTGCCAGCACTGGCAAGAAGAGCGGGAGTGAGGGAAGAGCTGTGGCTTCCTGCCTCCCCAGCTCAGGTATCCACCGACACGGGGGAGTGCAAGAGCTTTAATTAGCTCTTGATGCTATTTTTAGCTCCCAGCATGCTTAATTTAGCTCAAGCTGTCATGCACGGATCGTTAAGGGGAAAAGAAGGAACTGGGGGTGTTGGACCCTCTCTGCTGAGCAGCCTCAGCCCCTGAGCCTGGGCTGTACCTGAAGCCTTTCTTAGACCTTCCTTAGCAATGAAAGTTCATAGCCCAGAGACATTTCATGCACAGCTCTTGAAGTGCTTACACTGAATTTGGGGGCTCTGCTCACACCCACTTCAGTTTAAAACATCAATATCTTACAGAAGAGGTGCTTGAGTACTTCAATTGTTGCCTGCCTTGCTGCTGGAAGGACGCGGAAACCTTGAAAAGCTGCAAGGAAGAGGATTATTCTCCCCTTTTTAATCTGCAAGGCTATTGTAGGACTCTGTGCCAACTTAAATGATACTTGGAAGCGAACAAGGACCAGCTGCTAGAGCCTTAATAGCCCACGAGAGCAGCCCAGCGCTGGTGCTGGAGTGAGTGGATGTGCACAGCTGAGCCAGCTGCTCTCGCTGTCCCTGGGTCTGTCCCTGGGTCTGTCCCTGTGCCGGCCGAGGCGAGCAGAGGGAAGCACGATGCTGCAGCCTGAACAGGGTCACTGGATCGTTGGGTCACTGCAGTTCACGTATTTGGGATCTAAAGTACGAGCCACGAGGTACCTCAGGCAGAGGTTAACGGGCAGGCACCGCTCCCACGGCAGCGAGGTTTCTGCAGCTCAGTCCCCAGCTGGTTTGCTTTGCAGCATTGGATATTTCCCTCTTTCATTCTGCTTTTGTAGCTCTTTGCAGGGTATTGAAACCAGCAGTTCTGCTCAGGTCCCCGACTGTGAGCATTCTGACACACTGCGAGGAGGAGAATTCTGTGTCAGGTTTGGTGGGGAGAGAGGACTTTGGGAAGGGCTCTGCAAAGGACAGGGCTCAGCTATTGTTAGGGCTGTAAACTTTGAGCAGGTATATATAGGTTAGACCTGGAGAGCTGGGCCTGGCTGTGTGGGCAATATTGCAAGCTCAGAGCTTTAGCTCCTGTTTCCCTCTTGAGAAATGCACTTTGTGTAATGCTTTTCTACGACACCCCAGGGCAGGAGCTGCCAGCACGTGGATGCAGAGACCTGCCTGCCATCTGCCTGTCCCTGTGTCCCAGCACCCTGCAACCCTCCTGTGAGTCGGTCAGAGGGGGAGAGCTGAGGCTGTGCCCTCTCTTCAGGTCCTGCCTGTTTCCAAAGCCATCCCACTCCCAGCTCCTCCCAGACCATCCAGCAGCCGAAGCCTCCATCGAGGACCCTCATCCTTGCAGCTGATCTGCCAGAACTGCTCTTCCCACCTTCAGCCCCATCACGGGTTCTCCACTCGCCAAAGCATCGCTTCAGCCGGGGTTAACAGAGGTAAGAGCCTGAAACACCAAGAAAAAAGGAGACTCATGGGTGGGATGGGGTCTATAAAACAATCTTGTGGGGGATATCTGTGGATCCAGGAGGACCATGTGAATGAGACTGACTGTACACACACGGGCTGTGCCAGCATCCTGTGGACCAGGACCATCGGGGCTGTTCGGTCGATGATTTTATTTGCTGGAAGTTGCTGGCTTCATCCAAAGCCATTAGTGTGGAAGAGCTGGAGCAGAGCCATCCCCCCAGCGAGTGCAGCAGCGTGGCAGAGTGGCCAGTTTGGAAGGGGTCTGCTTTGAGGGCTGGGGTGGGAAATAAATCTCAGTTGCTTCTCCTTCGACCTTGGGAATATCAATCGATCTCCTTATCTTTGGTGCTGGAGCTGAGGTGGGCTCAGTTATCAGCAGCAACTCTCTGCAAACCTGACCCAGGCAAAAGGGAGGTTTTGAGCAGTCCACAGAGAAAAGGCTGGTGTGAGATAAAGAAGGAGAGGGAAGTGGGTCAGCCTTGGGGATTCAAGTTATGGTGCTTTCTATACAGCATTTCCATCGCTCTTGCAGTGCCAGAGCAGGATTTTTTCACCAAACTGTAAAAAATAACTCTGGCAAGAAATGAAGCACAGGAAGTGCTAGAGAAAAGAGGACTTTTCAGAAAAATTATGTAAGTCAAGTTTAAGAGATAAAATCCCAAGTAATCTCATTACTAAAATCAGTTAGTGGTGAGCCTTGCAGTGTGTGAGCTCACGCATCGTTTCTTACTGATTATTTATCAGGTGTTCCTTGTGTGTGACGACAAGCACAAAATTAATAGGTTTGTTATTGCTGCGGCTCAATCTGGGCTTAAATAACTCATAACCAGCCTTCTTTTTATTCATTTATTTATTTTTAAAGCCTCCCTGGAGAGCTCGTGAGCCCAGTGTGCCCATTGATCCAGCGCTGCCGTGTCTGCCCGTTGGTAATTGCAGCACCGCGCTGCTGTTCCCGGCTGAGGGGAAGCTTTCAAGCCCAGTATTGATCCTTTTGAAGTTTGTTTGCTCGTAGTCACAGTTACAAGCCCTTGTTCAAACTGCCATGAGATGGGCTGTTTTATTTCCCAGTATCAGGCTAAACCTCCTCCACATCAAAAAGATTTATTTCTGCACTTAATTTTTCCAATATGTATTTTCTCCCTCTGAAATCGAGCTGACATTTCTGTGTGACACTAATGCAGCTCTTGAAGCTGCCTGATGTATTTCTGTCTCTCCATGTGCCAGGGGAGGTGGTGGGTGCCAGCAGCCTGGGACAGGGCACCTGGGAACCCTGTGGACCAGCTCCAACCCATATCCTCTTTGGAAATTTCCTTCTCAGTGTACCAGTGCAGGAGACACTGCTTTTCTCTGCAGCCATCTCTGCTCTCTGCTCTGCTATTCTATGGAACCAGAGCAGCCCTGTGCTTCTCTCCTGCCTGCAGCATGCCTTTTCCAAGCTTCAGGAGAGACTGTTTCTTCCCAAGCAGTAATTCCAAAACCAGAACCATCTTTCTCGGTTGCCCAGTTTTCCAGGTCAGATTTGTGGAGCTGCTTCTCCTGCAATCCCAGATGGAGCCGTGGGCGCTGCCCTCACCATCTCCTCCTCTTCCTCTCCTCAGCTGTGGTTAAAGTCATCTCCCCATGTGCTCCTCACACTGGTCCAACCCTCTCTGGCAACCCCCAGAGCACCAGGTCAGCTGCCCTCAGGCTGCATCCTGCACGCCCTGCTCTGGGACTGAAGCGTTTGCACCCTTTGGGTGCTCCATGAGCTCGGTGGGATCATTCTACTTCACCAGGGTCATTAATGACCAAATCAGCCTTTTCTGGATTTGCCCCCGAGGGAGCCAGGGTGGGTTGTGCTGTCTGAAGGAGGGTGACAGTGCAGTGGTGGCCTCGGCACAGTCCTGCCTGCCTGAGCACTGCCGGCTTGAGAAGTTTTGTTCTGAAAGAGCTGCTCTCCTTGACCTAATTTTATTTTTTTTGCCCACATCCATGGCCTGCGTTGTGTCCTGAGGAAGGGATCACACTGCTCGAAGGCCCTTTATTTTTAGCCAGCCCAATTTCTTGTTGCAGCTTAGTGGAAGCTGGTGCCTTCAGTTCAGCTCCATCACAGCTCACGCTCTCCTGCATTTGATGGCTCTTACCCAGGTCCCTGATGTTCTTTGTACAGCCGTGGCTCACTCAGTGGGTTTCCTACTCCCCTTTCACTGGCTTCATTCCTTCTCCTTTATGTTCTGCTCAGCCTCTCCCACTACTCCAGATCCATGGCTGAATCTCTGACTGCCCTTGGCCCTTGGTTTGCAGCACGGATCAGGCATTCACAGCCACAGCCACCAGGCTTGTCCTGGATCTCAGCACCCCTCCACCAACAAACCCTTCCCTCCTGTCTGCTCCAATAACCGTGGCAGTGCTTCCCTTCCCCCCAAATGTCAGGAAATTGGAAACAATGCCACATAAAAATCAATGGCTTGGCCCTGCTCCTTCTGCAGTTACCCAGGGCAGGAGGGAGCTGCTGTTTTCCGGTGAACTCAGAGCAGTGATTTATTGAGGTGACCCATCCTGTCCAGGCAGTTGACCAGTGATATATTCATTTTTCTCAGCCCATCCACATAGCCCAGAGCAGTAGCTTGGGCTTGGCATTAGGCCACAGATGTGGCCTCAGAAATCTGCCCAGGATATTTTCTGTCTATGACTGTGGAGCAACAGGTAAAGACTTACTCCTAGATCTGGGTGAACGGCGTTAGGAACAATACTCATTCCATTTCCCAAAGGGTTCAGGCCCAGCAAGGGCCATGTGCAGTTTCCATCAGCAAGTGTTGCTCCAAGGTGAGGAGAAATTCATTATGAGGACTGCAGATTACATTGCACACTGCCTTTATTATTCCCTGGACTACCACCAGAAGGCACAGTGTGATCTAAGGAGCAGGGACAGTTCTGAGGTTCTATTTCCTGGAAATATTTGGGGCTCTATTCATTTAATTTAAAATCCAGTTTCTGCTGGAAACTAAACAGCCATAGAAAGCATAACACAATTGACAAAGGTCACTGTGGACTAAATCCTTCCTGATAATCGAGCCAGCTCCTGTTCTGGTCCTTGAAAAACTTTTCACTTGGGAGCCCTGTGAATTCTCCAGGCACTGGACCAGGGGAAGGTTTGTTTCAAGCAGATGTTCTGCACCATCCCTGCCCCTGTTCCCCATCACGTCAGGTTGGATTCTGTGTGCCAGCGAGACAGTAATAGGCATCAGTCCCTAATGCATCCGTGATTTCATGGAAATTGAAGTGTGAGAGGGAAAAGGAATGAGGCAATTGAGAGGTGAAGCTCTGATGCCCGACCCCTGTCCCTGCTGCTCACGTCACACCAACAGAAATGAGACCAAATGGGTCTATTTTCCAGTGCCTGATTCTGGTGGACAACAAATCACAGGAAATACTTCGTTATTCCCCTCAGAGTGGCTTTATCTGGACCTTCACATACTCCCTACTACGATTCTTGGCTCATTATTAACGAAAAAAGGGAGGATGCTTGTTGATGATACATGAGCCAAGAATAGATTCCAGTTCCTTTTACCATTTTGGCTCCAAAATGCCAAGAGGGATGAGACACTCTGTAGTAAATGCTGTTCATTTTGAGGCAGCAACTAGAAAATACGGCTCTGGCTGAGCTAGGGAGAAGAATGGATGAGCCAGAGGATCTGTGTTTTGGCTGTTTGATTGCTGAATCCAGTGGGAATCTATAGGGATGGGAAATGGCATCTTCCCTGGGAAATGGCAGGTGCAGGGTTGATGTTCTTCTCTGCCCCATAGCCACCAGTTTCTTCTTTAGCTGCTGCCTCCTAATTCTTCAGGGGAAAAAAAGAAATCTGAGCATCCTCTCAGCACTTGGCTCCTTGCTCCCCTAGCAGGCAGCTATTCCTCCTGGGAGCACATCCTACTTTTCCTGAGCTGAGGGAAGCATTAAATAACAACACTGAAAATGAGGCTGGTTAGCAAAGCCAAAGGTGGAGGGAAGGCTTGCAGGAGTGCGAGCTGGAGCACTCGCTCAGGCTGTCTGGAGACAGCAATTCCCTTCCTGTAGGTTGGAACCTTCTGGGAAAAGGCACAGTGTGAACGTAGGAAGAGCCAAATCCTTAATTTCATGTGGAAGGGAATTGTCAAAGCTGTTGCAGCACTTGAGGGTGCGAGTACATCTGCTGCCTACCAAGATGTACTTGCCTGCTCTGGACTCGGGGTCAGATGTGATAATTAAAGATTCTCTCTCCCTCTCTGTCTTTCACTCAAGAATTTGATACTCTTCCAGCAGCATTTCCTGCTTTTCTCTCTTATTGCTGCGCAGAGCAGTGAGGTGGAGGGGCACACAGACCTTGGATGTTGCATCTGTTCAGTAAATGCCTTTCTTTGGACTCCACAGTAACTACAAGTTTCCTTCATGTTAATCTAAATGAAACTGCTGCAAACCCAGCCCAGGAGGGGAGCTGATGCCATGGATTTGTGAGACAGAAGTGCTGGGATGAGCACTGCAAGAGCTCAGAGCTCCCCAGAGTGCTGGAGCGGCAAGAAACCTCTCTCAGCATCACCTACTAGCTTTCACCACGAGGGAATTATGGCACAACATTATCCTTGGAGGCTTTCAGGTGTAAAAGTACAAGCTGTGAGGACTTTTGGCATCTCTGAGAGTCACTGTAAGCAAGTGAGAATTAATATATTTGCATCTGAGGCACTAGGAAAAAAACCACCCTCCTCCAGTCTGCTCGGCCGTGTTGGAACAGCGAGTTGTCATCTCCCGGTCTAGGCAGGATTTGTGGCTCCTGATTTAATCACGAAACCCACCACCTTTACTGCAGTGATAACAGCAACAGGGCTTCTCTTCCAAGGAGTCTGTTCACCGAGGGAGCCCAGGAGTGATGGAGCCACTCCTGAGAGTGTGAAACCAAGCTAGTGCAGTTCTAAAGGGAGTCCAAGGAAGATGCAGCCTGCTCATAAAGTCAGTAGCTTTTGTTGTCTAGCTGGATTCAGATATTTTTTCCTTATTGCTTGCAGTGCTGAATAGCAGCAAAATGTGCCTTGGAAAATATACATGACACGGCACTTATCTGTGATTCATTCTGCCTTTATAACAGCAGTCAGTAGCACTATCTGCCTCCTTGCTACTCCACCCAAGACCATCCCTCACACGTCTCTTCTTCCTTCTTGCTCTTATTCCTTTAATTTTGTTGCTGTGGGTTTTTTTCCCCCCTATACTAATTTCACTTTTTCTCCACTGCACCGAGAACTCTGATTTCTGGTGCTATTTTATCAGTCTGCAGGGTACCACAGGAACTGCTAATTTCCCCAAAGTAGCAAATGTACAATAAAATAATAATAATAATAATAAATGCTATACGTAAGTGACATGGGGATGAGGGAAGCTTTTCCTTTAATGTTTGCCCAGGGCCTGGCTGCAGCTCTCTGTCCCTATTTCCCTGCCTCTCTCCAAAGTGCAGGGTGGGTTTGGACAAGGGAGGGTACTGGCAGCTCTGGCAAGAGCAATACAACAAAAAAAGCAGATTATTGTGTCATGCCACTCTGCTTCCAGGTGTTTGACGATTTCACAAATGTAGCATGGCTTTTGCAAAATCAGCATGATCTCCTAATGGGTAAACCCACCCTGGAAGTGGAGAAATGGCAGTGTTGGAGGGGAGTGGGCTGGTGATGGGAGCTGCTCGGGGCTGGGGGTTGGTCCAGCAGTTACGAGCAGCTTTGCTGATCCCTGATCCGTGACCCTCAGCAGCTCCCGGGCCGGGCACTGGCAGCGCCTGATAAGGCTCCGCGGGGAGATAAGGGTGGATAAGATGCTGCGGTTCGGCTCCATCCTTGGGGGGATCAGTGCCAGCTCTGGCTGGGGCAGCAGGGATTCACCTGCAGCAAATCCAACACGAGCCAAGGAAGGAGCTGCTCCCGGCCCGTCCGTGCTGTGCCATTCCCACATCCCGAGCCCCGGCCGGCGCCGGGCAGCAGTCGGGTGGGATTTGGTTCAAACTCTCCGTCTGTCAGTGATTGTTTTAATGGCTCCTTTCAGCGCGGACGACACGAGCGATTCAGGGCAGAGCTTTGGCACCCCAAGAGGCTCCGTGCTGAGGGCTCCTCCCGCGTCCCGCAGCCGCTGCCGGGCCCCCGATGCTGTTGGGAATGAGCGCCTGCAGCAGGAAGGCGCTGACCCTGCTCAGCAGCGTGTTCGCCGTCTGCGGCCTCGGCCTCCTGGGCATCTCCGTCAGCACCGACTACTGGCTCTACCTGGAGGAGGGCATCGTCCAGCCCCAGAACCAGACGGCCGAGATCAAGCTGTCGCTGCACTCGGGGCTCTGGAGGGTCTGCTTCCTGGCAGGTATGGGCTGCCAGCCAAAAACGTCCCCTTGGTTTGTCGTGTGTCAGTGCCACCCAGCAGGAAAGGGCCAAGAAAAATGGGATTTGTAGAGGCTCTGGCCATCTCTGCTTCCAAACTCAGGCACAACCTTTGGCAAGCAATGTCATCGCCTCATGCCCGACTTTAACAGTCCAAAGGATAAATGGGCCTTTGCACACAAGCTTTGGTGAGTTTGCTGCTGCCCTGCCAGACCCCCCGCCCTGTTCTAGGCAGCCACGATGCCTTGGGCAGCAGCTAAAAACTTTCCATTTCATCCCTGAAAAATTTGGATTCAGGTCAGCTGGACCATTCCCTCGGTCTGCGCCAAGTTTGATGGAGCAGCTTGGCTGCAGGGACAGAGTTGAACAGAACCCAAGGGAACGGGAATCTCAAAGTGACCAGCCTGAAATGTCACAAAGTTTCAACCACTTTGGAAGAGTCCAGGGAGAAGTGAGGAGCTCTGATATCGCCCCTGGGGTGACCTTAAACCCTCTGGCTTCGGGGTTCATGGTTTTGTCTATGTCTGCACAGGTGAGGAGCGAGGCCGGTGCTTCACCATCGAGTACGTCATGCCCATGAACATCCAGCTGACATCTGAATCCACCATCAACGTCCTGAGTAAGTGGTTTGGTGGGGCTCCACCCCTTCCATCCTGCAAAGCACCAAGGGGTCACTGAGGACCCTCCCCAAGAAATCTCATTTGTGTCCCTGTCAAAGAAGCTCTGAGTTCCTTGACAGTGCTGCCACGCAACAATGCGAGTACATTTTTTACTATGGGGATTACCCAGTGTGCTCCTAAGCTTTTGGGGACATCCCTTTCTAATGGCAGAATGCCCACGGAGGCTCTAAGCTGTACAATTTCCTGTCACTGGCTGTTCAGCACTAATGTTTATTGAAGTGCTTGGCTTTTTAGTCTCCTCTCCATAATTTGCAGCTGTATTTATTCCCTAGCAATTTTACACATTTAATAGCAGGATGAATTAAGGATGGAGTGTCACAGCTCTCATGATGAATTCTGCAGTCATTTCTGATTTAATAAATAGAAGTGTTCTGCAAACACTTATGCAGTGAAGCTAGAGAAAAATGCAGGTTCTGGTGGTTTCCTGTGCAACACTTCACACAGGAACCCTCGGAAATGCAAATGTCAGCTGAGACACCACCATGGAGGTGGGACACTGGTACAAGTTGCCCAGAGAGTCTGTGGATGCTGCATCCCAGGAAGTGTTCAAGGCCAGGTTGGATGGGGCCTGGAGCATCCTGGGATAGTGAAATGTGTCCCTGCCCACGGCAGAGAGATGGAACGTAAGGTCCCTTCCAACCCAAACCGTTCTGTGATTCCAAAATTCTGTTTCACTCAGCTCATTAGCAAGGAGAGAAATCTCAGACACAACATGGTCTGAGCAGGAGGGTTGGAGCCCTCTCACCCAGCCAAGCCCATTTCTCACACTATTTAGGGAATATTAACCTGTTCTCACTTCGCTCTGCTCCCCTCTCAACAGAGATGATCCGCTCTGCCACGCCCTTCCCTCTGGTCAGCCTCTTCTTCATGTTCATCGGCTTCATCCTGAGCAACATCGGCCACATCCGGCCTCACAGGACCATCCTCGCCTTTGTCTCGGGGATATTCTTCATCCTGTCAGGTGAGTTTTGCAAGCCAGGTTTTCTCCTGACAGCCCTTGAGCACGGAGGATGTTTGCTTCGGTAACTGCTGGTGCTCTCCTAACCCGCTCTGGTGGCTCCTTGTTGGGGTCATCACTCCCAGCTCAGTCCCACAGCCTGATCAACCCTTGTGGGATCGAAAACCATCCAGGGCAAAACTCATTTGTGGCAGTGGTGTGGAAGTGTGGGGAAAGGCCCCCCCACCTGTGCAGGAGCAGGTGCTGGGGAAGAGGATGCTTCTAGTGGCACATCAGTCGCAGGACAGATCTGAAACTTCAAACTGCTCAGTTGGGCTGTGTCTACATGAGAAAAGTGAATGTTTTATTCATGGTGTTGTGCGAGTGCTAAACAAATAGCTGTGACAGCTGAGCTTTGAAGCAGCTCCTACCGGAGCCAGCTCCCTCTTCCCAGTGCTCACAGACTTCCCTGAGCAGGGAGTGTTTGACTGGAATGAGAGGAGTGCCCTGGGTTAGCGCAGCAGGAGATCAGCTCCTTTCCCCAGTTATCACAAGCACACTCCCAAATTTTTTTACTTTCCTCCAAAAGTCAGGCCTTCAAGAAGGTGCTTCTTCAGCAACTTCATCCCTGAAGCATTTCCCACTGTCCTTCTCCAGGTCTGTCACTGGTGGTGGGGCTGGTCCTCTACATATCCAGCATTAACGACGAGATGCTCAACAGGACCAAGGACTCGGAGTCGTTCTTCAATTACAAATATGGGTGGTCCTTTGCCTTCTCTGCCATCTCGTTCCTCCTCACAGAGGTACCCACATCCCTGTAACAAGCGTATCCCATTCCCAGGGGTGGGCAGGCTGAGGCTGTTGACATAAAGAAGACTCGGATGGGGTTTAAGGGAGGGCTGTGAGGTCAGAGGGGTAATGTATAGCATGAAGGGGACCTATGGTGGGGACAAACCCAACCTGGAGCCCTGACGGGGCATTTGATCACCATCTGTGGATGCTCCATCCCTGGAAATGTTCAAGGCCAGGTTGGATGGGGCCTGGAGCAACCTGGGATAGTGGAGGGTGGGAAGCACTCACTACAGATGCCAAGCATGAAAAGCAGAGGAGAAGATGTGGTTGTGCCACATTATTTATTGCACAGATCCAACGCATGGGGCGGCCCTCGGGTGCTTTCGAGCATCAGCAGCAGCACAAAAAAGGCGATTTCTATTTTGTCCTGTTTGGGTGGCGGTGCAGCCGTGGGCAGGGAGGGCCTCAGGCCGTGTCTCTCTCCCGCAGAGTGCCGGGGTGATGTCCGTGTACCTGTTCATGAAGCGCTACACGGCCGAGGACCTCTACCGACCCCACCCCGGCTTCTACCGGCCCCGCCTGAGCAACTGCTCCGACTACTCGGGGCAGTTCCTGCACCCGGACGCGTGGGCGCGGGGCCGCAGCCCCTCGGACATCTCCAGCGAGGCGTCCCTGCAGATGAACAGTAACTACCCAGCCCTGCTCAAGTGCCCCGACTACGACCAGATGTCCTCGTCCCCGTGCTGAGCCCCGGCGGCCCCGCGCCCGCTCCGATGGTCGCCGCGTCCCGACTCCGTCTGTCGTTTTTTTAGGCCGCTCTTTCAGGCCAATTCTCTATTTATAGGAGCGTAAATATAACCAGAGAGATTGGTTATATAACCAATAGTGTAACCTAGGGAATTGGGATATTTCCCTTTCTTTGTTTTTTGGGTTGTTTTATTCCTCCCTGCATAACTAAGAATCTCTCCAAAGTCCTCCTCTCTCAGCTCATCCCGCTGAGCAAACAGCAGTTCTGCCCGGGGGATAAATCCAGGGCTGGACTCGAGAGCAGGAAAAAGAAAATAGAGTAGAACCAAGGGAAAAAAAGGTGTATTTTTTTGGTGTAGGTAGGTAGGCTGCTAAAGTTTGTGCATTCGACTGTATCATTGAATTCTATATTTACTGGCCTGAGCGCCAGAAGGCATAAAAGATTTGTGTAACTTCCCAAGAAATATCCAGCATTAGAAAAATATAAATTTTGTCTTGACTGAACACTTTCTGAATGGTGTCTCTCACTGCTGGATATCCCTTCCAGCCAGGCTGGAATGGGAAATAGCCATCCTTCGATGAGACCTCAGCAGGCTTGGACGCAAGCAGGTCGTTGTTCCTCTATGGCCACTCGCAAGCTTGCTTAAATATCCCATGTTAGACTGGAGGCACCCTGGGGTGCTGGGCTGGAGGGGTGGCTCCAGCACCCAAATTTCCTCTGCCATCCTATAGACAGGAGGTCTGAAGTGTAAATGGGAGAATTTCAGTGCAGCATCGAGTGGAAAACAACCTAAACCTTTCCCATGGGAAATATTAAATGCAGGATTTAGGGGAAATTGTGGCCAGAAATTACTTCAGTGAAAGGCCAGATCCCAAACTGGTGTAAAGTGACGTAGCTGAGATTACTGGTACTGGTCCACTGCAGCAAAGTAGTTGGCTTATATCACATTTTGGCAAGAAAATGGTATTTTCGCTGCTTTTTGTGTGTGTGTTTGTGTATATAAATTTTATTTTGAGGTTTTAAGTTTTAAAATTTCATTTGATGCTTTGGCATTTTGGCCTCGGCCAGCTTCCAGGGGAGACATCACTGATGGAAAACAAAGGGCAGGGAAGGAAAAGGCTGTGATCCCTCATGCAAGGCCCAGCTTGTCACCTTGCAGGAGAAAGAGCTTTGTCCAAACTTTATTTCTGTTCTTGTTATTTTAAACCCTTCTGAAAATTTCCTTTCTGCAAAACAAAACCGTCTGGGGATTCTTGGTATGTTTGAGCTTGTTTTGTCTTACTGTTAATTAAAAGAAATAGAATATACACAGTTTTAACCTCATTTGTAGCACACTGCGTAATGAATGTTGCACCTCTTTGTTGTTATTATTTAATATTATTATTTATTATTTGCTATTAAATAGTTATTGTTTATAAACTCCTCCAAAGAAGGGGCCAAGTCCTGGTGCAGCACCACAGTTTGCACCCATTTACGACGCCCATTCCACAGGACATCACTGCAGGAGTGTATCCAGCCAGCTCTGGAACAGGATTATTCCTCTCCAGTTCCTCCAGAGAAGCAAGTAATGCATAGCTAGTCTATATCTGGGTAGACTCCTGATTTGCAAAGTTTTAAAATCAGGGCATTTTTTTGTAGACACAGTTCTATCTACCCTCAGTTTCTGTACGACCCTCAAGCATTTGTGCTCCCACTTAAGCCCCAGTTTTTAAGTGCTACGTGACAGGTTGGCTGCTGGGAAGGTTCAAGCACCAAAGCACAACCCAGCCCCCCCATCCAGTAACAAACCTGCTGGTCCTCACCTGGCCCCAGCCTGATAAACCATCAATTTTCCATCAGGATCTCCATATCCAGCGTGAATTTGCCTCCAAAAAAGCGCTGGAGTTCACAAGGAATCATTTTGAGTTTCCCAGGGCCTGATCTGGTTTGTTGGGCTTGATGCTGGTGATTTTTGGTGACTCAAAGGCTGTTGCCTTTGCATGTTACTCTTGATGGATCCCTATATTCTCAGTCCTTCTTGGGAGGGAGATGTTCAGGATCACCAAAACTGCCGATGCCCAGAGCCACAAGGGCTCTCCCACGGCCACTTTCCTCCACACTGGGGAGTCATCTTGTGGGTTAATCCTGTGCAGCATCATGAGATGTCCCTGTCCCCGAGTGGAATGTTCCTTTGCACTGATTAAATACAGAATTATTCATTTTATAAATTGAAATGTTTGCCTACACAAGTAGAAGAAATTAGAAAAACTTCATGCCTTCCTCAAGGCCCCAGAAGGTTTAGCAGAGTCTAGGGGCAAATTAGAAAAGTAATTATTTTAATCCATTGGAGAGATTCTCATCATTTGTGAGCCTGGGAGTTCACACATTCACCCAGTGAGCACAAGTGCAAGACTGCCAGAAGAAATCTGCTAAAATAACTGTTTGCTGTTGGTTCAGTAAATGCTTGTTTTGGGTAGGACAATGTGGTGTTTGCAAAGCACCGGCAGCAAAGGTTGTGCCTCTGGGTGCTGCTCTGTCCCTCCCAAAGTGCCTGGTGTGGCAGCAGCTCTGGCTGTGGGTGGCTGTGGGCCTCCTGATGCAGTTATCACACCTTCATGGACTGTGGAGAAACTTTTCCAGAACCTTTGATCCTGGGAGACGTGGCCTGGGTGAGGGGCTGGGGCGAGCCCAGCCACCCTGCCGAGACACCTGCACCAAGAACCACCCTGGGGATGGAGTTGTCCAGGCAATAAATGCTTAGTAAATACATGCAGCACCCCTTTAGGACACCTATTAATCGTTTTATCACCTCTTCTAATTACCTGGCATGGTTTTACCCCACATCCTTCCTTCTTGAGGAACAACACTCAGTCACCTCCTTCAGTCTTTCTCCCTCGCACTTCAGTGATGGCCTCTCACTGTGTTCTGTGTCTGTTGCTTTGACTGCAATAAATAAAAAGTGGAGTTTGAGGGTAAACTACCAATTAAATTAGAGGTTTTACCCCTATGAGTCCTTAAATTCACCCGATGGGATGAGCCAAGCCTCCCCCAGGCCCGTGGGAAGGTGACTGCTGTCTGACGCTGCACAGAAAACGGTTTGCACTTAGAAGCACAAAAATCTTGTTTTGCATGGATGACTAATTGGTGTCAGAGTGTTTGTGCACACGGCTGTGTCTCCTTGAACTACAGCACCAGAGCGAGTTACTGGGAGTAAGGGTTAAATAGAGCCTGATCCAGGTGCAGTTCCATGCTCCAGGTGCTGCTCAGGGCTGCAGCAGGTGGAGCTTTTCCTGTCCCTGCCATCAGCATCCCACGCACACACCTCCATCCCTCAGCCTGGGCGTCCTGTGGATCCACGGCAAGGGGAGGGATGGATGGTGACTGAGGGAATGGCACGTGGGAGGTGAGTGAACCCCCGGCAAGGGGAGGCTGGCTGGGGAGGAGGATGCTCTGAGATCTTCTCAGGGAACTCCCAGGAGCCACGCTCCCCCTCTGTGTCTGGGGTTTTTAAATCAGATCCCTTTTCTGTAAGCCCAGAGAGCCATTTTGTGGCCTGTATGTCCTGACACATGAAAGCTCCTCTGCCAGCATCCCAGGACTCTCCTCCTTCCCCCTTTACACCACAACACTCCCATGGCCCCAGGTGTGATGGGGCCCTGGTGGGAACCATTTTCCCATTAGTAGTGTCGTGAAAACCCTTACTGAACCGTGAGGTGTGGATGCAAGAGGTTCATTAAAGACCAATCACAAGCAGTAATGAAGTAGCCAGGAATAATAAGGCTGAAGTAGCCAGGAATAATAAGGCTGTGCTGGTCTTGTTCTCCTCCAGTTGCTGCTGGAGGCTCCAGGGCCCTTTCTTACACAGTGAAAAAATGTGATTAAATATATAAATTCACATATAGGTGTAGATGACCTGGCCTCCAGTGCTGCTCCCCTTGCAGCTACGTTGGCAGTGGAAGGTTCAGGTGAGGCAGGAGACACTGTGAGGCAGTAACCCCCGCTTTGGGCAGGGATGTAGACCAAGGGCCCTGCTGAGCGGGTGAAGCTGCTGCTGCTGCGGTGAGATGAGGTTTGGGCAGGTGTTTTGGGGCAACCTGGTGCTGCTCTTGCCCAGGAGGGGGGCATGGAGCTGTTGGTCAGGTAGGCAGGAGGAGAGCAAATCCTTCTGCTGGGGAAGCCCCAGATGAACTTTGCTGTTGCATCATCTGGACAGAGGGTTAAAGACCTGTGCCCTTTATCAGCCTCAAGCAGACAAGACCCAAAGGTATTTTTTAGGGTGCTTTCCAGGCACACACCTCTGTGGCAGGGTAAGGAGCTGACTTGGTGTACATAGCGTGGGGGTTTCTATCTCACAGTGCTGTGCTCTCAAGCCTTTGTGTTGCATTATTAATACTATTTGTCAAGGTTGTGTATTCATTTTCCCAAATGTGAGTTGGCCCCATGGGCTATTCAAGGTGTGCTAAGAAATTAAATAGTCTTGTTCCTCCCTGCTGATAGCTTGTTAGCTGTGCAGAGCTGGTGTGCCTGTGCTGGGGATGCTGCGTGAGCAGGCAGAATATTCACCTGAGTAAATATTCCCCCACTAATGAGAAGTAGCTGAGAGATATTTATTTTTTCCTTCTTCCTTCCTCATGGGATTTATTTATTTACTTCTTATTTTTTTCCCCAAATTGACAGTCAAACCTATCTAGAAAGAGCAGCTTTTTTTTCCTTCTTGTTTTCCTCGTTCAGTTTTGGGGTCTTGGTAGGGCCTCCTTCACCCCCCTGCAGCACCCTTTGCTCCACCAGCTCTTTGTGCCCAAGAACCACATCAGCTCTTTGACTCTTCTTTCTGCAAACTGGCTGCACCACAGCTGTGCTGGACACAGGCAAGCTGTGACTGCTGGGCAGGCAGCAGGGCATCCCCAGGGTGTCCCCAGCGCCCCAAACGCTCCGTGGGTGCCACCACGGCTGGGATGCTCCACTGACCTTTCCTCTGTGCACTGCAGGGTTTCTGTCTATAGCTGTTGTGTAGAAGTCAAATCCCAGCCTGTTCCCATGGATACAGTAGAACGTGGAGAGAGAAGAGCTGCCTCGTTGCTTTATGTTCATGTAGGGTTTTATATACCTCAGATTTTGGGTTATGGTGGCCTCAGTGGGCAGTGGCTATAAAGGGCAGGAGGTGGCTGCAGCAATTACCCCGTGTGCCTTTAATTGCAAGCCAGTCTCCCAGATGTAACCCTTCTCCTTTTCGCACCACTTCATCTTTGAATCTCTGGTCAATTCAGGCTCTGTAGAAGAAAGATTCTTTTTTAGTATTATTACAATTTGTAACACAGGAAAGCACTACTTCAACAAAAAAAATTAGCCCCGCTCCCCTGTGTTGCCAGATTCTATCCTAAGGGCTGGATTCAAGGAATACATTGACTCTAACTCGATATTTTCGTGTCTCGAGCAGTTTGTACTGTGATGTTCCACGGGCTCTGTCCAGCATTTTTAATCAAACCACCTCAGAACTCCCCAAGCCTCATCCCTCTCTCCATTTCCAGAGAAAGGAGAAGTATTCACACAGAAACTGTGATTAATATGCCTTGAAAATACGCAGCACCAGCAGTCAAGGTTATTCCCCAAAAGGCCATCGTTTTTGTCATCGGGCTCCGGACAAATCTCCTGGCTGTGATGAGATGCAGCTGCTTTTAATCTTTAATGTTAGGAAAGTGTGCATTCATTTTCTTAGAGGTAAACCAGGTGTGCCAGGGGTGCAGAGAAGGTGTTCCATGGCCTGTGCTTACCCAGCTTTTGCAGCTGCTTCAGCTGAGGCTGCTGCAGCTCCGTGTGCCCAGAGGGGCCTGGTTAAACGGCTCATTTTGGATCAAAGTCACTCTTACCCCCAATTAGTCCCAACTACCATCAAACACCTCTAAATCTGCACGTAGGTAAACCCCCAGACCTGAGATTCAGCTTTGTTGCTAATTAGCAAAGTGTTTAGGCACGTAAAGTCCCTCGGACTCCAGCAGGATCCACCTCAGAGACAAAATTAAGGCCAAGCAAAGCTCTGCTGACCAAGAGCTGCCTTTGTTTACTAGCACTTGGTAGTGGGGTTTCATATAGAGGAGCTGGAAGGCACAAAAGAGGAGACAGTACAGAGAAATAACCATAAATTTATTATTTTCTACGGTGATAACATTTTTAATGAGGTGCATGTTCACAAAAATATAACCCTGAGGTTCTCACATCTGCCTGACATCCTGACACACGCCAGCTTCCCGCTGCAACTGCAGAGGAAAACCTGCCAAGGAAGCTGAAAGGTGTTATTTAATTAATAACAGCTAATTTGAATAAATACTGAAATGTCACTCAGCTGCTCCCAAGGGGAGTGTGGAGAGTTCACCTCTGTGGGAAAGGGAACACGATCGGTGTCATGCACAGGAGAAGGAGCAGCAGAGTCTGTCCTGTGGGTGCAGGTCAGATCCTGCTCAATTCGTTGTGTTTAACAAGTAAATCTATGACATTTAGGCTTAGCATAACTGGGTGCTGTGAGGGCCTTAATGCTGGTTTGATCTGTCTCCAGCTCGGCTCATCAAAGCCTGAAGTGAGGGGATAAGAGAAGAATCCGTGGCACAGGCCAAGGCTGTGTGCCCACCCAGCATCTTAAATTGAGATAATATGGCTTTTAGAGCTGCCTTGCTTCAATGCTAAACAAGCTCAAACGTCTGAGTGAGAGCTCTTGATTATCCTGGAAAAGAAAACTGTGCTTTATTTTAGCAGAAATTACAGGTTCTGTTTCCGGGCAGCATCCCCAGCTCCTACTGTACTTAAACTTTGAGGTGACCTGTGTTTGTCCAGGACAATAGGATTATATATTATTTAGTGTAATTATTCATGATTCGGATAAGCAGAGAAGGTCTCTCCAGCAGTGCAGAACACCAACATATAAAATCCCCATCAAATTATTTATTTCCGTATAAATTATGTACTGTCAAAACTGTTCTACTGATCTGAAGGTTAAAGGCTTCATCATGGAAATGCAGCAGCTCCCTGTCATCTTGATCAGAAAGTGATTATTTACAGAAAAAAAGCATCCTAGTGGCTGTGGATTTCCTATTGATCTGCTTCAGCAGCCCTGTCTGACTGGGAACAGCTGAAATACATGAAATAAAAACACAAACCTACAGTTGTTTTATCTTCCCATAAAAAGTAGGTCATATCCCCAAGTGAGCTGTATTTTATTCATGTAAATACAATTTTACAATTAAAAATGCAACAAAAAACTATGTTCATGTCAACAGAGCTGAGCCTGGTGAAACTGGGTTAGGGCTGATGCCAGGGCTTCCTTGGGCAAAGCCTTGCTGATGGATGAGCAGCTCCCTCACGCCTCTGCTGTGGGTATGGGACCCCAAACCACACATTCTGGAGCAGGAAAGTGAAGCAGGAGAAGAGTGAAAGAGCTTAAAGCTCTCCAGATTGAGCTCCATATAGGAATAATTATGGCTGCTATTTTAAGGAGTTGTTTAATAACGTTAAACCGATGACAGGCTGAGATTATAACACTGCCACCTCCACGCTCCTGGGGGCTTTTTCTTCCCTACTCCCACCCCACAGTCAGTTCTGGTATATTTGCATTTCCCCAAGGCAATTATCGTGCTCCAAAGGCTCTGGAGCAAGCTGGGAATCACCTTGCACAAGGGGAGGAGACAAGGCATGAGCCCCTCTCCTGGTGTGTACCTGGAGTTTGTTCAGCAGCAACATCCACACTGTCATCTGGCCCAGGAAAATATTTTGGGGTGAATCAGAGCTGCTCCTGGGGCTGAGAGCTCACCCCAAATGTACCACCCTGCACGTGTGGGGCTGCAGCCCATGGGAAAACACACCTGAGTCTCAGCTGTCCTATTTATAAACCAGAAACTGTACTCTTGATTGGCAGCTTGGCACTTTGGCACCTCTGGGTGAAGCGTGTTGCCCTTAGCATGCATGCAGATAATTAATGATTTTTTTTTTTTCCTGGAGGTTTAATGTCTCTTTTGTGCTGCATGGTGATCAGCACAGAGCTCCTCTTCACAGGACGCTCCCTCCCCAGTGAGGGGCCTGCAACAGAAATTGGAGCTGCTTGTAGAAACTGCCCTAACAGGGATGTCAGGGCTGTCTTAGGGACCTGCATCACCAAAAAATTAGATCCTGAATCTAATCTGAGAGGCAGAAGAAAAAAAAAAGAAGCTAAAAAAAATGGGGCTTTCTGCCACATTTTCTTATTTTTCTGGTGCTTCATTTGTTATAAGGGCAAAAAAAAAAAAAAAAA
>VZTF01005238.1:1211897-1258315 GCA_013397755.1 Cnemophilus loriae
AAAAAAAAAAAAGAAGGGTTTGAGTGCATCTGGCTGTTGTTTGAGAAGGAAGGAGAGAAGGTGATAGCCTGAAGTTCCCAAAGACAGGGGTGTTGTCTCAGGTTGGTGCCTCCTCTGCAGCCATCACTGGGCCATTAATGGTCAGAAGAAACTTTATTTCCTCTCTTTGCTCAGGTCTGTCCTTGTTCCAGCTGATGTCATCAGCCTGGATTTTTTTGTTGGTTGGTTATTTCTCGTGGTGTTGGGGGTAGAATTGTCCTTTCCATGCTCATCACCTTTTTCCAGCTGGCAAGGAACAGCTGTTTTCCTGCCCCATGCTGGAGCTGCACAAGGAAAAAGAGGTTAGGAAGATTAAAATGCAATTTCAAGTAGTGTGAAAATAGATCTGTCAACCTGGCCTATTTGCTTGAGGGTCCTTGGGCTGTGTTTGGTTGAGCTTTTTTAAGGTGTCAGGAAAGATGCTGGAAAATAAATCAGGTTTCATTTAGCTCAGAGTAACAATTAAAAGTTGGAATGATCAGGGCCTGTTTAGGCAAATCAATTAAAAGATTGGCACATAAATTATGTGTACCTTCATCTTCCACTGTTCCTGTCATGCTGGGAGAACTTCAGACTGGGACTTTTGAAGGTGAGACCACTAATCCAACATGTGTTTCCATCAGCCAACCCTACCACTGTCCTTCCTGACCTTCTGGCTGGTCCCTGACCCAGCATATTGTGGGCTTCTCCCTCAGGAGGTTTTCTCCATCACCAGCTCCTCCAGCCTCTTTCATTTGAAGCAGTTTCATTCTGCTCCTGCAAATCCATCCGCAGGAGTTTGAAGGAGCAGGCACATCCCACTGTCTGCTCACAGTGTTCAAGGAATCTGCCCGTCCCACCCGGGGGCCGTGGCTTTCCATCAGTGGGATAATCCTTGGGAAGGGCAGGAAGGTAAGAAGCCCTCAGGAAGTCCAGTCCCCATTTCACACTCCCTCAGAGTTGGATTTAACAACTTCCATAGTATACAAAGAAATCAGGAAAGAATTTTGAAAATAATTGCTGAAACAGAGAGAGCGTGGGGGGACCATGGGCACAGCACAGAAGACATCAGACACAGAAAGACGTTGGATACAAGAGAACCCTTCAGTCTAGGGGGCAAAGGCTGGAGGAGCCTGGAACGGGACAAAATCCAACCAAAACTGTTAAAGAGAAGCTCCTGGTCTCAGCTTCAGCCCAGCAGCCGTGCTGGTGTTCAAGCTCTCAGGCTGTTCCCGACATCCTGGGCACACAGTGGGCTCAGCAGCAGGCTTGGGAACAGCAGTGGCTGCTCTGGCACCCCAGCTGCAGCGCTCTTTGTACCCAATACTGGTGATCCAAAGGGATGCAGGGAGCTCCCAGCCCGCAGCCCCCTGCCCACGTGCCAGCAGGTCACACTCCAGGCAGCCAGCATCGGGTCTGTGACACCAAAGTGCTTGGGAGGGACTTGAGGGACCACCAGCGAGGCTGAGGGAAGGCCCTCGGATTGAAATACTGAAGAGCAGCCAGGATGGTTCCCTGATAATGACCTCAAGGAGGGCCTGTCCTGCTCTGAAGGCTCTGCTTGTGCTCCAGCTGTGGCTGAAGGAGAGCAGCATCCAAACAGCAGCTGGGAATGATGACGGACAGCCTCACTGGATGATTGGCAGCGTGGGGATCAGCCAGGGCTGTGTGACAGCACCCAGCATCGCTGAGCCCCTGCTGGGGGGCTCCGTCCCCAAACACTCCGAGGGATTTCTTACTCCAGACAGGTTCTGTGCAAGGAGCTGCAGTGAGAGCTGGGATAAAACCTGCTCCTCCTCCAGTTTCAGGACACAGAGCCTGCCCTGCCCAGCACATCCCTCCGGCAGCCGGGCTCCAGGGGCAGGACAGGCTCTCAGCCCCACCCCTGTGCCCCCAGGCTGTGCTGGGTGTCAGTGCTGGAAATTCATAGCATTTGTTTTTTCACCTGCGAAATGCCCCAGGGTGCCGAGTGGCCAGCTGAGAGGTGCTGTCACCGCCGGGACAAGGGGTTGTCACCAGGGAGCAGCCCGAGGAGCCCATCTGCCTGGCACAGGGGGGAGTGACCCCTGCCAGCTCCAGTGCTGGCACCTGGCCCAGGCAGGGATGGATAAATAACAGCTGGAGAATCCCCACCCATTCTTCCTTCACGAAAGACACAACGGGTTGTAAGGTTCATCTTTAATCCCAGAGAAGGAAAAGCTGAAAATGTTTAAAATGTGGAGTTTTGAACACTTTTATGTTCCTTTTTTTTTTTTTTTTTTTTTTTTTTTTTTTTTTACTTAAAAATATTGAGGAACGAGCGTGTGGAGCAGTTTCCACCCTGGACTGCTCATAGCTGGGAAGCCGAAACGCTGAGTTCCAGAGGGACTTCTTAATAACGTTTTCCCCCTTAGGAGAAAACGTCTTTTCAGGGTCTGGAGCTGGGGCTGGGGGACACCGGGGGTCCCTGTCCCCGCAGCCGCCCCGCAGCCGCCGCCGCTGGTTTCGCAGCACCCTCTCCTGCTCCTACGGCGGAACAGCAGCCGGGAGGGCTGGGAGACTCCCAGAAACTGCTTTCTCCATCTCCACTGCTCCCGTAAAGGCTCCTCAGCGACCCCGAGCCCCATTTATTTTTGGGAGCACAGGCTGCTGAAAATGCAGGTGGAACTCTTGCTGGAGAGGTAACGGAGGGGGCTGCCCTCTGGAAATGATGCTGCTCCTGCAGGAAGTTCTTTGGTTTGTTGGTTTTTGTTGTTTTGCTTTTGGGTTTTTTTTCAAAAAGTAAAAGCAGAGCTCAGAGTCCTCTCTCAGGTGTAACTCGCACAGGCTGTCAGGAATTTAATAGAGTGAAAATATTTTAAAATAACAACAAAACAAAAACTAAAACAAGAAAAATGCTAGGGTTGGCTCAGATTTTAAAAAGGCATGCATATATATATATATACCTAAATATATAAATATTTGTATATTTTTATATATATATATATATACACACTGCTTAAAAGCAGAAAGGAACAATTAATAGTGGCAAAAAAGTGTAACTCAGCTGGTGACAAAACAGTTGTTTTGGGACCAAACAGTGGCCAAAGAGGAAGGAAACGTTCCCCACCCCTGGGCAGCGCTCCTGCTTTGGTCCTGCAGTGTCCCAGTCCCAGCTGCTCCCTCTGATTTAAACCAGACACGTTCCTGCTCCAGCAGAAACCCTGGGGCTGCTGGAGGGGTGCGAAAAATGTCGTAAGGGAGACACAAGCAATGAAACAACCAGCAGAGCCTGCTTTCCAACGGGCCTGTGGGTGGATTCTCCGGTGTCTGCTGGAGATGCATTCCTGCAGCAATCCTTCCTCCGGGAACCTCCTGCTCCTCTTTCAGCCTGCTGTTTGCAGTGACTCTGTAGCGCTCTTACATTGCTCCTACATCGAACTGGAACAGCTCAGAAGTTCAAAAGGTGCAGACAGAGACTGGCGGGTCTCTGGACCGTCACTGAACCACACAGAACAGGTTTTCTTCTGAAAGAATGGTAAAAAAAAATAAAGCTGAAAGTGTTATAAATTCTTAGCAGACAGAGAAAAGGCAATACAATATGAAAGGGCAGAATGAGGAGCCCCTGGAGTACCACTTAAGTAGTGCTGTGACAGGGGAGATGCAGCACCTCTGAGCAGAAAAAACCAAACAAGAACATGGGCTTGGAAAAGGAATCAGAAGGAACAGAAGCAAAGGAGCCACTTAAACCAGCATGGAGGAGAGGAGGGAAGGGGCACAGCACCCAGTCCTGGGCTGGTGGTAGCAGAAAAGTGGAATCAGGGGTTTTCTGGAAAACGGCGTCAAAGCCATAACAGCAAATATCCAGGTGAAAACCTTCCTGAAAGCCTGAGAACCAACTGCTGGTGGTTTCACCCCATCCAGCACAGATTCCCAACCCTTCTGCCCCCAACGTGGAGCATCTTGGAGCTGGATAATTGATTTTGTTCTGTATTTTCAGCTCAGTGGTGGCTCTGAGCACCGGGCCTGGCAGGAAACCCTCCCTGTGGGTGCCAGGACCCCGCTGGCAGATGCTGTCACAGGTGGTTACTGAGGATTTCAGTGTGCCCACGTTTTCTGCTAGGTAGAAATGCTGCATTTATGACATTCAGTAAAAGGTATCTCCCTCCTGCCTTTTCTTAGACATTGAGGATTCTCCACGTTTACACTGCTGGACATGGGAAAGCACCATGGAAGCAGATGCCCCACAAAGGAAAGAGCCTGCCACGGGGAATATCCTGCCCTTCTCTAGGTCCACAGCTCCAGGGCAGGAGCTTTATCATACAATAATGGAGCGTTTTTTTCATTCTGGCAAAGAGATGTGTCGATAAACACCTCTTTGGTGTGATTTCTGCCAGCTGAGCTTTGATTCGTGTGGCCTCTGCAGCTACCTCGGGGATACAGCCACACAAAACACATGGATTTTGTTGCTAAGAGTTGAAAGCCTCAGTGTGGACGGAACTGACCCTTTAATAAATGCTGTTCTGGTAAGAGCTGCCTTGCTCCAGCCCGGCTGCAGCACTGGGCAGCTCAGGGTGGGTTGCTCCTGATTAACTATGGACAGGGGGATCAGGGGAAACAATCCCACAAAATTACCTGGCAAAGGCAAGGAAAGGAGGAAGGAAGGCAAGGAAAAGGAGGGAAGATGGGACAGAAAATGTCCATCCTATACAAGGGCAGGTGAATGAACCCTTCTGCATCCAACACTGGCTTGCTGAGGACCAGAGCGTGGCAGGAGCAGACAGCTCAGAAAATTCCTTATGAACTAAGGATGTGCAGAGAGCAAGAATCCCCCTGAGTTTATCTGTTATTATTTTGAAAAGAAAACAAAAGAAAGTGGTTTTTATTATTAAAAGAGCCTGTGTGAGGAAGCCAAAGACCTCTTCAATACCTGCTTGCATTATTAAAAGGGAATGAATCATTAAATGCACTTTGAGATGCAGTCGCAGGTACCAGGATAAATCAATCCCCCAGAAAAAGAAGCATCTGCAGAGGGTCTTATTTTCAACACCAATAACCCCCTGCAGCACATAGCCATGGGGAAAGCTGCTGATTTCTGTGCTTCCATGGAGGAGCCTGGAGCTGGGCTGGGGAGAAACAGCATTCTCTCTTTGTAACAGTGCTAAAGGAAAAAAAAAAAAACAAGCCTCAACTCTCAGCAATAAGAGAATTAGCCTGACAGATGGCTTGCAGAAAAAGAAAAACTATCTCAGGCTTTGAGATTTGTGCTGACTGAGCCGCAGAAAGGAACCACTGCAATTAGCATTTGTGCCGAGTAATTGAGGAGCATTGAGACAACCAACCCAATTTACCACCATTGTCGAGCCTTCATTGTTCTTGATTTTGGTGGGGGTTTTTTGTTGTTTCCATTTTCCCTTCAGTCACAAGTCTGGGGGCAGACAAAGAGCCGCTTTGGTTTTTTGCCTTGCCGGGGAGGCCGGCGGAGCTGGGCCGAGCGCGGCCTGGCCTGGGCGCTCATGCCACGGCCAGAGGTAGGGCGGCTTCCCCGGGAAGCCGGGTTATTCCTGCCTCGTTAGGCAGGTCCATCGTGAAGCGAGCACTGCTTCATCGGTCTGGCTGGAGGCACAGGGTGTGCAGCCCGTGGCCGTGTGCGGCTGTCACTTCGCGTCGCCGCAACGCAAAGCCGGCCCGGGCTCTCTCTCTGGGATGGAATTCCTGCCTCCGCCAAATGTACCCGGGGAAATGCCTCCTCGTGTGCTGCGAGCCACGGCCCTGGCACCCATCATTCATCTGGCTCCTTCTCTTTGGAAATTAGCCCTGAAACGCCAGTGCTTCTCCCGCTTCCCGTGTTTCTGGGCTGGGGCTGCGCCCCAAGCTCCGGCACAGGGCACGCGGGAGCTGGGATCGACCCCAAACTGCCCCAAACAGCCCCAAAACTCCTCTCACTGCTCCCCACCTAGCAGACCTGCCCACAGAAAAATGGAAAATACTCCTCCGTGCGAGTTATATCCTTCCAGGGACAGAAGGTGGCAGGCGAGTTTGCTCTGAGTGCCTGGAGCAGTAGCTGTGACATTACTCAGAAGTTTAAGAACATTGAATTTCTGGGTGGCTCCCACCGCCCAGCCCAGGGCAGCAGCCCCACGGTTGCTCTCTCCTTCACAGGTGCCTGGCACAGGCTCTGCTCTGGCACTGCTGGAAAAACAGCACCTCACCCACAGCTGAGCTAAGCTGGGAAACAGGGCTGGGTTTGCTAAAGCCTGAGAATTTCTGTTGTGAAAAATATATTGGTTATTTGTTAGCTTTTAATGGTTAAGAGGGCAAATCAGGATTTAATAAAATCTTTCGATTTGTTATCTTTTTCTCAGTGTTCAGGGGTTTTTTTGTGAGTTGCTCATGTGGCCAGCACCTAAGAGACATCTGAGAACAGAGCAATAGAACTCATCCTGGCATGGCTCATGCAAGAGGCAACACAAGCAGGACAAATCTGCCTTTTTTTTCTTTTTTCCTTTCTTCTTTTTTTTTTTTTTCCCCCCTTGTTTTTTTGGGTTGTTGTTTTTTTTTTTCCTGCAATGCATCTGTGCAGGACAGTAATTTTTTTTCCCAGTGCAGAAAAAGAGAAGACATCACTTCCCCATGGATGGCTGCTCCAACTGCAGTACCCACAGCATCACCTGCACCATCACCTGCAGCAGAAGGTCTCCTCAGCAAGGAAGGGCACAGTGGAGGCAGCACAGGAGGTGCCTCTCTCTGCCTGCTGCCTCCTCCAGCCCTGCTCAAAGCCCTGAGCTCAGCCAGGCTCAGGTACATCCTGTCCCCCTGAGCTGCTGCCTGCCTGCCCTGGACAGGTTTGCTCCCGGGCTCCAGTGGGTTTTGGGCCCTTTAATTTGTGCCAAAAAGGTGCGAAGTGTGGGGCTATAAAAGCTCTGCAGTGAGCACTAAGGTGCCCTTGGATAGGGACCTGCCTTGCTGGGTGGAGGAGGGCAGTGGCTCAGGAAGGAATCCTCCTCTCTGCTCTGGCATTGCTGCTTCCCAGCTGAAATTTCTCTCATTTTTAAACCTGATTTCCTCAGGATCCTCTGCAGGCATCAGCAGATGTCCCCTGCTATGCCCAGCAGTGCTGAAGAACCTGCTGGGGCTGCAGATCGAGCCTCAGGAGAGGCTTCTTGCCTAGAAAAAAAGTTCAGCTGGGGTGGCAAACCCTGGATCTTGTGGTCTGAGCTGCTGCAAGGTCCAGACGGTGCTGGAGTGTGTCATGGGCCTGTTAGGAAGGAAGGGAGTTTGTTGATGTGAAGACTGTTGGCTTTAAAAGTCATATTTTAATGTCCTTGTCTTTAAAAAATAAACCTCTCCTGATATGTATATCTATCTATCTATCTATCTATCTGTCTATCCATATATTTATATTTATATTTATATATTAAGACCATGTGTGGATAAAGATAAGAGATGTTGCACCCTGAGCAGGACAAGGATGGGGGAGATAGGCCAGAGAAAATAATTATGGTCCTAGTGAGAAATACTTGTATTAAAAACACAAATGGGTTCCTCCAGCTCTCAGTCAGAGATCCTGTGATCCACCTGTGATCCAGTGGTAAAATCCTGAGTGGATAAACCCTGCTGCTAATTCCCTGATGCATCTTTCACTGCAGCAAAGCTCTGTTGCGGTTGGGATTTTCAGTTTGCACCTAATTGTCAGGCTGCAGCTTGATGTTGCTCATCACCCATTCCAGCTCTAAACTGCTGGTCAAAAACCATTCTCAGACTATATCCACGTTTCAGGAGGGTTTGGCTCAGATGCCATCCCCCAGAACAGGGAATTTCAAGCTTCCAGGTGATGATGGAAAACTTTGGTTGTGCTTTCTCTCCATACCAGGATACTTTAGTTTGTTGATCTATGTCTTTGTTAAATTCAGAGGAAGGCCTTGAACTTAGGGTAGAGCTGGATCCTTTGAGACCTGTGGTGGAGGTTTTTGACCTTATTTTTTCAATGCTTGATCTTAGTGACACTCACTGACATATGAACAAATGAAGGTGAGCAACAAACCTCCCCTACCCAAGTCACAACAATTATTGGTAGTTCCAAACTGTAAAATGAAAGATAAATTTGCTGTATTGTAACTTTAGAAAATGAGCAGGCCATGCTCTATCTAGGACAAACAGGACAGCAGCAGGGGTGTATCTTCTATTCCATTCCCTACTAATACCCAATTTATAAGGAGCACCTTTAGCTGGGAATTGTTTCCAAATGAGTTGCAGGGGTGCTAGCAAAAAAAGCTGCATTGCATTAATGTTCTCTTAAGGATTCAAAACTGTTACGCAACAAAAAATTATCAATTCATGCCACTTCTTTAATGGACTTCCTAACGTATACTTTAAAAAAAAAAAAAAAAAGTGGATTGCAGAGTTTTCTTCCCAAGCTGTCAAGGCTTCTATCAGGAGCAGCTTCAAAGCCATTTTTCTTTTCATATGCTTGTCTGGTGTGTCTAACTGAGCATGATTACTTTTTCCTAAATGAATAGATAATTTTGCCTTATTTATAAGTAGAGCACCAGGATTTTTTTTGTCTGTGACGCTCTTGGGCTGAATCTCAGGATGGCTCATTGTAATGCATGTTCATTATTTAATGAAATTTGTTTTGTGGGGCTTTTTTTCCTTCCACCTGGATTTGTTTCCGAGTCATATATTTTTGCCATACAGCATTCAAACACACTTGAAATATTAATGAGGCAAGTAATGGCCCATTTCAATTGAAGTTTGCCATAATATGCAAGTAATCCTTCACAGGTCTCTGTTTTAGTAACGATGGTGATTAAAATGTCTCATTTTCTCCCCAGCCAAGGATTCTGGTTGGGTTTTGGAGTGTAACAATCGTTAGCTACACAGTGGCTGAACTCCCTGCAAGTGCTGGGAAAAGGGCTCTTGGTGGGTGAGTCATTGATATAAAACTGCTTTTCAGGCCACACACTCACTTTTGGCCAAATTTCCAAGGCCCTCAGTAAATAGGTAAGATGCTGGAAAAGCCCAAACTGACTCTCGAGGTGGGGAAATGTTTTCACGGCCATAATGAGTTCTAGCCTGAAGTTTGAGGTTTTGCCACCCCAGCTTGGGCAGGTCTCTGAGCTTTTCCCAGGGCCAGCAGGGAGTGGGGGTTGGATGGAAGATGAGACTTTGACTTCCCATGCCAGCCTCCCTGTGCCTTGCCCAGCCCAGCTGCTGCCAGGCTGGCACTGTTAGCAGAAGGCCCCCGAGATGATGTTGCCTTTGGAGAACTTGCCTGAAGGGTCAACGTGGGAAAAAGGGAGCACAAAAGCTGCCTGCAGAGTCCGACATCACTGGCAGGATGGCTCCTCGCTGCAGTGGCCAGCTCAGAAATGAGGGCAAGAGCCTCAAAGGAGGATGAATGACTACAGAGAGCTCAATCTCCTGCTTTTACAAGCAGCTATGTCAGAACTTTTGCTAATGTCATGACTTTCCTGGAGTCTCGAACCTCTCAAAGCTGCCTTCCAGGAAACACAGCTTCCTTTGTGACCCCAGAGGTGAAAAGAGGTTTTGAAGATGTTAAGAGGCTCAGCAGCTTCAGAGTGAATCTGTGAGAGCTTTGCATCACCTACAAACCCATTTTCCTTAGATCCCTGGCTTCTTTCAGGACTGTCAGGCTGTTTTGTGCTTAAGCTTTATTCAGACCTTGCAGAGAGATCTCTGTGTCTCGGTGTGCTGCTGTGAACACGAGCAAAAGCTGGTTTGGAGTGGGCTGGAGATGTGCACACAAGTCCTTTCCTGCAGCCCTGCCCACGGGTTAGGTCTGGCAGGGGCTCTGGTGAGGGGTGTCCCAGCCAGCACTGGGTTCTCCACTTGGCTGAATGAGATGTAAATATGGTTGACTTCAAGCTGCAGATTATGATGTCAACAGCACGAGCTGCTTGTGCAAAATTGATTGAATATTTTTGACATAATTCAATATATTGAATTATATATCAAGCCAGAGCTGTTCTGCATTTTGTGCCTGTTTTGTGAAGGCAGCAAGAACCCCTCCAGGATCAGGGTGTGTGGCACTGTCCCTCTGTGCTGAACACCCCCCTCCCTTCCCCGCTCTCTGAGCAGAGATGGAAAGGAAAAGGGAAGAAAAGCAAGACGTGGATGCACCTGCTCCATCAGGAAAATTGGCTCTGAAAGTAAACAGCTACCCCAGGGAGGCAGGATTACCTCCAAATCCTGGAATGTAAATCACTCTGCAGCGAGTGCTTATCTGTAAGCCCTGATGGGGACAGCCAGGCACCTCTTCCAACTCCCAGCTCTGCTGCTGATCCGCAATGAGAACTTGAGCCTTGAAGGTACCTGGAGAGGCACATTTATAGGAAAAGCCCCAGAGCTGAGGGGTCTTAAGGAGGAAAACCTGTGGATCCCCTGGAACACTTGAAAGCCTCATATCCTTGCAGCACAGATCAGCAGGCATCTTTTCCTTTCCCCAGAGGCACCAGCCCCGGGGCCAAGTGAGCTGGGGTACTTCCTGCTTCTCCTCTCTTTTTTGTTCTCCATTTGTCACTTCTGGCTGACCGTTATGGAAATTATCATGGTCCTTGTACATGGTACATGCACCACTGGATCTGCAGCGTTACTACAGGGATGAGCTGGCAAGTCACTCGTGTGTTTGAGCTGGTAGTTCGGCTCCAAAATTGTTGTTATTTCCTAAGCTGCCATAAAAGAGAGGGTCTACATGTGCTCATGGCAGAGATGCAAACACTCCATCTTTCTCAGAACTCCCCACACATGGACCTGGTTAAGGGATGTTTCTGTATTCCCCCACAGAAAGCCAGCATTGTCTTTCTGCTGGTGGACGTGGGTCTCGCCCTGGTCTCGTTCACACTGCTGTCAGCTGGATGTAACCCCTCTGAAGCCAGAATATAAAATGCAGCTCCTTGCCACGTTTACATATTCTACTCCTTACAGCATAATTTGTCCTAGTTTTTTAAGCACCGAATGCCTTCGTAGGAATTTCATTACAGAGCACAAGTTTTGTCAAGTGCATTCTGCTAGTTTTGCTGGAGGTTGCTAAGCATAGTCTATTTTTTTCTGAATCCTTTGTACTGATAATTATATTTGCTCATGCCACACAAAAATTAAAATACAGCATGTAGGAAAATGCAGCTTTGTGGCGCGTTCCTGGAGAAAAGGGTTGCTTTTGTAAGGGAAGAACTTTCCGTGCTAGGAAAAGTATCTCTGGTGACTCTTGGGGATGAAAATGGGGACAATCTGAGGGTAATGTGGAGGATCTCAGCTTTCTTACCCAATGGCACAGCAGTCAGTGCTGATAATTGATTTCAGCCCATCTGCAAGATGAACACCTGCTGTGCAATATGGCTCTGTAGGGTTTGTTCTCCCTACTTAGCTGGAGTAAAATCTCCATTGTTGACCTGCAAGACTGGGTGCCTGTTTGCTAAAACCTGAACCACATCCTACTGTGAAGTTAAGGGTTCTGTTGCAGTATATTTTAAACACACCGCCTTGACACTTCTGCATTTCTGTGGATTTTAATGGGCTTCTTTCTTTCTAAGGAAATTTAATTCCATTACTAAATAATGCATTTGGCCTCCAACCTGCCTTGTGCTAATTACTCACGTGCTGAATGGGCTTTAAATCTCGTTTGGAAACACTATAGGGCTTATTGTCTTATTAAAAGCACCTAATGTGAGCCGTTCTTTTTAAGAATGCAATTGGTCCCTAATGAAACCAAACAGATAATGCAATAATTTTTCACTAAACTAATTATCAGAGCGGAAGATGCTAATGTGTTCCGCCAACTGTGTCCGTGTCTCCTCGGTTAATGTGCAGCATGGCCACGGCTGCTCAGCAAGACTTTACATCTCTGCAAGCACAAAAAGGAGGCTGAATTTAGCTCAGGCTGTACCACCTCTGCCTGCACTTAGTGTTAATCAAATGGGTTTTCTTCCGCAGAGGACTTGCAGGGACCTCATTTACACGGATTCCTGAGGGGTTTGGATTTCTGGGTTTTCTGCTTGCAAAAGGTCCCAAGTACCCAATTCTCAAAAATTACATTACTTCAGCTGTGTTGGAAATTGAGGTACCCGAAGCCAATGGCCACTTGAAAATATCCATGAGATGTTTCTTCAAGCATTGAAATAGAACTCTGTGCACAAATGTGGGATCCTGACCACACGTGTGTGCAGGGGCTGACAAAGTGGTCACAGCACCAGGCCTGACAGAGCTCAAGAAGAGCCTGGAAAATGCTTTCGGGTCATGGTGTGGCTCCTGGGGATGGTCCTGTGCAGGGCAAGGAGCTGGACTCAAAGATCCTTGTGGCTCCCTTCCACCTCAGTCTATTCTGTGTATTACTGAGAATAACCTCTCGTTTTCAATTAACTGCAGTATGCAACACAGGTGGGCTTTAAAAAGTGACTAAACAAATTTAGAGGCTGCAGAAAACCTGGCCTTAGATGTGCAAAGCCTGCAGAAAGCCCTGAGTGCTGAGAAAAATGTCCTTTCCTTGGAAGGAGAAAAAAATGAAGAGTGAAAGAAGAGAAGTGAAGTTTCACCTTGAGCAAACGCCACGTGTGCTTCCCTAGCTCTCCTCGGAGCAGGCTACACTGAAAACAGAATTGCAGCTTTGGCAAGGACTGGGATTTGCCTGTCTGATTGCTGTTACTTCCCAAAACAAATAAACAAAACACAATTATCTTTGAATGTTACCCAGGCTAATGTGTAGAACTGGCACTGGGGAGTAAGGAGAGTAGAGGACACCAGGCTAAAGTCATTAATTGGTAATGGAGTGTGTATATTTGTCAACAAGATGCTCAGCTTGGAGAGCTGAACAAAAAGAAAACAGGCTGCAGAAAAACAAATGCATACCAAGCCTTGTCACTGATATTTATTTAACAGCCTGTCACAAGCAGAAAATGTGGATCAAAGGTAGGAAAGGCAAGGAAGGAGCAGTTTGAGTCCAAGGCATCTGTTCTGCATTGCATCAGGGTTCACTTCTGGATCAGGGTACGTTCTGCCACATCGTGTTACATCAAGCGAGTTGTGAAATGATGGAGCCTAATGCAGAGTGAGTGCTGGGAATGGGAAGGAAAACAACAACCCGTTGTTTTCTTCTTCATTACCCGCCTTGGGTTTGGGGGTTATCCAGGAACAGAGATGCTGTTCTAAGTGAGGCGGAGAGTTAAGATTGCCAGGCTGTGCTTGCTAAGAGAGCCCTGCAAATTGCTTATGGGATTTGATGTTGTCCTGTCCTGCCTCCAGAACAAATCATGCTGGTAGGGGGTTTGGGTTTTCCTTTCTTAGTCATTGGAAAAGCCTTTACAGAAGAACCCTTCACTCTAAATTTAAAAAAAAAAAAAAAAATTGTCTTCTTTCTTTCTAAGTTTTTTTCTTTCTTAGTCTCAGATCCTTTTACTGGCTGCACCTTCCTCTTTCTCAGCTCCTCAGGTCGGTCCTGCCCCCTCAGTGGAAGTGCGGGGTGAGGTTCGCTGGGTTTGTTTGGTGATGAACGTTGTGGCACTGCACTTCTCCGCTGGGAATGCTGCTGGAGAGATGCACATTTCCCCTCTGGCCACCTAAGCAGAGGTGACTGCTGGCCCCAAAGGACCAGCAGAGGTAACTGCCCTCTGATGTGTTTTTGGCCTAGCAATGCGAACGTGAAGCTTAACTGGATAAGGGATGGGAACAGCTGAGGGTGCAGACAGAGAATGCCAGTTGAAAAATAAGCATTGTTCAGCTATCAACAGAATGAACTTGAAATTCAATGCATAATTTTCATGTCTTTGCATCAGAAAGCGCTTTGGGAAGGGAATTGATTTAAATGACTGGAATTTCTTTCAAAAGCTTTACGGGCTTCCTTCCTAGCCAGCCCCAGTGCTAAGGAGACGAGTGATCAGCGAGAGAAATTGCACCAAATAATGGAAGCAACTGGTTTATGATATTGCACCGTGTCAAACAAAAGCACTGTGTACCGAGCAGCCTCTGAGCGTTGCTCCTCACGCTGAGCCCATGTGCCTGCCCTGAGGATGACTCTGCAGGTCTGGCTGGCAGCAAGGAGCTGCCTTGGTGACTTTCCACTTCCCCTCGCGGTGCTGATGGAAGCAGCGGCCACCGCGGCGGCGGCGGCCGGGGTTATTAATCACCTCCCCAGCTGCAGATCCTGCACCTCCCGGCCGTGCTCGTGTGCAGGAAATGTCGCCTCCAGGATTAATGGGTATTGATGAACTTGCTTAGCAACCTCATCCCAGCTGGCACCGATCCCTGGGGACGCACAGCCTCCCCGTGCTCGGACAGAAACACCGACCCAGGGCAGAGCAGTGCTGGGCTGCAAGAGGGAAGTGAGGATGGGCTTGGGCCAGCTCTGTGCTTTAAGTCTGAGCCCCGTTTATGCTCTGTCTAAGCCCAGACTGGTGGCTCCGATACCCAGCTTTGGTCCAACATGTTTGGTTTCAGAAGTGTTTCTGGTGTTTCATTAGACTGCTGGCTTTGGATAGGAGTTGCAGCAGCAGCCTGATCCACGTGCTGAGAGTGCCTCTGGAGACTCAGGCTGGGGATAATCACATCCTTTTCATACTGCTAATAATTAACTATTAAAACAATTTACTAATGGATGTAGTGGCTTCTTTAAATGATGAATTGATATGATTTAACACAGCTATGAGATATGGGCTTGATGCGAGTATTACTGAGTGCAAATCCAGCCTGCATTATAGCCTGTTGAGGTCAGAATCTATTAGCCATAATTCCTCTTAGCCTAAATTCCCTTCATCTATGGAATAGGTTTTTCCTACAGAAATTATTCTAAAACCTTCAAAACCAGAGCTGCATGTACTGTTATCACAAGGCAATGTATGCTGTCATTCACTAAATGAAGGAGAAAGATGTTTATAGAAACTCCAGCCAAAAATATAGTATGTATATAGTATAAAAGATAATATAGCGTTACCTAATGCAGTAAATTTATTGGATATTTTTGTTAAAAATGGATGAACCTTGTGTGCCTGAACAGATGAAATTATATTTACTGGCATGAACTGAATGGGTTTAATCAGAGTAACGGCTGTTGAATGGGTCTAACATCTATTAATTGAGTATGGAACTAGTTTTACCTGATTCTTTCTTTTAAGAGGTTTCCAGTATTTACACAACATAACTGTCACAGAAAGTTTAATTAGATATCTGAGATCCCCCAGATCTTGTCAAATTAATTTCTGAACTCTTGACATTTCTGTGACAATACTGTCCTAATTCTACTTGTAGCATGTTCTTAAGACAACTCTAATAACTAACAGTCATGTCTGACAAAATAAAGACAAGCTGTTATTTCTCTCGGAGAGATGACAGTTCCATTTTTCAAAAGCGAAGGGAAGGCTGCTCACCGTTTTACTTCCTGCAGCAGCAAAATTTCCAGGCGTGGGACTGGCAAAACAAAGAGTTACTTGCTGTAGGTAAAGGGTTTTTCTTTGCATCCAACCATTGCGCTTGGATGGAAAGGTCAGGTGTGTCAGAGATGGTTAAGGCTTTGAAGAAGACAGATGTGTGTATGCAGAAAGAACATAAAGAGGATTGGAATAGCTTAAAGGAATAAGCAGAATTGGAAAGATCTGGGCTTTAAACTTGGTTCTGCTATTGAAGTCATTGTTAGTGCTCTCCCCAGTTGAGGAAAAAATGTCTTGGGGGAAGAAAAGCAGAAAAAAATGAAATGTTAAATGTATTTTTCTGGCTATATCTCAACTGCTGGAATTATAACAGTGCAAATTACTCCAAGCTTTTAGCGACAGAGTAGAATCCACTTGATCTTTCTTTCCTCTCCAACCTTGTTTTGTCTTCGGCCATGGGTTGGGATTGTGGGGAGAGGTGCTGGCCGTGCTGCAAAAGTGGGGGGGGAACAAAAAGGTGCCCTGCAGGCTCCAAGCCCAGAGAAGGCAGGAGAGAGAGAGTGTGTGTGCAGCCTGGACCCGGCTGTGCTCTCATTCTCAGCCGGGCAGGTTTCTGAGCAATAGTTGAGCTGGGCTTGCTCAGGAGTTTAGCAACCAAAACCTGCTGCCCATGCACAGGGGGAGAGAGCCCCTGTGGTCACCCAGCCTGTCCCCACACCGTGTGACAACCACTGCCCTACCCGGCACCAGGACGGAGAACAGCAAAACCCTGTGTGAGGGCTTTTCCCCACATCTAAAATACCGTTTAGTGAGGATGGTGCTGGAGCCCTTGCTCTGCCCATCACCGAACCCACGAGGTCTGTGCGGGGTTTGCAGCTGAGCACTGCCCGGGGATCCCTCACACCCTCTCCACCTCCACGGGGCTGCACGGAACTCTAAATAAAACATCACACTCCGTCTGAACAAGGAGAAAACCCCCGGCACATAACCAGTTTATTGCAAGTGGGGACGGCTTCTGGCACTTTCCTCGGCGAGGCTGCAGTCTGGGGTGGCCGTGGGTGTCTCGCAGCAGCCAATACTCATTAAATAATCCTGCCCGCCCCTGCTGCCCCGTTCGGTTTGTCTGCCTCCACGATGTTCCATCAGGGACTGATTTGGGAGATTGAAAAGCTTCTGCATCTTCTCATTACCCCTGCAATGTCCCCTCTGAGAGGGGATTGGAATTTCTGGTCCCTCACATGTAATCTTCGCCGTGCCATATTTGCCACTTCTATTTATTTTCCATTTTAACGCTTGTAAGACTGGAATGGACTTTTTTTATAGAGGCATTACTGTTATGGGGAAAAAGTCAACATCTGCCAGCCCTTGCAGTAGAGATGCTGTGGGTTTTTTTTTTCCTTGCTACCTAGAAACCATTGTGTTTACAGAGATCTTGCTGGAATACTTTCCTGTGAAAAACGTAAAAAATCCTGTAAAAAGGTAAAAACATTTATGTTGCAAATGTTCACCTAAATAATGCAAAAAGAAAAAAATAAAAGGGACCTGAGTGGGAATAGGGTGGGGGGGAAAAAAGGGACAGGAGGAGGGATAGCATGGGGAAGGATCAGATGTTCATATTTCGAATTTCTAAGTTCCAAGTAAGAACATGTACATATTTCAAGAAAAGCAGGCACTTTAGGCCAAAAAAAAAAATCAGTTGAAGGCATGATTTTCCTTTGAAAAATAGAATTAAACAGGACAGTTTTAATGAGTTTAATCATGAAGTCTGACAGTAAATGTTGACCTGGTAATGGTTCTCTGCTATGAGAAAATGGGTTATTTACAACTAGAATCGCTGCTGCTATTTTTCATTCTACTAAGTAAATTATAGTAGAATTATTCACATGATACCATTGTCGTGTGGAGCTCAGTGGAAAACTAATTCCTTTCAGCTTTTTGAAACCTCATCCTCATTTTTTAACAGTTTCCTCATAGATTGCAAAAAAAATAAAAAATCTGGCTGCATCAACATACGTGTGATGAACCTAAAAGACTTTCTAGAGATTTATCTGTCGAATTTCCTACGCACAAGTTTAATGGATACACCACGAAACAGCACATTACTTATTTGTTAATTGAATTGAATAATTATTCAATTGAGTCTTATATGCGAGGAGGTTTCTTCCTCCATTAGCAGAGCTGAAAGCACATGGAAATGCTGTAGGTGTCTTCCAGCCCTTCTTTGCATGGATCACTCAGAAAATAGTGTCTTTTTAATAGCAGTGGCAGTAACCATCTAATAACCTGCATTAGGAAGGCTCTAACAGTTGGCAAGCATTTTCTGTTCCTCCGTGTTAAATATTTTGTCAAGGCTTTTCACAGCTCTGGCTGCTGCAGTTCCTTGTCTTTCTCCAAAAGTCATTTTCCTTCCGAGCTGATGAGACTTTTCTCATGGGCAGAACCTCCTGTTTCCTGGATGCTCTTTGGCAGCCCTTGAGGGCTGCGCTGTGCCAGGGCAGCATCCCCCCGGTGCCACCAGCTCTGGAGGGCACGGCCGGGAATCGCCCTTTCCACACCCAGGCTGGGGAAGCCAAAGCAGGAGCTCAGGGACTGGCACCGCGTGGGTTTGCCCACCCCACCAGGGGATGGGGCTCTGCTGCTCCTCAGATAACCCGAGCTGCCCTTGCACTTCCAGCTGGTGGCAAATCAGAGCTTCCCTCGGGGTGAGGGAAGCGCTGGGCTGGGCTCTCCAGCCTGGGCACACCCCATCCATCACAGCAGCAATGCTGGTGGCACTGGAGCTCGGCCAGCTCAGCACCAGCACCCGTGAAGGGCTGTGAAGCCCCACCAGGATCTCTTAATCTCTTCCACATCCTTCTAATTATTTTTCTGAGAAGAGTTTCTTGATGGGGAACAGAGGAGGTCATGTTGGTTCAAGGTGCTTCTGATTTTTACTGTTTTTTGACAATTTTAAGAGGTTTTTCTTTGGCGTTGCTTTTGGTTTGGTTCATATATTGGCTGCTGTAAAAAAAGCCCTCTTACAGAATTTTCTGCATTTACAGTTTATTGCTAAATGTCTATTGTGGACATCTTCCCCTCACCTCAGAAAAAATCCACACCACTATGGGGGAAGAATTTAAACACAACCTACAGGTGCCACCAGCTGGATGTACTTAATCACCGTGCTGAGTATGGAAACCTCAGCTTAAACTGTACCAAGTTTAAATCATTTTACATATGGCATTAACAGGATGTAAACTGGTCCCACCAACTCTTCCTCCAAAAAACATCGGGGTTAGCATTGGGTCTTCTTGGAAAAGGAAGAGGAGGAGAGGGAACCCGTGGGACCTTTTGCTGATTTAAGACTGTCCCAGAGAGTTTATGGCTCAGCCATGGAGGAGGTGTTTGCTGAGTAAGTGTGCTGTGACCTGGCTCTGAGCAGACAGGCAGCATTTGAGGTGTGAAGAGAGATAAAAATCAATAAATACACCATTTACCATTTACTCAGCCCAAACAAAATACTTCATGGAGACACTGGTGTGGCTTTAAGAAGTGAGAGCACAAATTACAGTTCCAGTGCAATGTGGACAGCAAGGCTTCATGGAATTCTGCTGGCTGTATTTACAGCTCACTTAAAACACTGTGCCGGGGTGCTTTGTAATTATTGCTACAGCTTTTCTTCCTCTTCTTCTCACTGCTTCTGTCACATAATGGTCTGTGGAAAGGGGTTTCTGCCACTCCATGTACAGTTGCTAAAGGAGGAAGAGGTGGATGGATTCTTCCAGCATTTATTCCACCTCAATTAGCTCGTGAATTGGGACTGAGTTTAAACCAGTTCCTCTTGGCAAAATTGGGACTGGGTTTAAACCAGTCTCCTCTTGGCAAAACTTCCCCTTGAGTTTCCCTGTTTCTCACCTCTCACCTCCCCTCTCCTGCTGATTTCTCTATCTGGAAAAATAATTGCATTGAAAGTGGAGAAGAGCAATGGAATGAGAAATCCTTGTCAGGGACAGGCTTAAATCTTCTCTGTTTAGATAAGCTCAGTCCAGTTAGGAGCGTCCCAGCAAAGCTCTGACTACCTGGTTCAACACCCATCTCTCAAGTGTGATTCTGTGGAAAAACAGCTCTTCAGCCCCATGTTACAAACATCTGATGAAGAGCATGTTTCTGATAACTCGTGCTCAGCACCAGAGGCTGCAGTTCCAGATGATCTGAAAGGATTTCCTGGTCTTGTGTAGAATAAAAGAGCCAGAGCACCGTGAAGAGCAGTTAAACCCACTTGTGGCTGCTTGTTCTATCCCTGACCTCTCAGAAGTAATGACTAGCTGTAATTTCACCTTCTAACTTCATTTTTTAGCAGGCTGAGTGTTTATAAAACTTTTTCAAGGGAGCTGCTGGAGTGTGCTCCTGAAAGACCATCTCTCTGGTGAATAATCGGCTGAAATTCTAATGAGAAAATCCTTTCAGTGGCCAACAGCCTTCCTACTCAAATGCTGCATTATCAGCTCCAAATTATTCAGACAGATCTGAGGAATTTACTCTAGGCAGCTTAGGAGATAAATTCAGTGCAGCAAGTTATCGTGATTGATTTAAGTATTTAAGACTTATCCTAAAAACCTGTTTCGCTCAATCCGCCTCCTAACGCGCTTCCATCGAAGCCCCTTTTTTTTCAGGTTAAAAAGCAACCTGAGTGCAGCAATTTCCCTCTCACTGGCCAGGGGTGATTCTCCTGCACCCTCTGGGGCTGTGGGTGATGCAGTGGTTCACAGGCAACGAGCTCTCCTCCAGATTGCCTCATTTTTTACACTTCTGTGACTCCAGCCACGCTGCTCCACAGCACCTTCCCCCTTGGGCCTGAGAGGCAGCGTTTGTTCCAAAGAGGATTTATATATTTATTTTTTAAAGGCCATTAAAGAGACTAATGCTGCTTTGTTTGTGGGGAGATTAGGAGCTGGTGCCCAGCAGTGCTGGCAGGATGAGCACACGCCCTGTGGGCTCAGGGAGAGCCCTCGGAAATGCCATCCATCACAGGGGCATCCCACTCCCTGTTCCACCTCCCAGTCTGGCTGCAGGTCCTGTAGGGTTGTGTGGAGTAGCTCTGGGTGTGTGTTTGTACAGCATAAACAGGTGCAGAGTTATTTCTTAGAGGTGGCTCATAGCGGGTGGAATGAAAGAACCTCACAGGCATTTTTTTTCTCTTTCTCCACCCTCCCCATCATCATACTGTATTCTCAAGGAGAATTTCTATTTCCCTCTGGATGCTGCCCTGAGGATGAACACAGCTCCTTCCAGCAGTGCGTTGTCTGGGTGAACCCTCACTCAGCACATCTGTTTCTCCAGCACTGAAAAGATTATGATTTTTTTCAGTGCCCTCTTAGCAGGTTTCCTGTGCTAGAAACTTCCAAAGGGTCTCATCAGGACACTCCTGCCCAAATCCTTTGAAACATGATGCTAAATCAAGTCTCCTATTAACCACTTGCTCTTTCTCCCATTCCCTTTTTAACATTTTAAACTCATGGGTAACCCCTGCTCACGGATTTAACTCCTGCCCCAGGTAATTTTTAATGTGCCATTTGCCACCGCAGTGAATTTCCCCGTGCTTAGGACAAGAAGACAAGAGGTAGGACTTGGGACATGGAATTGCATGACAGGTAACAGGCACAGTGAACCTCAGGTCTGTGGGACGTGTGCAATATTAGTTCATTCTGTAGCTGGATGTGAGTGCTATTGATATTAAATATCTTACCAGGAGGGCTGAGTGTTTGAAAGACAAGCATTCATCATTTGCTTTGACATTTGACATGATCAAGCAAGTAAAGGAATAATATTCCATTTCTCCGTTGTCAAAAAGATAATGAGTTTCATAACTATTGGTATTATGGGAAAAGTAGAGCCTATGCAGTGTAAAATGTGTGAGAGCTGCTATATATTCTTCTATAAATTGTGTATATCGTGCTCTTTTGTTGGCCCTATTCAAACACAGCATGCCTATCCTTTTTAATTTTCTGGTTTGCTGTGCAAGTCTCTAACAAAAAAAAATATTTTTTTTTTTTTAAACGAAAAAAGTTTTCTTCAAATTATTTATAGAAAGAGCAGTGCTGTCATCGAGTCTGTCTCATCATATCATTCTTGGGTATCAGTTTCTAGGCTCGGATGACAAACCATAGCAGCTACTTTTCCAATAGCAGCATCTGGCTTCCTGGCAAACTCCAAAAGCAGTTATCTGGAAAGCTTCAGAGTTGCTTCTGAGCACATTTTATTTATTAGAAAGCAGTTGTGTTGCTTTGCTTCCCATGACTAAGCCAAAGAATATTTAATATATTAAAAGGAATAATAGAATCGAGGCCAAGTTGTTGTCCCTCAAGTGGCAAGGAATGACAATATTTTTGCTTTAAGATGATCGTTTGTTCAGCTCTGAAGGACAATCTGAAAGTCTTTGCCCTCACTCCAGATGCTCTTTGAAAGGACTAAAAAAGAAATTCAGCCTTGTAACACCTCGAACAAAATTCAAGTTCACCCTTTCCTAGACTGAACACTCTGAAATGTGATGGTGACTTGTCTGCCAGCCTTGCTGGAGGAAGAAGATCCTCTGAACAGAGAGGGGTCCTCAAAGGTGAAACACACAATGTCCTTGCAATTGATGATGAATTATGATAGAAGGAATAGGGGGCTCTGTGGGTCAGGTTCTGTGCCATCTCTAAAAATGAGTGAATTCAGCCTTTGTTTCACCACAGAATTCATGAGATTGGTAAATCATTTGGATCCAGCTCTGCAAAGATCCCCTAAGGTAGTTCAGTAGATATCACAATAATCTGCAAGACCTGATCTAAAGTGCATGAAAATATAATTCCAGGAACAATTTTAGTAGTACTCCTTCTTAAACAGACCTGTGACCCACTGACACCTTCTGCCACATCCCAGGGTCTTCCAAGGTTCTGTGCTCAGGCTGCAGATGTGAAGCTCTGCTGATCTGGTGGTTTAATCAAATCCCACCGCTGCCCTGGGGATAAAGGGAGGTTATCCAACACTTTACAGAATGGATGAAACACCCACTTCTCCACACATAGCATAATCTGAAGGAGGTTATTAAGGATTGTTTTTTCCCCCAATAGCAGCATCAAATTAGATTAGGAAAGACACCAAGACCCACAGAAGATGGCAATCACCAATGATACAGATGTCCTTATAGTTTTAGGACATTCCTAGATGCTAAAATTCATTCTCACATGCACAGAGCTAAAAGCTGAGAAAGAACAAGGGAGGATGAAATATCTGTTCCAGGCTTTGATGATGGTTAGACTGTATCTACATCAAAAGCCCTATTTAATTGAAGTGATTATTTTCATTCTGAGAAAGAACTCTCTCGAGTTCTTCTTGAGCAATTTCCAAAAGTTTCTTTCAGTGAAATTCTAGTGTTATTTTTCTAGATGATAGATTAAAAAAACCTAAGAAAGCCTAATCTGTTAAACTCAATATGTTTGACACTTAGCAGCAGTAATGCTAAATGGTAACATCTTGCAGTTTTCTTCTGATACCAGTGGTGTCTCTGGGGCAGGATTTTATTAGTGACAGCTCTCACTGAATTCAGTTAAAGCCAAAGTTTTGTCTCCAAAGTAACTGTTATTCAGTTCAGAAATAAAATGATCAGGCACAAGATTTCATTTAAAGCTTTGAACATCAACGTCAAGGAATCAAAACAGTTCTGTTTCAGGATTCTGTTTCTCCAGGGTAAAAATTATTTCTGGGTTTGGACTCTTGTCCTTGCACGGTGTCGTGCTGAATTACAGGGAGACGCTGTGGGGCTTTCTCTTCTCGTTGTCCTGAGCTTCTGCCTCTGGTCTGAGCTTGGAACAATCGGGTCTTAATTCTGATTGAGGACAGAGGAGGCTGCTGCAGTGCGAAACAGCCTGCCAAGGCTCTCTGCTGCTACGTTCAATGGCAGCTTTATAAGGCTGTATCATAAGCAAAGCCTGCAAATCAAAGGTGACACGGTGGGCAACCTGTGCTGCGTGCAGCGGGTCAGAGAGATTTCGTGTTTAAGAAAAGACTACACGCTTTTCTGCTGTTGAAGAGCGTAAGCACTTCTGCCTTCCTTCCGCCACGAATGGAGATTATTCAATGGCTGGATTTAATGAATTCAAAATCCTTAGAAAATCACTAGAGCCAGACATCAATGTAAAATACTCCACCAGCTTTCTGTAGTGGAATATAATATTAGCTCTCCCACAATCTACTTCATGCATTTCAAAAGAATAGAGAACATTTTTAAACTAAAGAAGATAGCTTGGGCAGAAAATGATTGCCTGCCTTGGATGCCGCTCTGTAACCCTTCAGGAGTCTGAGTTATTTCTCTCGGGGCAGGAGGAACAGAAACAGACGTCTTCCTTGCAAAAATGGGAGGGGGAGGAAGATGAGCAAGATATTTTATTAATAAAGTCTGTTAATGTGCTGTTACCCTGCACAGTCAATAGGAGCGTTGCTGCAGGGCTGGTGGCTCTGAGCCCGTGGAAACCCTGGTGTTGTGTGTCCCCTTCTGCTGGTGGAGGCTGCTGAGAACCCATCAGAACAGCCACCACCCTCCCCGTGTCCTGTGGAGGGTCTGGACTGGGAGTGCTCCAGGAGGATGCGTCAGTGCCATGTGGAATCCCTGCTCTGGGGCCAGCCCACCCAGCCCTCCCCCCTCCCTCTGCTCCTCGCTGTGGAGAGACAGCCATAAGCATCTCTCCCAGGCAATACCATAATACAAATAAATAATATTAATTAAGGCTTGATAGGTTTAAAAAGCTATGGAAATAGCTTCTCTCCTGCTGTTTCAGTATCTCATTTCCCCACTCTGTCCAAACCCCCAAAGCCCAGAGGTACAAACATATATTTCAAATGAGAAGTTTGTTGAACCTCATTAAACTCAAATGCTCAATCCAGTTTTTCTGAACGAGGTTTCACTCAGCTTTTGAGTTTACCTGATTCCATTCTTCCATCCCTAATGGAGACATTCATTTAGAAGGTGATTTTTGCAAAGGCGCTGATACACCTACAAACCACAACTGAAAAGAAAAGCATAATTTACATTTTTAAACCAAGCATCTGACTTTGGAGCTGTTCTATGTTTATAGGCTTCATGTCTGAGCAATTCACTGAAGTCTCTGTGAAATAAAGACCAGCTTTTAATTCGTATTTGCTTTTTGTTCTCCCAGTTTTTTTTCTGAAAAGGACGAGCAGCTGAAAAGCCTCTCTGCGTTGGTATGCTGAGCATTGGAGTCACACAAGCACCTGCAGCCATCCACGCACTGCTCGGCAAGAGCACTGTATTTCTCGAGGTTTGTAGCTCTTGTCCTCCCACTCCCTAATTCATATACATAAAACTGGTGTGCTGCCACGTTCCCTCCACACAAATGCATTAGCTGATCAGGAAGCCTTCCCATTCATCTGGCTTGTCACTTGGATGAGGTGGAGGCAGGACCGACTTGTCAGCTCGCGGTGATGAGAGTGAGGGGTGGAAGACAGGATAACGCGACAGAAATGGTGTAGATATTTCTCCCCTTGGTTTTCCAAGGGAAAATATTTTCAGGTGCTGGATTGTCTCCATACCCTTCCCAACAGGAGCAAACCAGCAACCCAAATACTTGCCTACAACCTCCTTGCATAATTAATCGCAGAGTGAGGCTGCAGGAGGAAATCATGGCTAAGCCCCTTGCTGGCTCTGCTGTAGCTCCCTGGCAGTGTGGGCATCTTCTTGGAACTGCGACGCCTCATCCCCACTGTGTTTGGCACCGTTTCCACGGTGATTTCCAGGGCAGCCCATGCAGCAGAAGGAAGGTGTGCAGAACCCACCCCAGAAAGAGCAGTGAAGGTGCAGAGCTTTGCACCTCTAGAGTGGGCAAGACCTCCCTGCTCTCCAGACAGATCCTGGCGTGCTGCAGGGTCGAGAGCCAACCTGGTTGACACTCAAATCCTTATCCCCCGTGAATTTCATAGAATCATGGAATGGTTTGTGTTGGAAGGGACCTTAAAGCCCATCTCGTTCCATTAGACCAGGTTGCTCCAAGCCCCGTCCAACCTGCCTCGAACACTTCCCGGGATGGAACACGTCAGATGTGGCAGAGCCCGCTCAGACCGAAGGACCGGAGCGATGCTCGGCGGGCGCGCACCGGGGGCCGGGGCCGGGCTCTCCCCGGCGGGGCGGCGCCACGTCGGGGGTCGGGAGGCTCTTTGCCTCCGGTGCNNCCCCCCGCGCCCGTGCGGGGACTATGAAGCACCATGGTGTGGTGTGACCGTGGCGTCCAGATGCTGCTGACCACGGTGGGCGCCTTCGCCGCCTTCAGCCTCATGGCCATCGCCATCGGCACCGACTACTGGCTCTACTCCAGCGCCCACATCTGCAACGGCACCAACATCACGACGGACGAGGCGCAGGGGCCGCCGCGGCGGGCGCGGGGCGATCTCACGCACTCGGGGCTCTGGAGGATCTGCTGCCTCGAAGGTACCGGGGCCGCGCCGGGGAGGGGGGGGAGCAACTTCCCGGGGGGACCCGGCTGCGCGCCCGGAGCCGCCGGGCAGCGCCCGGGCAGAGCCCAGCCGGAGCTAGAGCCGGAGCCGGAGCCGCCGGGCTGAGCCCCGCCGGAGCCGGGGCCGGAGCCGCGCCGCTGCCTCGGACACGGCCGAGGAGGAGGATGGCGTTACCGTGGCAACCGGCATCTCCGACATTGCCATGGGAACCGGCGGCGGGATGCGGAGCGCTGCCCAGGGGAGCGCTGCCCAGGGGAGCGCTGCCCAGGGGGGCGACCTCGCTCCGCGACCATCGCCGGGGCTCTGGGGGGCTCCTGGCGGGGTCGGGGCTTTTGGGTGCTTTGGGGCGCACCTGAGCCCTGCAGGCTTCGGGGCTGGACACCCCCCGCGACTTTGGGTTTAGGAGCTTTGGAGCTCAACCACAGCTCTCGGGCAGGACAGCGGGAACTCCAGTTCCTCCCAGTCTGCCCTCAGACAGGGACACCGGGAGCCCGGGTGAAGGGGGTGTTGCCACCGCTCAGGTGCTTCAGTGTGGACTCGGGGTTACTTGATACAGCCCGAGGGTCAGGCTGGAGGATGGGAACAATAAAAGGATGGGTGCTTCAGCGGCTGAGCTGGGCAGCAGAACCCCGCTCCCCGCAGAGGCCAAACATGTGGCTCCCGCTCTGAAAATGGAGTTGTGGAGAAGGCGCGGCGGTAGCTGCCGGGACAAAGGAGCACATGGGTGCTGCGAGGATTTGGCAGAGCGGGTCGCAAAGCCCAGATGGGAAACCACATCTGTCAGCCGAGAGCGCGGGGCTCCGGCCGTGGCAAAGCGGCACACCCCCGGGAAAGGGACGTGCGCCGGCAGTGGGGGCCGTGGCCACGGTGGCTCTGAAGCCCCTCACCTGCTGGTCCGTTCTCTCTGGGAACGGCCAGCAGAGCCTCCGTGGTGCTGGAGGAGAGTGTGGGGGAAAGGGAGAGCAGAGGAGCGCTGGTGACTTGTGCCGAGCCGCTCTGTGGCTCGTGGGGGTGGGAGCACCGGAGCCCTGCTCCCCGCAGGGATGCGCTCGGCGGGCGGGCTGCCGTGCACCTCATTCCATCAGCACGGCTCAGCACACGCGAACTTTGCAAACCTGCCTCTGTCCTTTATTCCGACTGGCAGACGGCTCAGCCCAGACGAGCCCAGCTCCGGTTCAGAGCCGCAGCTGTGTTCAGATGGGTTTTTTCCTCCCCAGAAAAGGCTGTGGCGTGGTAGAAAACACCTCATTCTCACGTCTGTTCTCGTCTTCTCCTTTTGCTGATGATTTAAGGCTACAGTGTAACATGATTTCTCTCTTAAAATAGCGGATTTGCTACCTAGTAATAGTATCCATACATAGAAGAGCTGCAGGAAAAGGAAATATTTTTAGATGCTAAAGAGAGAAAGAATTATTGAAATGTGAAGGTTTATGGGTAATAGCAATGCTTGGCTTTATGATTCTTAAAGGAAATCTAACTCTCAGCATGGGCTTTTATGGCACCTGGAAAATGAGAGCTTGCATCTGAGAGCTCCTGAGTTTGCTTGAGAGAGGCTGAGCATCCTCCACTTGAACTGAATCTTGTGATCTTCGCTGAGCTTATTCCATGTGTCTTCAGCCTCTGTTTTTCCTGGAAAATAAGTTTGTTTGCATCTTGCAGGAGTTGCTGAGCTTCCTCAGCTAGGCTGGACCTGTCACCTCCGGGAAAAATCCCTGAGTTTCCCAGTGTCAGGATTTCTGTGTGGTCTCCCAGTAACACCATCCATAGAAGTGAAGCGCAGCTTTGACTGAAACTGGTGGAATTTCTGCCTTGATTTCACCTGGGCTTAAGCCAGAACTTTATTAAGGAGAGCAGCAGTGAGGGGAGCTGTGAGGAATGGGCAGCGTTGAAGCAGCTCCCAGTAACGTGGCCGAGCTCCAGTCCCGCTGCCTCGCTGGGCAGCCCCGGTGCCCTCCTGGCACTCACCGGGGTATTTGCTGGACAGCTGCACCCAGGAGCTGAGTGCAAGTGAAGCTCAAACCCCCACCAGTCTGGGGGAGAAAAAGGCGTTTCATGGGATGCATCAATCCGACAGCAAGGGAGCTGTTCTGCTCAAAATTCAAATGCTCGTAATCGAATTATAAAGTTACAATTTTGAAAGTTGTCAAATATGTGCTAAGAATGCCCAATTTGAGAAAGCTGTCATCTGTTCACAGAGATGAGGAGCAGAGACTACATTCTCTCCTCCTTTTTCAGTATGTTCTGTTTTGTAAGATAAAATCTATAGATACAGTCAATTATTCAGGTTTTAAACCATACCGTGGGACTTGGAGTTCAACATGGAACCATTCCTTTGTTTTATAAAATAATAAAACCATTTCTAGAAGCTGATTTAAAACAACACTCCCTTGACCATTTCAGAGCCTCGCTCATTTGAAGTGGCTGAGTCTTAGTAATATAAAGGTAATATTGCAGTTCTGAGGAGATACATAGCAGGAAAATAACTTCAGTTATGGATTTTTATGTGTGATTAAATGGTCTGGCTTCAAACCTATTTTTAGAAATCTTCTGGTGTTTTGGAGAAATAATTGTTAAAACCTCCTTAATTTATTTTAATGGCCTTTATTGCCATTTCACTCTTATGTCAAAAAGACAAATCTGAGGCACAAATGTGCAGCAGCTGAAAATGCCTTTAAAAGCCTCTGAAATTGCTTTTGACACACATAAAGCATTTCGCTGAGCAAATTTCAGGACAATTGAAATTACCCAGTAAAATGTTTCTTAACTCTATCCATAAAACAACCTGTATGCTGCATTTTGAGCAATCACCTGTTCAGTAGCCCCAGTTCCAAGATTTCAAACAAAACTGCTGAAACAGGATGTAAAAGGATAACCTTATAATTCAATTATCAGGTGCTCCTCGCTGTTTTCCTGTTTTTCTTTGAAACAATATTTTACAACAAATTGGCATCGTAATTGGAGTGATACAGCTTAGGGATCAAGCAAATTAGCTTTGTTTGGAGCTGCAGGGATGAAATCATGTTTCAGTACTAGTAGTTGGTACTACTATGGAGCTTAGTCACTCAAGAAGCAGCGTTAATGATACATCAGTCAAGCTCCTGCCTGTCTAATCCCAATTTTGTTCTTTTAGCGTGTTTGTCAAAGGTGGAGGTAGGAGGTTCATTGAGTGGATTTTAAATAATTGCACTGTTTCTGCGTGGATTTTTAAAAGTTATATCCAAGGTAATTGCCTTCGGTCGGAAACTGAAATAATTCCTGGTGTGGATGTGCAGAACAGAAGTGGCTGAGCCTCTGCAGGAAGATGGCCCAGGGCTCTCTGGCAAAGCTGGTGTTTGGTTTTCTGGGCCCAAGACAACCACAACAGCTGCAGCCTTGGCAGCTGAAGTTAAAATGTCACCAGAGCAGGGAGTTTCTGATGGAGCCCCCATGCAGCCAACCAACCTGAAACCTGCACCCCAGCCCACGAATTCACAAGAAGAGCAAATCAGCCCCATTTTGGGTGGCAGCTGTTCTGCCCCGTGTCCACACTTGAGCTATGGTGGCTGTTACAGGCTGTGGGTGCAGAGCAGGATCTTGCAAACACAGCAGATGCTGTGTCCTGTGAATAACCATTGTGTGGTCAGCCTAACCTGAGAAAGGGAGATTAAACCACTCTCATTTCCCAGCAGCCCCTATTCCTGTGGGAAATGTGCAGCACAGCTTCGTAAGCCTCGCAGTCTTACTCACGAGGAGGATCTGATTAAAACGTCTGCCTAGGAAAAAACAATGTTAAAAACACCACTTTATCCACTGAAAGTGCTTATCTTGGTGAACAATCGTGCTGAAGTTAATAGGACAGCTCACAATGGAGCGCTCTGCAGGCTCTGTGACATCAAGATAGGAAATCAAGTAATGTCCTTGTAATTTAAATTTATTCAAAGGGTATTTTATTAAATACTTCAACATATGAATCTCTTTGAACCCATTGTGTCTACTGCTTTTAGTATTCCCCGTTTGCCATTTACTTTTCAAGTGGTGCAATTGGCTATTTCATTCACGTGGGCCCACGTGTCCTTCCTGGCTGCGTGGCTGGAACATTTATAATGGGGAGGAAGGATCGAGTAAATCATTTATGATTTTGAAAACTTGCACAAACGCACATTTGCACAATTATTTGCGAGTCTTCCAGCTTGGATGAATGCGCACAAACACGGGAACGGCAGCGCCCGCATGCGCTGCTTCCATGGATACTCCTGAAAACAAAATAAAAATGCTTATACCAACGTTTGAGGCAAGCAAATAAAGACAGGCTGCTACCCATCAATACTGCAAATTCATGGCTCATCCGAAAAGAATGAATATTCCTTAGTATTCTCCAAGCACAGCTATGAAGCTCCAGCACCACCGCTGTTTGTAATAAACTGAACACAACGCAGACTTTTTATTCCAGTGCTGTGGCCAAAGTGTTATTTGGTGTGGAGCAGATGTTAAATCACTCCAAGATCAGACATGACCTGCCTTGCAGGTTGTGTCCACAGGCACATTAAGAGGTTGTTGCTCTTCTCAGCCTTTGCAGGCATGTGAGCCCGTGCTCGCACTGTGAAAGGAAGGTGGCTGCAAATGGAAAATACTCAAATGGGTGTCTCTGCTGTGAAAAACTTGTTTTGTGATGCTGTAGCCTGTTTCTGGGACAATATATCCGTGTTATTGCACTCCTGGAGAGCGGACTTTCACCCAGGAATCTTTCAACACGAGCATAAACCCTTTAGTGAAGGACTTTGCTGAGATTCAGCCCATGTCTGCACTCTTTCTTTCCATACATCCTGCTCATGCCATCTCCGTTTCCTTGGTGAAGCACACGCTCTTGAGAAGGTCCATGTGCTTTGCTCACTGGTTTTAAGAGCAATTCTTAGCACTCCAATGTCAGCTTTGCAACCCTGGCTGAAGCAGAGCAGTTTTGCCAGCAACTGATTGAGTGGTTTTGGTTTTTTTTAACAGCCTTTTTAGGTTAATATTTTTTTTTTAGGAGCATTCCATTCATTAGAGTTTCTGAATTTGGAGCTGCCTTTATGGACATAGAGTTCAATCCCTTTAAAATACTGTCCATAGTATAAAATACTTTAAAATGCTGAGAAATTTGGTGCTGGAGGACCTGTCAGCAGAAGATGGGTTAAGGTATTATCTATTCTCAAATTAAAAAAAAAAAAAAAGCATGTGTCTCTTCAATGCACCTCTTTGAACATCCGTACAGAGGCTCTCAAATGATCTTATTGATGTCACAAAACATCCATTCTTCTTGCTCTGTGAAACAGGGATCTGAAGCTAATTGACTGAATGTATGTCACTTTAATGAATTAATTTGCTTTCTTGAACTCCATCTACTCTATAGCCAGTAGGGAGCTATCAGGCTACACGAAGGTTTTGGTTTTTCCTCCGTGGCTCTCAGCATGTCAGATCTCCCAGTGCAAAACTCAGACCCCAAAGACTCTGTGCACGTTAGCGATGCTCCCCAAAGGCTGCAAACCCATGCAAGCACATTTGTAATCCAGCTGGAAAGCTCCTTCTACTGTGCAGGATGCAATGTGGAGAATATTAATCTTACCTCGGCTTCAGGATCCTTCTGGGGAGGTTTCAGAAATGTTTTGTGGAGAGTCAAGGAGGCGTTGGGTTGTACAAACAGGATCCTCGTGGCTGTGTTGTGCTGCAGTTACTGTTTTATTCTGTATATAGTTACACTGCGTGTTCTGAGGACCTGACAGATGGCATTTGTGGTGGGATCTGTCAGAGCCATAGTAACTCATTTTGGGGTTTGTGGGGACCTTTGCAATGATGTAATGCAGTCCTTGGGCTTCGGCCAGAGGCTGTTACCTTTAACTGACCTTCTGCCATGGGCTTTTATTGCTCTTTTTAGACACTGCCGGGGCTTGCCCTGCCTTCTGGCAGCTCCGCTGGCCCTCGCCAGTGTAAACTGGTAAAACAAGTCAATACAACAATGTGGTTTTTTTGCTCCTGTGAAATTTCAACGCAGTGATTGTTCCTCCAGTACATCCTGTCCCGTTTGCTGGGTCACACAGTGTCACCTCTGCTCAGGTCGTGCTGTTCCACCTGTAGCTTTGGTCAGAGTCTTGCCAGGTGCAAAACACCTCATAAAAAGCTCAGGGAGAAGGGGAGTGAACCTGATGTCTCCATCCTGTAGTCTTGTGTATTTTTCCAGAAAGAGAGGAAAAAAAGAACAAATATTAGGAAGGGAAGCAAGTGCTTTCATCTCATGTCTAATTCCTTTGAGGAGGTAGGAGTACTTGGGTACTGAGTGTAATCTGAAGTCTGTTATTAACACCTCTCAGCTCCCAGATATTTAGTTGGTGTCTCTGTGGTTTATGTGTTAAAAAGCAGCAATTTCTGTAGAATTTCTGTATTGCCAAACTGAAAACGGAGAGGGAGCAGGAGGGGGAGGATGATGGGCTTGTGGCTCTGGGCTTGGGTAGGTTTCCTGCTTGATCTGGGGCCAGTTACTTCATCTTCCTGCCCCTCACTAGGAGGAATAACTGTGCTTCCTTTCCACCCACATCCCTCTCATTCTAATAATAAAATGGAAACGAAGATGTGGAGAAACTGGGACGCGGTGATAGGGCTGCCCAGCTCGGGGAGGATGCACGAGCACCGCTTTAACTGGCTTTGAAGCCTTTCGCTTGCAACTTATGTTTTATACATGCAATATTTGCTGTTTAAGCATGTCTTCCTTGAGGGACAGGATTAAGTCTGATTCTCCACCTACGTAGAGTTAACTGCTTTCTAGGAAGGAGGTGGAATTATGCCAATATGGAGCCAATATAAGAGAAGGGATCGCAGATTTGTCCCTTCAATTGGACCTTTTCCTGCTGGTCCTTCTTTTCTGAGCCAAGACTCATCTCAGGAAATAAATCAAACTATCAAACTGAAAAACTGGTCCTGCTTCCAAACATTACTTGGTGCTTATCTTCGTTTTAGATTTCTGTTTACTGGTATTTATTATGTCTCAGACTTATGGTTCAGCATCCAAATTCTTCCCAACAGATGGCAAGGCAGGATGCACAGGAGTAGTAAAATAAACAGGATAAATGCACAACTGCCCATATGTCTGAGAGGCTGATACACATTTATGACTTCAGAACAAAAGGGTGTTTGCAGCAGACAGCACCAGTGCTGGGCAGGACTTCATGGTTTTTTCTGCCTCATTCTAAAGCCTCACACTTTTTCAGTGTGTTTTTATCAGTAAAATTGCAATATATTTTGTCCTCCCTCTTCTACTCACAGATAGTTCTTTCCCTTAGTTATTTGTCTCCACTCCCAAAGTACATCAGTTCATTTTATCTTCAACATTTTAACGTGGAAGGTGGCTCTTTCCTGGGCTTCAGATCGTATTTCTTCTTTCATTGTGGTTCTGAGTCTTTTGAGGGGCACACAGAGGTGCAGGGGACCACGGCAACATTTGAGGCCTTCTCTATATTGAGATTTATCATCATATTAATGACAAGTGGCCTCTCTACTATCTCAGAATAGCAAGCCTCCGGGCAAGCTGCCTGCAGGATGGATAGCTCAGCCTAGACAGACTTTAGCTAGATTTCCCTTCAGATCTGGGGGCATTTTTGCCAGTTGTTGCATGCTGGGAGTCAAATGCAGTGGAAGCGTTGAAGCAGCTCTTGATTTAGCCTGGCAGATAGTCCAGCCCCTCTTTCTCCTCCTTCCCGTGGCATCCTGTCATCTCAACGTCTTTGTTCTCTTCCTCTTTTTGCCTCTCCTTGCTGAAATGTTGTAACCTTCCTTCTGATAAAGAGGTACATTTGAAATTAGCTGTTTGATGGCAGTGCACGAGTCCTTCTCTAGAAATCGAGTAGATACTGCCCCAGGTAGAAATTTAATATTTTTAATTTCTGTTCTTAACTCTCGACCATCTCTGTGCCGTCCTGCCGATGGAAAATGTATAATCCCTTACTTGCCCAAGGTATAGTTTGGGTTCTCTCTTTCTCTACCTGTTTTACTTGTTTGCCAGGATTTATCCAGGCTCCTGCCTCCTTTACAAATAACCCTGTGAGTTCTTCTTCAATAGAATTGAGTCATTTCTTGTCAAACGTTATCCATGAAGGAATGGTAGATTATAAACACACGGTCGCAGTATGAAGAGATGGGTGAAGGGAGAGCACGTTGTGGAATTACAGTATTTCCTGTACCAATTGCCAAGCCCTGATACGAATTAACCTCTTTTATTGTTCTTTTTCAAGCATTCTGCCTTTTAATTGCTGTTTTGGAACCGTGCCACGTAGTTGTGCCCTTTGAATGTTTCTCACTTAGCCAGTCCTGTTAGCTTGATAATGCCAAATGTTTCTGAGATATTCAGAAGCGCAGAACATCCCCTGCTCGAGTGGGAGAGGGACCCAGTTCAGGCAGGAATTACCACCCTTGTTCAGCTGCCAGGGGGTTTTTTTTCAGATTAACTTAATAACCATTTTTAAGTCGCTGCCAATTCTATACCAGGGGTTTCAGATCAGTTGTCTCTCATTTATACTTTTTAAATGATGCACTTTTGTGTGGAATATGGATGACTGGATGCTTTCTCCTGTCCAAATATATAGCATTCAATAACACTGGGCTTGTTATTGTCTTCCTTGCATCCCTGAGGCACAGTTTATCTATTGGTGCTGCAAGGCATTAAAAAGGAGCCATGACATGTCGCAATTATGACTTGAAATAGGATCTTGCCAGAGGAACATTGCCTAAATGTAATCAAATCTAAACTATAACTTATTGCAAACACCTACCAGAGCTGTGCACACCTATCTCACAGCTCGCTGGCTATCAGTGATAGCTGATAGCAAGGCACTGGACCATTTTGCTGGAAGATTTGTCGTGCTGTTGGGGTTTTTCAGAGTTCAGCCCCCAGTGTTGAGCTGCCTGCAAGCAAATGAAATAACAAACTCTCATTGCTGGAGGACCTTGTGACTATTTAGGCTGAGCTTTCAAAGGTATCCAGATTTGAAAGTTTGTGATACTCCTCCGTGTATGACTCACTAATGGCAGTAGTGGGCTTTAATCATCTTTGTCCAGTGTATATTCTAAATTCAAGTAAACCATAGCAATGCTCCTTTACATAATGCATATATTTTAATGCAAAATTCGCTAGACTTGGTTTCTTTGTGTGTTAGTTTGGTTTCAGCCAGATGATGAAACAGCAAGTTGCATTGTGTCACATCACATTTTCATCCACGGGGATTGTGAACAGGGTTGAATCCCTCAAATTCACTGAACGGAGCCCTGTTACTGGAGCCAGTGCAGCCAATGGCCCAAAATGGATTGTTAAACTCCAGATACGGCTCTGCTGAGGATGGCAAGGGGGAAGGTGATTTGCTGGCAACTGTGAACTACCAAAACTTCAGGAACTTGATTTCCATTGCAGAGGGAGAGCCCCAGACCTGCTTCCTCCCAGATTTAGCATCTCCTGTTCCCACTCTGCCATTTGATTTACACCTGACTGAAGGCAGTTTATTCTGTACAGCTGGAGTTCAGGAACATTATTAACTCATTATTAACTATTTCAGCTGGGTTTTATTAGGGGAATGGTTGGAAAACGTCAGTATCAGGCAGAGCTCTCCTAGACATGGTAAAACATCAGTTAATAAATCTGGGAGCTCAGTAACAGTTTGAAAATGTTGAACAGTTGAAAATGTTTCTTAAAACCGAGTTGCTAACCCAAACCAGTTGGGTCCTTACCCTCATCCTTGTGCCAGCCAGCAGGGGCTCAGTTATTTGCCATGATAGCAATTTGGGGGTCACCAGAGTGCTCTTTGCAGACAGACTGACCCCTTCCAGATGGAGCAGTAGGACACAGACAGCTCCAGTCCAAAAGCCCCTCTGCACACACTGAACCCGAGCCAATGAACGTAGCAAGAGGCTGAGTTTCTTGGCTCGTGCTTGGAGCTGCTTGGATGTTCCCACCCTGTGTTTGGATCAGAGCTGGTCCACATCCCCCCAGCTCTGCCCACTGTGAAAACACTTTTGTGTCTGTCGACAAAAGATGCTCCAAGACAGTGAGCAGACTTTCCAAAGGGTGAGGCTTCCGACCTCTATCCGAGCTTACACTGCACTGAGAGTCAACTTAATTTCATTTTTTGAGTTACTTGGGTGTCTCAAAAGATATTTATCCAAGCCTATGCCAATATCTGCTCGCTGTGAGGTTAAACATCCTGTGGTTTGCTCCAGAGGATGGGAAGTGTTTCTCCTTTGCTCTGCACGTTTTGCTCTGCTCTTGTCCTTGCCTTTAGCGCTGACAAACGCAGACGGTTCCGAGGTGCTTTGGGATCCTTAAAGATGCAAGACCTGAAATAAACCATGTAGCATTTAGGAATGATGTTCACAGCACCACTTCTAATTATAGCCGTTTGAACGATTCATTTGCAGTGTCCCGCTACGGTTGTGCTTATTAAAACAGAATCCTCTTTATAGTTTGGGAGCAAATTAAGAGGGGAAAAACATAGCTATCCTGTTCCATCCCATGCCTTTGAAAGAGGTTTACCTTCATAACTTGCTTTCTAGGGATATTTCCCTTGTTTTCACTTGCACTCCTGGTCTGATGTTTTAATGACTTACTCGGTGTCTTTTGGTAGCCATTTCCCAGTGACCTTTTTCCTCATTTTATTTTAATTTCTGTGTATAAATGGCAGCGTTCTAGCTGGAGACATTCTTTGGGCACTGCACAAAAACCCCATAGGGAAGGAAAAGCAGGCCAGAAATTTTCCACCCGAATTTTAAGCGTTAACCCAGGGCTTTGGCCACACAGAGAGCCAGCACGCTCAGCTCGCACCCCGGAGCTGGATCCTGCTCCAGGATCAGGGCCAGACCTGGGCAGCAGCACCTCACCATCAGCATCTCCAGCCATCAGCACTGGATTCAGCTACTCCCACAGGTTATCCCATTTTCTGGCATGACTGCAGTGCCCCGGGAGGGCTGAGCAAGTGCTTGCAGCTGGCCAGAATATGGGTACACAGCTCCTAATGCTGATTTTATAGCATTAATGTGCACCTGTTTTGGTGGCCAACTGGCACCGTGCTCAGCCTGAAATGTCTGTGTAAGCTCTGTATTAAAAGAGGCATAAGAATTAGCGTGTATCAAACATGTCATTAGACACGTGCCTGGTAGACACAATGCAGGATAATGAATATGATCGCAAGAATAAATTAATAACCGAAAATATTTTTTATACGTGTGCACACTTAAAACAGGGTAGGAACTAAGTGACACTTGTGTCACCAGTTTATAATTAAAATGCAGTGCTTGAATGAAAATGTAAGCTTCAATTAGCCAGCACGACCCTGCTTCCGGCTTTACTTCCCACTGAAAAGCAACGATAACAAGCTCACATTTATTATCAGAGTTTTTCCTGGAGCTGTGCACTGAAACATGCTCACATCTGAGCCCTTTCACTGAAGACATTTTTTCGCTTCAGCAGTTTGGCATGCCATACAAAGGCTCTCTGATTTTTAGTGATGTTCACCTCCTCTTACATAAAAATGTTTTCTGTGCATATTATTTGGTTTTAGTTAAAGTCCAGGTGCAGGGGTTACTGAAGAACCAAAGGGATGGCTCATCACAGAGCACAATGGGTAATTATTGCTGAGCTTCACTGTATTGCACAGACAAATCCTTTCTTGGAGCTCAGCATTGTGGCTGTGAGAAAGAAAATACCTACGATCCAGCCCAAAGTCCTACCAGGGTAAGAATAGATCCTGTGGGAGATGCTTTGCCCATTTCATTTTTAACTCTCTCGAGGGACAGAGCTTCGCAGTTTTGTTTAGAGACACTATTTTGCATTTTAATTTCACCAGTGGGAAGTTAATACATATATAAATTATGAGGTCTCCTGTGTTCCCATTTTCATCCCAAGAGGATGTTAGGCTTTTTGTAAAATGGCTAAATAATTCTCTGGGTTCTGCCCCCCATTAAAACCAAGATTTATCTTGATTTATGATCCACATTTTGCTGCTGCTTCGCCTGAGGTTTGAGCTTAATTTCTGCAAGAGAGGACAGAGTCCTTGGCTGTGCAGGCAGGAAGAAAACCCATCTTGGCTCCTGCCCAACCCCACACGTTGGGTACCTGGCTCAGCGCTCTGTGCAGGGGGCAGAGCCATCCACGGGAGATCCAGATCCTTGAGGTGCCTTTTGAGAGGTCCTGACATCTTCCCAATCCCCCCCAAAAATAGGAACCTTTTAGTCTAGGACTTATGCAGCCTTGTGTCCGTGCAGGAGGTACCTTATTGGGCATTTTTACACAATTTATTGGGCATTTTTACACATTTTCCACGTGCAGAGAAGGCTGCAGGGATCTGGGTCCCAGATGAAAAGGACAGGGAATGGCCACCTCAGCCAGTGCTTAGGAGAGCTGATGAAAAGCACACAAACCCCAACAGCCCCGAAACGTCAAGACTGAGCCTCAGAAAGTGAATTTAAGGAACATGTCCTCTCTGACAGAGATGGACCAAATGTCCACGCAGATATCTTTTGCAATGCCCCCTCCAATATTTTAAGCAATTTCTACAGGCAGAATTCTTGAGATGTAGGAGTGGATGTCAAGCCAGGATATCTCAACTCAGAATAGATATGTGCTCTTAGCTTTGGGTCAGGCAGTGACATGTGGTGAAGTGAGAGCCTCCAGGAACTCTTCAAGTTGTAAAAACTACAAAGCTCCTGGTTTTTCACTGGTGCTGTTCACATGGGACAGAGTGACCTCTCCAGAAAGCCCTTCCAACAGCAGCCGCAGTCTCTCTCAATAGCATTTAATAACTACCCATGGAGAAAATTACACTCTATTTAAAAGGCCAGAAAAATCATCTTCAGTTTAACTCTGCTGACTTTGGTAGAATTACACCAAAAATGAGTTCTGTCTGATATCCTTTCCCATACTAATGTTCAGTAGCTGGCCATAAAAAGCCTTTCCAAGGCAGATTAAACAAGTCCAAATGGTGAAATATTCTTTTAATTTTCTTTCACACACGTTATTTTAGGTATAGCTTGGAACTCTGCCCTTACGAGAGGCATCCCTTTAAATATTTACACAGCATCAATATGTAGCCACCTTCATACGTTTTTAATGATATGTTCCTTTCTAAATTAACCATTAGGTAACCCGTCCTATAGGGTTCTGTATTTTGCTCTGCATTTACACTACCCGTGGATTTTTATTTTTTTATTTCTCCGTGGAACAATGAAGATGTCAAGGCAAGGCCCAGGGGCACCGTGGAAATGGAATTCTTGGAGCACCAGTGCTGTTGCCATGTGGACACACACTCAATAGCAACTCTGTGCTGCCCTGAAAGCCAAGGGGGTGCAGCCCCAGCCCCACTGCTGGGCCCTGGCAGTTCAGTGCCAGCTCCTCGCTCCTGGAAATGTAATTCCCAGGGTCAGGGAGGGAAAAAATATTGAAGCAAACCCAAGCAAAGAAGGGACAGGAAGAGATATCTCCATTTGGAGGTTCTCCTTGAGAACCAGTAGGTTTCTGGATTTTCCAGAGGTTTTTCTCTTTTTTTTTTTTCTTCTGAATTGTGTTATTAGGATGCTACAACGTTCCGAGGTGAACAGGACCAACGCCGCCAACTGAGTTAAGGGTCTTTTTCTCATGATCCCTTTGCTCAGCCCTGATTCAGCCTGAAAACCCACAGATGAGTAAAAGTGTTGGTACAAGGCATGGGTTTTTATAACTCTGGGATTTTTGAGTCCTGTTTAATTGCACCACATTATCATAGCAAAGCAGTTTCTGCAGAAGCTGCTCGTGGCTTGTTTCCCCTCCCTCCCAAGGGCAGCACAGGAGATGGCTGCACCGTGAGATCACAGCTGCAGAACCAAACCCTTAGCAAAGCCTCAGCGGACAGACAGACAGACAGACAGACAGCATCCCTGACAAAAAAAGGACATCAGAGTTTATCCCATGCCCTGTTATACTGAAAAATATTCCCACACGCTGCTTCGCAAAGAGGAGTTTCACCCTTTAGAGCTGGAATCCAACCTCTCCTCCTCTGAAGGGGCCTTACCCTGTGCTTGGTTTGTAAGTAGCAGCTTCAGTTAAGTCAGCGGAGATTTTGTCTGAGGATAATGGGCTCAACGAAGTACTGGAATGCAATTTGCCTGAGTTGCAGGGTGTTGAAGGCAGAGATTGGGTCACCAGCGGTGCCCTTCCAGCGCCGGAGCGGTTCCGCGGAACGCGAGTCGGTCCCAGGCAGGATGTCACCGTCTCCTGCACTGCACATACGGCACTTTGTAACGGGCACAGGGGTATTTTCCTGTCTTCCCTCCAGCGAAGCAAATCTGGCAGGGTTTGGCTGCAGCAGTGACTTGTTCTCTGGGTTTTTATGCGTACTGGTAAAGCGACGTCGTTTGCTCCAAACAAAAGCCGCCTGGGCTTGGCATTCCTGACGGGTGCCCGAGGAAAAGAAGCCAGGCAGCAGCTGAAATCCAGCAAACTGCTCCCTTCCACCACGGGAAAGGCGAGGTATGCCCAAGCTGAACTTGTGCTGTTATTCGAGGGTTTTCTTTGGGTTGCAGAGGCAATTTTTTTTTTTGGTGTTTGCTGCAAATATGTTTAAATTCTCTCTGTTTTGGAGGCAAGTAGTCAATGCATCTGAAGTGCATACTTGACATATGTTTCTTTTCACATGCTGTCCTCCATTCATTTCATGCAGCAGATGCTCAGTTTACCACTTTAAATGTATTCTTATTTACTAGAAATTATTTTAGAAAATAGCTGTTTGGAACTAAACATTTCCAGCCCTTCTTCTGGGTGCAGGGAGCTCCTTTTTGCAGCTGTCCGGGGTGGCTGCATGCAGATGTTGACAGGTTAATTTGCATTTGAAGAGATGGATGCAGTGAGCTAAGCAAGGGTTTTTCTTCCCTGCCTCTGAAGGCAGTCACTTCACACTCCTTGCCAAATTTAGCCCCGATGCTACTCTTCTTAATTAACTAGAGCAACATCCAGGCTGAATTTGGCCCATTGTTGGCTGGCCATTTATTACAGGGTTGAATTAAACCCCTTGGCCGTGTAGAAGAAAGGCTCTTATTCTGAAAATTGATTGTACAAAAGTGAAACACAAGGACAGCCCTAATTCACAGCAAGGTAGAAGGTACAAGCTGGTTTATCTGATTTCCTCTGTGCTGTCACCAGAAACTGCATGCCCAACCTGGTTTTCCTGCCTGTTGCACACTGCTGGGGTCAGAAATGGTTTAGTAAAAAAGGAATCCTGATATTAAGAAGAATGTGCAGCTCACACTGCTCAATCCCCCTTCCCAGAGGGTATTCTTTTTCTTCTTGCTATGGGTTTCTTTTTTCCCTTTAAAATAAGTTTATATCAAGACTGTGAGCACAAAGACCCAGATTTAGACTTCAGTCCCTTCCATTGCTATAGGAAAAGGCAGAAGTCCTGATCCACAACGCTGCTGTCAGCCTCTAGGAACTGTTGCTGCTGGTCTTTCATGTGCCTGATCCATCCACATCGGCTCAAAGCGGAGACCAAAAGCTTCCACTGCTGCAGCAGGGAGAGGAGCTGGCATTCAAAGAGCTCTTCTTGTCCTGTCACCACCAAGGCCCCCACACTTTGCTTCCTCTTTGGTTTCTTTTCTTCCCTTTAGATGTTACAAAACTGTCAATGAAAGCTGCATCCAGTGGGTATTAGAGCACTGAGCCGAACCTACAGAGATATGAGAAGACATAATTAATGTTTCTCTGGGGTTTTTTTCGCCTTCTTTTCACCACACTTCTGTGCCTCCCTGCCACGTCCCTGCCGTGATCAGATGCTGGTCTCACTTCTCCCCCCCATAATCTGGATTTCAGCTCAGTTTGCTGTGCATCCCCCTGGCCGAGGCTGCCGTGGGGACAAAGTCACCCATCTGAGGGACAAGGAAACCCTTCTGAATTTATCAGTTTCCATGTCTATTTGCAGGCGTTCAGTGAACACTAGTAACACGTTGGATTCAGCCTGCATTCCTGGCAAAATCCTTCGTGGTCACAGGCAAATGCAAACTAATTCATCACCCCAGCCGTGCATGAGGGAGGCACTGGCACCGTGCACTGTCTCAAAGGGAAGTGTTTGCTCCAGTCCATCATCTGCATCACGCATGGAGCTTTTCTTGGAGATATCTTTGGGTTTTCTACGTAAGAACTTCAGGGGAGGGGATGGGAATGGAGAATGTTGCTGTTAGACAGGCATGATTCAGGTACCCATGGCGACATGAGATCACTCCGCATTGTCACCAGCACAAGGAGATTACCTTATACGAGAAGAACTAAGAATAGAATTTTTGACCTTCAATATTTCCTTATCTGTAAACATTAGATCTGCAGAGCAGTGCAGCCCTGCTTGTCAACAAGAAGAAATAAAAGAAAAATAAAACTAATTTAAAACCCCACAGTGGCGGTGGAATAAATTCATACATTTATCATTTCAGAGGTTCCCATCACTCCTGCCTCTTTTCCTGCAAGGTTTAAATGATTACATATTTTTTTTTTATATTATGTTTACTCTCCTAAGAATAGAACACATTTTACAGAAGCTCATATGGATGAAAAAGCATTTTCCTTTTGCACTGTTGCTCACAGTTAACACACACAAACCTACACCTTGATCTTTCCTAAACCTTGGTTCATACCATCAAATAAATTAATGACATATTTAGAAATTTATTTTTAAGTCCTTAAAAGCTGACTGTTTTATTACTTAAACTTTCACTTTAAGAAATATCATGGATCTCAGTGTTTGGTGCAAGACTTTATCTAGTCCAGTAAAAGGGGCAGATTCTTCACCACACTTGCACCTGCCCCTGCTCCTGCCAGCACTAAAATTGGGGATATTTGAGTGAAAAAAGATCCTGAAAGTGAAGAAATGCAGGATGAGGTTCTAAGCTTACCGTAACAGCTGGGAAGAACTTTGTGAAATGAAATTCAGCATCTGCTTCTGTAGATGTCTCAGGTTTTAAGTTTCTGAGGCAGAGGGTAATTTTTAAGCAGAATTTTAACTTGCACATACATGAATTATTTCTAGTGACTGGCTCAAAAATAGCGATTTGAGCCTGTGCAATGTGTTCACACAGGGCTGGAGCGTGGCCAGGCAGCCTGGCCAGGCCTGGCGACACGAAACTTTCTGCTCACACCTGGACCACGTACCCCGCCTTGGGTCTGGCACTGTGGGCTGGGGACACACTCTGTGTGTCCTTGTCCCTTCCTGGGCGTGGGTCACCAGGGAACAGCCAGAGTTTGGGGTCCAGATATCTCCCTGAGGTCTGAGCTGCAGTTTGGAGGCCAAAGGCAAAGTGCTGTCCCCTGGGAGCCGGGGCTCATCGTGCTGTGTGACTCAGAGGTGCAGCTGTCACAGCCTCCGTGGCTCCTCCTGTGATGGAGGCGCCGTGTTGGGACTGGGCTTCAATTCACCATCCGAGTCATGGTGCTCCTCGTGTGCTTCGTGGGGAGAAAGGACATCGTACTTCTCTGAGAAGAAAAAGGAGGCTGTGGTGTGGGAAAAGCAGCTCCCAGGTTCTCACTCATGAGAACACTGTTAGAAAAAAAAATCCAGGAAAAAACACATTTAAAGCACAAGGGGATGGCACTATCCCTGCTGGAGCCCCCAGAAGCCCGTGAAGGAACCTCTGGCGTATCCAGCATTTGCAGGCTGCAGGGCGTGTCGGGTAGGATTGTGGGGAGCTGCTGCAGGAAAGCACTGGTGTCTCATGAGAGCACGGCTCTCCTACTCCAGAGCCTGCAGGAGCAGGTCTGCAGAGGCGTTTAGGTGTTGCTGTGCCTGAAAAGTCAAAGCTCAGCCTACAAACCCCAGCGCCTTGGACAATAAATGACACCGAAGAGCAGAGCGCAGGAGCTGGACCCTCATGCTGAGCGGGCTGACATCAGACCTTCCCTTGACAACCCACAGGGCTGATGTTTGGGGCTGTGCCCCTCCTGAGGGATGGACATCACCTCTCTGAGCCCTCTGGATGGAGTCAGCAGTGCGGGAGTGCACGGCCCATCCCTCCCGGGGCGCTGGCGCTGCCCTGGCAGCACCACCAGGGTTAAATGACGCGGCAGATCCTCACTCTCCTGTAGGTGTTTGCTGGCCATAACCCGGTGATTCCAGTCCGTAGAGCAGAAGTAATCCACAGTCACCAGGCAAACTTTGTCCAGAGCTTATCAGGGAGAGAGAGCCCTGCTGCATCGGCAGCGCTGGGTGCAGGAGAGCTGCTGGAGCCGGCTGATGGTTCGACATGACTGAGTATTTTTAGAGCCATCCTATAGTGCAGGATTTTTAACTTCCATTTCACAGCCCTTGAAGCCTGGCAAACTTTCATTAACATTTGATGCCTTGAAGTCATGCAAGGTCTGGGGGGAAAGGGAGGGGAAGGAGGAAAAAGGAATGCACCTTTTTGGAGCGTGGAGTTTACCGAGTTGCTGGGAAGCTTAGAAAAAGCCTCCAGTCCCTCCTGTTTGTACCAGGTGGTTTTAAAGGACCCCAGCCATTCAGAAAGCAAAGCTGGAATTCCAAACCATGGCTGGGTGGAAGAGTCTGAATTAACATGTGAAATACCTGGAGTGCCTCTGGCCCTTGGGGAGTTGAACCCCACCACCTTGCAAGGATTATGCCTCTCTTCTTTGCCCATTTTTAGGCAACTTTGTTCATATAGGGCTGTGTGATCCATAAATCCCCAAATTATTTATAAGCCATCGCACATCCATCCTCGAGCAGGGAACACAGGCCATGGAGAAGTCAAAAGGATTTGCTCCCAGTTCCCACTGCCCTCACTGCCATTTCTGCTCAACACAAAGTAAGGCTTTTTAGTCCAGAGTTATAACCAATGAAAACAGTGCTTCCCCGGCTACAAGGCAGACTTTCAACTGGAAAATAAGTTAACAGAAACTCTATTTTTCCCCCCTCTAAATATACACACATACACACACACACAGAGCGTCTCTTCGTGCACACAACTGAGATTTTTCATAGGCTGAGGGAGTAGGAAGAAGAGACGTATTTTTGTCTCCTTGGCAAAAATATATTGGCAGCCTATCACTGAGTTGTAAAGATTGAGTAAGTACCAGAGCATGGCCCCGTTGAGCAGGGTTTGGAAAGCTGCCCTTTGGCTGCCTCTGCCCATCTGCCAGGACCATAGCAGGGACACTGCCCTGGGGGGGCTCCGCCTGAGGGCCCCCAGACAGCCCAGCCAGGCTCCTGAGGAGGACGAGGAGGTTGCACTAGGTGGAAGTGAGGAGCTGTCAGCTCTGCATCACGCCAGACGAGGTGTCTGAAGGGGAGAGGAGCTGTAAATCTCCCCCTGGGCATGGCAGCGTTCCCGGGCGGTGGGAGCTGCTGCCTGACTCCTGATGTGGACCTGGCAGGAGGTGTCACCAAGGGGGTGACAGACTGGTCCTCCCCTGCTTTCAAAACTCGGGGGGAAATCTGGTCCCCAAGATGTTGTTGTACGAGGGCAGGGAGAAACATGAAGGGCTGAGGGGGAAGGAGTGGGTGGCACAACAGCCACTGCAACCTGCCCTTTGTCCTGTCTTCCCAGCAAAAGGAAAATGTTTTGGTTTTCTCCTCCCAGTTGTAAACATTCCCAGCTGCCTCCATGCCAGCCTAGGACAGCAAAAGGCAATGAGCGTTTTTGGTTACAATGGCAGATGTGCCTAATGATGGTAAGGGCTGGGACTCTCAAATACATCATTTAAAGCAAATTCTGAGATTCCAAAGTGGATTTCTCAAAGCTCCCACCACCACTATCCTTCCCTAGTGCAGGTAGGGACATTTCATAGTAAAACACAATCTTGAAATACTGAAAGTAAACTCAGAAATTTCAGCAATAAAATATTTATGAGTCTGTGCTTTGGTGCATTGTAATTTTGCATGATACGTTTTGCTTTTCAAGACTGACTAGATTAAGGCTCTTCTGATTCATTAAACACATTTTCCCAAATGCTGTTTCTACAAATATTGTTGGGTCATTGTGTTTAGTTGCATTTATTAGCTGGTGTAACAAGGAACGTACGTCTCCCATAAACCTGAGAGGAACCCACTTAAATGTGTTGCTCTGAATCTCAGCAGAGAAGAAAACAGTTCTCATGAATAATTAAAGCTTAAAGAGGTCATGCTGGTTTTGCAGCCTCATTTTTATTTGTCACTGCTTAGTTTGCATTAGGAAAAAGGAAGTTTCAGGTGCAGGAGCCAAATGGAATCTCTTCTGCATGTGTTCATTTAAACAGATCTATTTGGTAGCCGTCTCCATTTTTATGTATTAGGTCATTTGTTAGCTGTAATAATTTAAATCAGTCCTGGGAATTAGAAGTTTAAGGTTTTTAATTTTCATCAGGCAGTGGCTGTGCATCCCTCTGCCTTCTGACCCGAAGGAGCAGCGGCTCCTCAGCCGGGCAGGGCTGGGGTGCAGGGAGTGCTGGGATGCAGACAGGCATGGGGTGCAGGCAGGGCTGGGATGCAGGAAGGGCTGGGGTGCAGGCAGGGCAGGGATGCAGACAGGCATGGGGTGCAGGCAGGGCTGGGATGCAGGCAGGGCAGGGATGCAGGCAGGGCTGGGGTGCAGGCAGGGCTGGGATGCAGG
>VZTF01005238.1:1258568-1302190 GCA_013397755.1 Cnemophilus loriae
GCCCATCCGTCCCGTCTCCTCCTCAGCTTTCTCTCCCTCCCACTTTCTCCCAAGCTTCTTTTCCTCCTCCTCTGTGAACCACCTCACATTCCTCCACATTCTGTCCCAAAGTGCTCCTTTGCTCTTTTTCTGCTCTTTTGCTCTTTTTTCACATTGCTCTCAGCCTTCCTCCACGATGGTGCAGCACCTTTCGGGTTGCACGCACTGCTGGGAACCCGGAATAACCAAGTCAGTAGTAACTCTAATTCAAGTTAAAATCCTACATGCTGCCTTTATATTCCCTTCTAGGATTTAACAATGGCGAAATATTTTTGTTCCTTTCATTTTGTCCTACTGGAAGCTGCTCAGGCTCTCCAGCAGCTCTGCTGTTTGTTCCCAAGGTTAGACATTAGCCCTGGGAATTCAGCTCGACAACGCGCCCAGCACTAATCTCTCCTGGTGGAGTGCCTTTCGCACCGATACATCGTGCAGATGATTACTGAAGCCTTTGCCTTGCATTTCCCAAATCCAGCCATCAGCAGGGTTTGGCAGTAACACCCCTTTCTCCCAACCTTTAGATTCCCTGTTGTCATCTGCCTTGTTTCTGTCCCGCATCACTGATTGTGCATGATCAATCTCTAGAGGCTTCGCTTCTATGTATAACTCAACAAGCTGGCAGAGGAACCAGGAAGACTCATTTGTGTGCTCCAAAACGAATGGAGATCCAACTCAAGGTCACTGCACTCCAAAGACAGACACATTACAAGCAGTCCTTTCAACTAAGATGATTTATGGAGTGTTATTTCCCCATTGCTTCTTCAATATCCAACTATTTTTCTGAATGCCATCATCTTGCGATGAATCTCCACGAGTTGAGGAGATGTGGAATCACCACAAGATTCCAGGAGCGTCCAAATATCCTGCATATTCCTAATCAATTCACTAGCAAGGTCCTATATCACTACTTTCCAGTGGAACCCTCATGCTTTTTTCATCAAAAAAACCCAACTTTGCAATGTATGAATGAGCCAAAAGAAAGTTTGTTAAGGAAGTTCAGCTCTAGATGTCAGGTTAGAGATATTCCCTTCGATTGGAACAGACAAAAACTCATTTAATGCGGAGAGGTAATTATTTAGTGCCTTGCAAGCTTCTGCTACAGCAAGAGATCTCACCATCAATAATCACAACCATCAGTAATCAATTCTCAGTATTGATTGCATCAATAATATGAACCATCACCTTATTAATAGAATCTCAATAGTATGAACAATTAATAACACGAATCATTTTTTCTACTGACTAGATCTGGAAAGTTTTTCCGCTAGAGAAGAAGACACCAGGTGCACCCTCTGCGTGTTATCCCAAACATCCCCAAGGATTTCCCAGGTCCTGGAGAGTTGTTTCTTAAATTTTAGACTGCTGTATGCCAGCTGCAAACCCTGCCTGGTGTGAAATGAAAATGTTTTAGAAAATGGGGGAAAAAATGGCAGTTTAAGAGTGTCTAAAAGTAGAAATTAAGAATAGGAAGGCAACAGCTGGAGGTAGTGCATGTGTGGAAGTTGAAGTGGCAGAAAATGCAGGGCATTAAGCATCCCACATTGCACTGGGTGTGCTTCAGGTACTTCAGGAAGCGCCCCAGAGGTGCCCATGACAGTGACTCAAATTATAAACTCAGTAGAGACTCTGCAGAGACATGAACGTCCATTTGCTTAAACTCACCCTCCCAGGAAGTGCTGAGCCATGAGACAGGGTTTGTAGACGTGCTGTGATCCTAAAAGGTGAAACCATCCAGTTGATCACCATGTTAATGAGGGAGAACTGATGACTTACCGAAGGAAAGGGAAACCATATGGATAAAAACCAAACTACCCCTCAAGGGAAACTTGATTCCAATTGTGCAAATGCAGGAAAAAGGCACAGTTTGACACTGTGAAAATCAACATGATTTGTCACTTTTTTCGGTGTCACTTTGCAGCGTATGAACTCCACCAGGCAAGACGAGGGCCTGTTCTCAGAACTGCACCCCGTACAGTTTGGCACTTCAGCCCTCTCACAACCACTGATGGACTGGCAGCAGCCTCCCTGGATCAGCATCCTTTGTACCATTGAATCTATGTCAGGGTCAAGAATACTGGGGGGAAAGAATAGATTTTGGTCCAAATCCTGGCTGGCATTGAGGCCAGCGCTGTTTATTTCCTGCACTGAGGTGTTGGTGCGGTGATGGTCGCTGTGGGGCCATTCACAGTTGTGAAAAACAAGATATTCTCTGACATATTGTGCCAAAAGCACTGCCAGTTACTAAAGTACCTCTTTAAATTAAGGTATTCGGAGCCAGAATGTAAGTAAGAGCTGGAAACTCATCGGAGGATGACTCTCAGTTCAGAGCTCTGATGGATGAAGGCTCTCACCTAAGAAGCCAACTCCAGCTCCTCAAGTGTTAGACTAATTTTAGCTAAGGTAGAAAAGCCAGCTACAGAACTCTAATGGAGGTTTCTACCCAAGCTCCCAAATCACTTTAAAAGGACGAGGAGGATTATATCAGCCATCCAGAAACAGCCTCGGCAAAGTGGCAGCAGAGCAAAATATGGAAGTGAGTGGTGAGACAAACTTCTGGGCTGCCGGGATAAAGGACTGTGGCAGGAGATGCAGGACGAGACGAGGTGTGAAGGCAGAACACAGCGAGTGTGGGCCGTGGTGGTGGAGAGGAAAGCAGACACAGAGAAGTGAGTTAACAACCCCACGACAAACTAGAAATGTTGACAGTTTCTTGGGGCTGAGCCAGGCATGAGAACGCTCACCGTGGCAGGGCTGACTTGTCTCTGACTTGAAAATCAGTTCCCCAAGCAGCATCACCGGTGTTGCCCCAAAACAACCACATCATACCCAGGCTGAGGAATTGCCCCTATTTCCCTGAGCAGTTGATTTACAAAATGCAAACTCAGCAGCAGGGCTGGAAGTTTGTCAGTCTTTCTCCCTAGAAAACACAGAGTCATTCCCTCAATAAGCTCTGTAAAAAGGAACAACAAAAAAGGCTAAAAAAGAACCCCCTGAAATTTCCCCCACTTTGCCATCCAAGCAGCAGCATGAGAGGATGTGGCTGATAAGGAGAAAATTGCAAATTGTAGCAGGAAGCCCCGTCAGCAGCGCTCGTGGAGTTACACAGCACGCTCCGTTATCTGCTGCTTGGCCAAGGAAAGGCAGCTGGGAAGGGATAGGAGCACTGCTCAATAACCTCAGTCATGAATTCCGTGGCCAAAAGGCTGGTTTATGAGGCAAACATTTGAAGAAACTGGAGACTGGGTGGCCTAAACCAACACGTAACATACAACTCCCCGTACTCTGCTGCTGTCCTGTGCTTCCCTGCTACCGTTGGTATTCACTGTGGTAGCACAAGGACACTCAGTACCTTTGGCAGCAGTTTTGTAATGACTGAAGAGAATTCAAAGGACATCAGCCAGACACTGTGATATGTTTTATTAGCTCCCAGATGTGCAGGTGAGGTGAATCTTTGGGAAATGAGTTTTGCTGCCGCGGGTTTTCTAACATCACTCAAGGTCTCAAAATCTTATAATGGAACAAAAGGCTGTCATAGAATTCAAAAGTCACCTTTGGCAAAGCATCTTTTCTGAATCTGTTCATTTCTTACACAGAAACACAAATGCACAACATCTTTGATGATATTTGCCCAGCTGAAAACAAGAGGTCAGCTGCTGAGGCTGTGTGTTTTCCACGTGAATTGTAAGTGCCTGAGCCTCCGTAGGCGTTTCCTGGGATGTCTTCTGGTGTAGGTGATCCAGAATCTGGAGATGCTTTACCAGGGTGTATAAAATAGTGTTTGGTGCATCCTGGATTGCAGAATGTCAAAATAACAAAGAGTATTTTGTTCAAAGAGTGAAATTGTTCCTGCCAGAATTAGAAGTCACCCCCCAACAGCAGAGGTGCCCCATCCCTGGAAGTGTCCAAGGCCAGGCTGGACAGGGCTTGGAGCAGCCTGGTCTAGTGGAAGGTGTCCCTGTCCTTGGCAGGAGGTGGAACAAGATGAGTTTTAAGGTCCCTTCCAACCCAAACCAGTCTGTGATTCCATGAACAGTGGATTTCTTTACCACCTGAGCAAGAGACACCTTCTGCTATGGGGCCAACTCCTTTGGGAAATCGTGAGCATCCCCTGGCATCGAGGTCAGCTAAGGCATCACATCTGGGCCACGAGAAACTCGAGAGTGTTCAAAAAAGGGTGGTTGGGACACGAAGGTCAAACTGCCCAAGAGGGAGCCTCGCCAGTCACTGTTTGCAGCTGTGGCACTGGCACTCAGACCACTGGAGTCAATTGTGACAATAAACGTAATTTGCGTATGTGGAAGTTGAAGTGGCAGAAAATGCGGGGCATTAAGCATCCCACATTGCGCTGGGTGTGTTTCAGGTACTTCGGGAAGCGCCCCAGAGGTGACCATGACAGTGACTCAAATTATAAACTCAGTAGAGACTCTGCAGAGACATCAATGTCCATTTCCTCAAATTCCACCCCCAGGAAATGCCAAGCCTTCAGCTTGGCTCTTCGGCCACGCCAAGCGTGAGCTCCACTGCAGTCTGAGACCACTGTGAAAAAGCAATGCAAGGAACAGAGCAGCACAGCCTTCCTTCTGTGGGACTGTGGTGAAAAGGGGCTGCGAGCAGCCTCTGCTTCCAGCAGAGAGGGCTTTGTCGAGGAGCTCCAGGAAGAGGCTGCAGACGGAGAAAGGGAATCAGATCAAGCACTGCCACAGTGCAGGCAACTTGGGGAAAGCACATTAGAATATTCTAAGTGCTAGAGGGTGGTGGTGTAAGACAGTCTTTTCTCTCCTGGAAAGTCTACGATAAATACAGGAGGGAGCATTTACTACACGAAGGTAAGAGAACGGAGCGAGCACGTCAAATGATGAGATAAACCAAGACCTGTTCCTGGAGAAAACGTGCTTCTGCCAGACTGGAGGGGAATGGGGAGCACTAAATAAGGGCCAGGCGAGAGCTCCCTGCCAGCCCCAGCTCCTCTGCAGTGCGTGGGCAGCAGCAGCTGCTCCGGCGTCTCCTCCAGCTCCTCGGAGCCCTCCCGAGGTGCTGAGCACACCGGGAAGGTGTTCTGCCTTTAAAAGCCTTAAAGAGGAGCAAAATGGAGCAGGCAGCAGATCCCGACTGGCTGTTCCTCACCTGACACCGAGGGGACTGCCGGGAAGCTCTGAGCAGCGGAAGGTCTGTAGGCAGCGGAGGGGGAGGACTGGAAAAAGGGGAAATTCATGTCACAGCAGAAGATAAGAAAATAAGAGACTTGAGGAGGAGTTTTGCTTTGCCCACCAGACAATTGAAAATAGATCAAAAGAAGAACCCAAAGGGTTTGTTTGAGATGACAGCTCCTAAGGAAGAAAGTGGGGCAAATTTCATACATTTCAACATTTTAAAATAATTTTCTTTCTGCCCGGGAAGTAGATGGGAAGCAACCGAAAGGGAGTAGGCCAGATTCTGATCTCACTGGGTGAGACAGATTTGAGTCCACTGCAGTGAAATCAGAATCTGGCCCATAAGTAGGCAGTTCCACTCCTTGCAATGAGAAACAAGTGAGTTCTGAGTTAGGGAATGAAAGATAGAGAAAGAAGGAAAGGTCTTCTATAAGTGAAATAAAAGATTCTTTTTTTCACAGTCTCAAGACTGGTAGAGAAACATGGTTAGGAGTAAGGATGAATTCCTTTTAAAGACTCAGCTGAGCTGAATTTGTTTTGGCCTGACCCTGACACACACGGGCAGCTCGTCCTGCCCAGCTGGCTTATTGAGTTGTATTGGCAAACTGTTGTAGCCCACAGTTGTGGGAATAAACTCCTAATACTTTTAGGTCCTGAGCATTTTCTGAACACAGAATCTACCATGGCAAAAGTATGACAATAACCCCAGGTATGAGCAGTGCTCTTCATCAAATTCATCTTCAGGATGGAACAAAAATACAGACTGTCATACAAACAAACTTCCAGGACTGGCAGGACTCTGGGGGTGTCAGACAGAATCTGACTCAAAAACAGCCTATGCTTTGAAGTTTCCAGCTCTCACAACAGCCAAACTTTTTTCAAAGGCAGACACCCAATAAATGTGTATTTAACCTCCCGAGGCTTCTTCCTCTGCTGGCTCCATCCTCCGCAGTGATGAAGGCGGCTCACAGCAGCATTGTGGAGTAGCAAATTCACATGAGGTGTGTTTTGCACATGACCTGCATCAATAGTTCATGGCTTCTTTTGTAATGACAGCATTAAACATCTCCAGGCAGAGGCTCATGGGAGCTGTGCTCATTCGAGTAACTTAAGGACAGGCTTGTGAAGCTCTCAGCAACCAGCAGGAGACAAATAATCAAACTTGGGACAGTTTAACATAGAAAGTTCCAAGCTGCAGGAAAATATCTAATGCTGTTCCTTGTGGTCTGAGGGGAGAGCTCGGGACTAGAATAGCCCCTGTTTGACCACCAGCAGCACAAAGCAGGTTCTGAAAGGAAAAGGAGGGGCACCCTCGATTCCTCTTCTCGAGGGTTATTTTATGACATGAGGAGTGAGAAGAAAGCGGAGGCAGCAGCTGCGTGTGCTGTGGTGTCAGTCCAGTGAGACAGGGGAGCTGTACTGGTGGAAAATCAAACAAATGAACACAGTGCACAGATAGATATTTTTGTGGAGATGAACATCTTTTGGCATGTCTGATCTCCTTTGCTCGCTATTGCGCACATCACTCGGCAAAGGGCTTCAGAACCTGTCAGCAGAGAAATCCTCCTAAGGAAAAACATACACAACTGTTTCTCTTCTCCCCTGGCAGAGTCCAGCACTGAGGCACTCTCACTTGCTATAAATAGAGGTTCTCCACTGATGTCCAAGGGAAGTGTAAAGCCATGCCATTAAGGAAACCCAGTCCTGCACGACGTGCTCGGATGGACACTGTGTTCAGGCAACTTCTGTTACAACAGCCCCACTCTGCATGTCACGCTTCTCTCGTGGTCTGTGATGCTATCTGTCAGTCAGCCTTCTCCGTGCTGATATATTCAGAAAACTTGTCATTTAAACATTCAGATATTCATGTGTTGCAGTAAATCAGGCTGACAGTCGGCTCTGGAACTGAGGCACAGTATTTAATCACAGAATAGATGCAACAAGCAGAACCATCGGTCCAAATTTCCCATGGTACCTTACTAATTGCCTTATTTTTAAAACACAGTCAGCTCCTTGCAACTTGTATTCCCTGTTTCAGCAAGCACTTGCTGTCAAATGATCCTGAAAGTAATTTCATTCCATGTCTCCAAACCATCCCAGAAGTCCCACATTTGCCAGAAAGAAATCGGCTGGTTGGTGGGATTTTGGGGTGGATGACCGTGGGTGTATTTACCTGCCTGCAGGTGACTGCTGTAGCCAAGTGACCACTTCTGCAGCTGACACTCACAGCACTCCTTCCACTGGTGCAACTCCTTTGGGAGAATCCCCTGCTTCACACTATTAATAGTGTGCACGTGTGTGCTCCAGCTACCCACAGCTGCTCAGGAGCTGCAGGAATGTGGCGTGTTGGCAGTTTGATCCAAGGCATCGCGAATGTCTGGTGTCCCTTGAGAAAACAAGAAAGGCTTCTCCAGCAGGTCCCAAACCCAATGTTTTACTGCATAAAGGAGAGCTGGAAGCTGAAACAGTTAGTGGGGCAGTGGCTTTGCAGAAGATGATGGAGAAGGAGGGAGCAGCTCTGCCCCTCTCTCCTCGAGTGTCTCCCACTGCTATCGGATATCGCCTCCCCTAAGCGCCTGCTCAGCACGGGGTGACACAAATTGCTATTGACAGAAGTCCCCCGCAGACAGGGCCCTCTGCTGCAGAGCTGCTCGAGTCTGGAGTGGTGGAAACCTATTTTAAATGACAACAGGGCGGTAATGCTATGGGAAGATCTTGTTCTGTAGCGTTTTCAGGATTAGGGCAGGGAGAAAACAAAAGTACAGCCTTGTGTTGACAAACATTGTCAGACATTTGAGGGCTCGGTTTTCCAGTGCTGATTTGTGCAAACACTTCCAGGCCATCAGGGAATGTTGTCATTGATAAACACTAACCACAGGAAATGGCTGTTCTCAAAGACACGGCTGATGCTATGGACAATAACGGGATCATGTAATGCATGGCCACCAAATTAATAAGCGTTTGCATCCTAGGCATTAACCTTCACTCTCAGTCATCAAAAAATAAAAACCCAGTGAACAATCTGCAGTGGTAGAGGCAGGATTATTAAAGGATTATTTGAGAAAGAGCAAGGAGAAGGCAGTATGCCATCAGAATATGGGATCACTACTTGGATTTGCTGTTGAAACCTCTGTGTATTTTGAGATCCCAAACCCCAAAACAAAGCTTAATCTTCACTTAGGCACTACAGTTCCCTCCCTTATCACGTTATCTGAGTACATCACACTCTAATTATAGTTGTCTGAACAACACTTAGTGAGATTGGGAAGTACTAACCTTGACAGAGAAGCCCTTGAACACAGAGTAGAACCAAGTCAGAAATGCTTTTTAGTTCTTAAATGCCAGCTAAGTATGCTGCAACCAGTGGAAAAAAATTGTTCTTACACCATCAACAACACTTCAGAAAATTTACCTCTTCATTATCATTAATGCAGATCCTGAAGTCCTGGCTCAAAATTCAGGAAAAAGTCATTATTATGAGGAAAAAAAATCTATTCTAATATTTGTATTTCTAAAAGCATCATTAAAAACATATCAGTAATCATTCAAAGAAAGGAGTAACACTTACAGCATCTCAGTGGGATATTATATCTCACTCTCAAGAGGTATCCAGAAGTGCTTCTCAATATTTTAGTATCTGTTAGGCAGTGATTGCAGTTTATTTATTTCTCTCTGGTGGGTACAGCAGTAGGAGTTAAATATTTCATCTTCCTCTTCCAAGGATATAAGGGACTGTATCCCCAAACTCAAGCAAGGAAGAAAATCTCTGTCCCACATCCCCTCCTGGGGTGGGAAATGGCTTCGTGTGCCTCAGGGAGTGTGGGCAGTGGCCACGTTTGCCTGCACTTTTCTTCAAGGCAGCTGCTGAGAAGCCTTTGAGAAGAGCTTCAAGGAGCTCAGCCCGTGTGCAGATGCTGCAGAATGGTTGTTACTGAGTTTAATTGAGGCATTTCCTTTTCTGCCACCCCTGCCTTTCCATGACTTTCATTCTTTTTGTGTTGCTTTGCATGCCAGGGCATGGAGATGGGTATTCCACCAAATCCCAGCTTTGCTTTGTTTTTATTTTTCATGTACAAATACAGCTCAGACTCTGCTGCTGTGCTTTTAGAGTTGACCACTGCCTCAGTAGCTTCTCCAGCTAGCTTTAATTTTTGCCAAATCTGAGTTTCAAACTCCATCACTATGAAGAAAATAGGTATTGTTACTTTTCCTAGCAAGCCTTTATTTCAGATATTTTGTGGATTGAAAGAGGCCTCAATACCCTGTAGATCACCAGAGATCTTGATAGCAACTTCAAGCCTCACTGAGAGTTTAATAAGCTGCTGCTGAATTACATTGCACTTGTTAAGTTTATAGAAAGAAGTTATCCAGTCTGCTGCTGTTATTAGCTAAGAAACATCACAGACACCAGAGAGGACCCTGAACCAGCATCTCTGGTCTGAACTACATCAAAAATACTGGGGAGAATATTTTGGATTCCTAGGCTTTGATACCGGTCCAAATTTTGCAGTCATTTGCTATTTCTATAATAATTTAGCCAGATAAACAATGACCAATAAATAATGACCAATCCCAGTATTCCTAAAAACTGAAAATAAAAAGGAACTCTCAAGCTCATCCAGATTTTTTTTTTTTTGGGGGGGTGGAGGTGGGGATGATTATCCTGTTTTTTAGCTCTGCTTGTCTTGCTGATACTCTTTCGTGTGAAAGGCTCTAAATATAAGAGGCAGGAAATGAAGGTCTCATCAGTGCTGTCCTGCTGGTGCATTCCAGCCCTGCGGTGGAAGGAATGGCTTCATGGCCTCTGTGAAAGTGAAAGTTCTGCTGAGGGGCCCATTCCACTCAGCAGTTTAATTACGTTGGGCCATTTTGCAGAGCCCAAACACCTCCATCAGTCCGTCAGCGCTGCCACACAAGAGGCTCGGGGAACGTTTCAGTCTCGCAGACGTCTTGTCTGTTCAGTGAGTTTCTGGAACTGAGGTGTTTGTTTGGGCTGTTGCCACGTCCACACTCCGTGAACGTGCAGAAGGAGCCTGGGGTGGGTGCTCAGAGCTCTCTCCTTCAGGCATGGCCCTGTCTGCACCACAGCTCAGTGACCTGGGCTACTTCTACTTTTACATCAGCTCTGGATAAATTCAACCAACTACCTTAATATTTATTGGAGAATCATAGAATCGTGGAATGGTTTGGGTTCAAAGGGCTCTTAAAGCCCATCTCATTCCACGCCCTGCCATGGGCAGGGACACCTTCCATTGTCCCAGGGTGCTCCAAGCCCCGTCCAGCCTGGCTTTGGACACTTCCAGGGACCCAGGGGCAGCCACAGCTTCTCTGGACACTTCCCTTACAGGGAGGAATTTCATCCTAATGCCCCATCTAAGCCTGGCTTCTGTCAGCGTGAGAAGGACACAGAATGCAATACCTACAGACAGAGAGGTGTGTACAGACTGAGGGACGGCCCCACCCATACACACACAAGCACATTGAAAAGCCTATTTCCTATTTAGATTTTTTTTTCCTTAATAAATAGAGAGGATAAAAATCACACTCTGCGTGTATTTCCTGTAAATTGCACACCTTAATGGAGAGACTCAATGAAATGACCATCCAGTCTCAGAGGCTCTGTAATGCTGGGAGTGATTGAGTTCCATGGCGTGAACTGCCGTGAAAATAAGCCCTGGGATCTTTAAAGGCTGAGTTTTGGATTGCCTTGCCTTGCCCGAGAGCCATGAGGAGCAACAGACCCTGTGCTGGCACACAGGCTCAGCAGGAGCAGGCCCAGCTGAAGTGCTCTCCCCACCTGGCAGCCAGGACAGGTGTGTCACTTCCAGATGTGACATGAGCCACTTACATCTTGTTCCCAGCCTTTGAAGTGCTGTGCAGAGCAAGCCTGAGCCGTCGCTGCAATTAGAGCCGATACATCATTTACTGGAAGAATTAAATGCGCTGTAGTAGCAAACCTGCGGTTGACACTCACAGGGTGCAATTTAAACCCTCCGGATTAGTAATTCTTTTGAGATCTTTGTAATCATTGGTAATAGGTAGTGAAATAAATCCACATTTATATCCTACAGACTGCAGCTGTGCTTCTGTTAGAGTGGTATTAACTGATGGGTTTTAAATCCTTCTGCCAGCTCAAGCTGTAGGCACCGAGACTCCTGTGCAGGGATAACTCAGCCTGGGTGATGTGTTCCCGAGCAGGAGAGCGCTGGTTAATGAATAATGAAAGCACCACGGCACAATCACAGCTCAGGGCTCACTCCTGCAGGAAGCTCTCTGGGGAGACATCCCCGTGTAGCTGCCTGTGCCACAGCGACCCAGCTGCAGCTCGGACTGTGGATAACTGATAGGAAAGAACACAAAATGCTCGTGGAAGGCTTTACCTACGTGGTCAAAGTGCTGAGGTGTCCGGTCAAGTGAGGGGTTCATCCAGCCAGCTCCGGCATTGTCCCTCCAGGGATCAGGAGTGCACACAGTGCCCTGACTAACTGCACAGGCTCCACTAAACAAATATGCCATTAAAAGCTGAGCCATCCCTGAGTGGGACACGCAGGCTTAAACTGCCGCAGGAAGAGATTTATGGACTTGTTTTCGCAGCCTAGAGAGTAATTGAAGAGGCTTCAGACAATTCAGCGTTTACTGGCTCTGATAAGGGAAGGCTGCACTTCACTGGGATGAGATGGGAAGGGTGATGGGAGCGAGATTGGCACTTGGAGTCCCGGCCATGGAGCAGGGACCCGGCGTGACAGCCACCCTGGGAACAAAAAGAAGCTTTGCAAACTCAGTACGCTTGTAAGATAAGCACGGCGCTGATAAAGTGAAGCACTTAGAGATTAAAAAACTCAAGAGAACGATATAAATGGCTGAAGAAAAGAGCCCAGGAATCCTGGCTGTCCCTTCCTTCAGCCCAATCTGCCCAAAATTCGTGACTTTAGAGATGGTTTCTTGACAGGTTAAAAAAAGCACATTTACCTGGTTCTGTTCCTCATGGGTTCTGTTTGCTTTGTTTTCGTTTAGGCATCTACAAAGGACATTGTTTCCGGATCAACCACTTCCCTGAAGACAATGACTACGACCACGACAGCTCAGAGTACCTTCTCCGTAAGTGAACAGGGATACCCAGCTGTGGCCAGAGGGGCTTCCCTGGGCTTCTCTTCTGCAGAGAGCAACCCCGGTTTTACTCACTGCCAGACTGGCCCAAACTGGGCTGCACAGCCCAGCGGTAGCACACGTCCAGTTCATGGTGCAGCTGACACAACCATCACCCTTGGGGACCCCCACTTCATGGAGTCATTGAATCGTGGAATGGTTTGTGTTGCAAGGGACCTTAAAGACCATCTAGTTCCAACCCTCTTGCCACGGGGTTCCAAGGATTTTTTCCAAGGGTTTCCTTCAGCCGGGGGAATGCTCATGGTTTTGATGTCCGTTCTCTAAACATCGTATGGCAAATTTTCAAATGACAACCACAGCTATCGTGCCAGATTGGTGAGGGTATTTTACAGAGGGAGTATTTATAGGGTTAGTGTAACAAAACAGGTTTGAGGAGTGGGTTCCAGCCCATTAGGAAGCTTTACCTAATGCTTAAACCCAACCCTTACTCAAGCCTCAGCCTTTGCAGCTGCTGAGCCACCTCCCCCCGCAGTGAAATTACCACACTGTAGGAAAGAAGCTGAAATTTCTGCAGCTGACAGCAAAATCCCAGCATGAACAGGGCCGTGGCTTCCCTGCCTGGCCAGCCAGCCACTGCTGCTCAGTGCTGGCATGTAATACCCCCAAAAGGGATTTCGTCCACCTGGTGCTTGAAATAAGGGCAATTGTTTCACCTCCTCCACGTGAACATTCTCTCAGCTGATGGGAAGTCTTGGAACCCAACCGTGAAACCTGCAAAGTTGGAGTTTGGTTCCCCTTCCCCAGAGGACTCCTTGCCTTGTTGTTCCTTCTGAGCAAAAGAGCTGAGCAGCCAAGCTGAAAGCAGTGCCCTTTACCAGGGAGAGGAACTGCAGCTCACAAGGTGTTGGGGAATCAGGGAGCGGAGAACAACGCTGCTGGCAAGGCACAGAACTCCTCAATTACTATATTAATTACCTGAAACACCACTTAGAGAACCACTCTGCCCTTCTGCTCACTTCTGGGCAACAACTTCTAGTTGCTTAGACATGAAGAAGGGAAAAAAAATCTCCCAAAAGTTTGCCTCTCCAGAAAACCCAGATGTTTTTTTCCTCTTTGGTCTTGTCGATTTAGATCAGTCATAGCACCCGGGTGACACGATTTCAGAGCTCAGGCAAAGGCAGAGTGTGAGCACAGCTGCATTTATCTTTCATACAAAGCCTTGGAAGTAATGTTAAATTGATGCCAAGTCAGCTTTAGGAAACAAACATCATTAGTAAAAGGAAAGAGGAATTAAGTAGCATCTTGATAAAAGCACATTATGCCTTCTTTATATGGAGAAAAGTGAGAACTGGGAAAAACAGTCTCCAGCTCCACGTTAAGACACGAGACTGGTAAATTGTTTGTAAGTGTGCTTGTGACAGGTGTTCCTAAAAGCTATTTGCAAAAGTGACTAAGTACAGATCTTAAAAACAAGTTGGTCCAGCCCTTTATGCCTTCTGCAAAATCAGCCTCCGGTGTCTCCCCCGCAGAGCCGAGCTCACCTCGCAGAGTCTGCACGGAGACAAGGATCCTTGTCTTTAACTTTCACAAGAACAACTGCAGTTTCCCATGCATACAGTTGATTTAGAGATTACTGAAAGGTTACATGTCTAAATCCAGAGGAGATGAGCTCATACCTATATGTAATAGGGACCAAATCATTGTCTAAGACAGGATATTTGCATCCTGTTTCAAAGGGACGTGAGAGCTTCTGTCCTGTTTTTGTCCTCTGCAACACCTTTGCAGCCTACTGGCTCCATATCATTCTCCACTGTTTCTGGCCATTTCTTGGCACAGTTTCTCAGAGGGACATGCTGGGGCTGATCCTTATTTTTCCTGCCTGGCTTAGACAAAGGCACTCACACTCATGGATTTCATGCTCCTGAAAGAGCAGCATGAGGGGCCTCAGCCTCTTCCACAGTCCCCAATTTAATTTGGGCTTCAGAGAAATGCAAACATTGTAGTGCTAGCAGCATCGAGCCCTGGTTCAAAACTCCATGGAAATCAGTGGCAAAAACAACTGATTTTAGGAGCCTTTGGTCCAGGGTGTGGGTAGAGGCAGGAGTTTGGATTTTGCCCTTGGGTGTTCAAGCTGCTCCCTACAAAACCAAGCGAACGACAGCGCGGTGACAACTGACGTGCAGAGGAGCTCAGACAAGTCCCTTCCTATTGAACCTTCCCCGTGGCAACACACGCCCATCTGTGTGTCTAAAAAAATCCCCCTCACATGCCTGAGCAGGGCCCCAGCGAGCAGCAGATGTCCCGGTGCCAGCACGGAGAGTCCCCGGGCTGCCGCCGCATCCCCAACGGCAAACGTGCCCCGGCTTCCCTCTCTCCTGCTTCCCTCCGTCTCCCGCGTTCCTTTGGGCACACGAAACCCGAGCTGCTGCCGTCCAGCATCGCACGAAGCACAGGCACCTCTCCCTTTGCAGCAGGGCGATCCGGTCCCCACTGTGCGCTGGGGATGTCGGGGCTCTGCTGCTCCGAGCGGGGGGACCCCGCTTCAGGGCCGCCTCTACCCTTTGATGCCCTTCCTCCCTGCATGTTAGAGCATCCCCTTTTCAAAGCCATTCCCTCGGCTCCTGCCTTGCTGGAGATTAAAAGCCCGAGCCGAGCAGGGTTTGCAGCCCCGTGGGGAGGAGCAGCGCCGCGGCTCCAGCGAAGGAGGTGTCACCGCACATAGCGGTGCACAGCAGGCGATGCAAACCGACAGGACGGTAAACAAGGGGGGGAAGAAAGCCAGGGAGAAAGCAAAAACCAGATTGCCTTAATGTTTTTTGATGTGCTGTCATTTTATTAGCAGTATCAGGAGACATATGTAAATTCTACGTGGTACCTTATGAGCTTCCTTTGAAATTTCAGAGCTAAAAGTACACATTGTAAGGAAAAATATACTGTGGAGTTTTTCAGGAAGAGAACACTGTGTGTTTTGTTTCTCTTCGCATTAATTACCTACTATAGGAAAATTATCTCTGGAGATTATTAGTACAAATGGAACAACCACCCCCTATATTTGGCACGTCTGACAAGTTCCTTCCAATGAGATCACTGAAGCATTTTGGGAAAGCTCTTTGATTGAGCTGAAATCATTATAGACAGCATGACCATAAGGTACAGGAAACAATATCCAGAAAGGTTGGGACAGAGGAGATTTTAAGCCTTTAGCCAGGGCACAAACAGACAGACAGAGATTTGGGGTGCCTCAATGTCCAGCAGCAGAGACTGACTTTGAATCTTTTTCTGATAATTGACTGTAGAAACTGACCCAAAAGCCAAAGCGCTGTTAATTCATACCACACACGAAGGGATACACCCAGGACAAGGGAACAGGCTCTCACCTCTCAGCAGGCTTTGACCAGAGACCTTACACCCGGCCGCATCCCTTGGATGTGGCAGTTCCTGCAGGACGCTGTCTGAATAGCAATGCGCCCGCCTGGACCGGGTTCAGATCCGGCTGCAAAATGCCCCATCTGTGAAGGACACGTGCAGCGACGCTGCCAGTTTGGGAAAGGATGGGCTTTTCTCGCTGTTGCGGATCGATACAGGCGGAAGCTTCCCGGGCAGGGACCGTCGTTTTGGTTTTGCGTCTGCACCCTCCCTCCGAGTCCCGGGCCGAGCCGTGCGGGGCCGTGCGGGGCGCACGGGGCGATGCTGGTGCGGAGCCCCCAGCCCCGGCCCTCCCGCAGCCGCTGGGAGCTCTGCCACCAGTTACCGGGGGAATCGTTAGGAAGCGATTCACTGAGTCGGGAACGCCGCGGCTGTGGACAGCAAAACGAGAACGCAGCAGCTGGAACATCTGCGCCTCTCTCGCGGGGAAACGGGCGCCGCTCGCCGTGCGTGTCAGCCAGGAGGATGCGCCCGGAGAGACCGCGGCGCTCACGGCACCGCAGCGGCCCAGATGGCGTTTTCTCCTCTCCACTCACTCAGCCCTGCGGTGCCCGTGCCCTCCCAGCCTGCCGTGGGGTTTCCATGCCGCTGTGACAGCAGCCTCTGACTCTCGCTCGCCTTGGGATCCCCCCGGCCTGGCACCCCTCGCCCTGCCAGGGCTCCCCTCCGCGCCCTCGCCTCTCCCCAGCTTCAGGGTGATCCTGTTTTCCACAGCAGTATTCAGCACCTTATCTCCCCTTCTTCCAAAAAAAAAAATCCTCTCTCCACAGCAATAAAACTCAGTTCCTCACTCTGCCTTTCAGGAACCCCTGCCAGCTTTTACCCCTTTGGTTTTTACAATACAGACATCTCTCTTCTCATGCTTGTTTATTTTTTCTCAGCCCTTTTGTTCCCTCCCTGCCGCTTCCCTGTCGATTGCCGCTCTGTCTTGTTGTGACCCGACTTTGAAAGCTGGCTTGAAGTGGTGTTTTAATATTTTTGTGGGGGATTTTATGGCCCACGCTGGTGAATGGACTGAAGCATGAGGAATTTTAAATGACTACTTTGCTGTCAGGAAACTAAACACAAACATCTAAGACGCACTTGTTAAAATTCCTTCCTTAGAAATCTGAAAGGTTTCGATGTCCTTAATATCCAGCAAAAGAAAAAGGGGTTATTAGCTGTGCTTGCTGGCAACGTGGATGCTGCTAACTTCAAGAGCTGTAATTTGCTCACCTTGTGCGTGCTCCGTGGAACAGATCCGTCTGCTCCAGCTGTCCCAAACCTTGTAGGGTTCATAGCCAGCTCATGAATTTTTCACTGCTGCTCCCTGCGTGATGCTGGGTCTTACTGTCACTTATCTCATGCTTTGCCAGAAATATTCTGCATCAGAAAATGGCAATAACGCTGGGCTTCCTGGGAGAAAGCTCGAAAGATTGAAGCCACTCAGCTGAGAGTCTGTGTCACACTGGCCACCTCATGGCTTCATCGTCCCAAAAACATGCCCAGAAATGCAGAATCAGTGATAATTCTAGACAAAAAGGAATTAAAAAATGATAATAAGTTAGATATTAGGAAAAAGTTCTTCACTGAAAGGGTTATAAAGCATTGGAGCAGGCATCTCTGAGTATGTTCAAAACATGTGTGGATGTGGCTGGCACTCAAGGACATGGTTTAGTGGTAAGCAGGGTGGAGGTGCTGGTTTCACAGTTGGATTTCATGACCTTAAAGGTCTTTTTCAACCTTAACAATTCTCTGATTCTATTAAATCATTCTTCTTAACGATTTTAGGAAAAAAACTGGGGGTTTGAGACTCTAATCTCCACACCTGCACCTGAGGAGGCACCCAAAATTATTACTGTCTGTCTTCCTCTCCTACCTGTCTCCCTCCAGGCATCGTCCGTGCCTCCAGCGTGTTCCCCATCCTAAGCACAATTCTGCTGTTGCTGGGAGGACTCTGTGTCGGAGCAGGAAGGATTTACAACAGCAAAAACAACATTATTCTCAGCGCTGGGATTCTCTTTGTTGCAGCAGGTACGTTCTGTTTAAATTGAGCTCTTAAGAAGTGCTGCCTTTTTCAGCTGGAAAAGACTGAGGGAAAGCTCCTTGGCAGTGTTTTCCCTGCACCCCTTTCCTGGACCGAGGGCGTTAACAACACCACACCAGGCAAATTTCTCAAGACAAATTACGCCCTTGAAGCCCTACAATAAGTATATTCTAAAAAAGCTTTTGGTTTTCCTGCAGAAGGAAGTGAAATTCAGTACCAAGCATGTTTTATACTATTTAAAATGTATTAAACATTAGGTGAATCAAGCATCTCTTATACCTAGGGCCTTTTATTTTAATATGAAGGCAGGAAACATTCACATCTGATAGGTGAGCCCGTTTTTCACACTAGAAACATCTGAGAGAGTCAGCCCCATTGTTAGTAGCTCTCCCTGCAGCCTGGATTAAACATGCTGCATTTAGATGAAAATTCAGCAAGGTGGAAGAGAACTTATCTTGATCAAGGTGAACAGCCATAGCCCTGAGCTCCAAATGTATTTTTATCATTCTTCTGGATGTTAGAATCCCACTAACAACATTAGCAAGCTCCCACATGCTACTGCTTTTCCACTGTGGCAGTGAAGAGAGGGGGAAAAGTCCTGCTGAGTATTTTGGGATCCATGTGAGCACACGCAACCCATACGTTGATATGTCGGTTGTTTTTCAGGAATAAATGAAACCTTGAGATAAATGCAAGAGTAAATAAATGTAATAAAACTTCCTTGTCTCAGTCTTAGAACCATTCAGGTCCAGAAAGTAACGTGGCTTGAATTTTATCTCCCCAGCCACATAACCACAGATTTATGTTTTCCTTCCTCTAGGTCTAAGTAATATCATAGGGATCATTGTCTACATATCGAGCAATGCAGGTGACCCAAGTGACAAGCGAGATGAGGACAAAAAGAACCATTACAACTATGGCTGGTCCTTTTATTTCGGAGCCTTGTCTTTTATTGTGGCCGAAACCATAGGTGTTCTGGCTGTGAACATTTACATTGAGAAGAACAAAGAGCTGAGGTTTAAGACCAAGAGGGAATTCCTTAAGACTTCTTCCAGTTCTCCCTATGCCAGGATGCCAAGCTATAGGTACAGGAGGCGGAGGTCCAGATCCAGCTCCCGCTCCACGGAGCCTTCTCCATCCAGGGACATTTCTCCGGTTGGCATGAAGATAGCAGGCACCATCCCCATGAACGAAATTTCCATGTACACCCTTTCCAGGGAGCCTTTGAAGGTTACCACGGCTGCCAGCTACAACGCAGACCAAGAAGCCAGTTTCCTGCAGGTCCACAACTTCCTCCAGAAGGAATTTAAGGAAGGACTCCACGTCAACATGGTCAACAGGAGAACGACGCCTGTTTGAAGCACCTTCCTTCCTCGTGCTTTTTGAAGAGATGTCCAAACTGAATGGATCTGTCAGGAGCGATGTTAAAATACCCTCTCACCTCTTTAATTGTGGCATGTGTTGAGGTAGCAAGTGGAGATCCTCTGGACCAACATAAAGATATTTACACGCTCGTAGCTTTTTTCGAAGCTATTTGGAGTTTGTTTATTTCCGTTCTTGGTGTCACAAGATGAAGGCAGTTCGTGTTCCTGCACTTTTGTAGTGTGTACACAGTCTTGGAGAAACTGCAAAGGACTGACCACTCTCAGTGTGTTTTAAAGGATTACAGAAAAATTGTTGTACTTTTTTTTTTCTAATATTGAGATCCCTTAATACAAACTTGCAAATATAATTTATAACCAAGCCCAAGGATGAATATGAACTACTCATCAAGTGAGCCACTTTCCTTTGACACGGCGTAAGCTTTGCCTCTTTCAAAAAAACAAAAAAAAAAGAAAAAAAAGAAAATATTTTTGAAGGCGACACTTTCTAAAACTGACCTGTGCCACTGAAACCGTAGAGCACCCACGTACTGAGCATTACAGACTCCCTGATGGGGTGGGAAGGGGGTCTCCCACTCCCGGGGTAAGGCATCCCTTGGGGCAATGCAGGCCGAGGAGCAGAGGGTGGGTGCGTCTTGAAACACCCGGAAAGGGAAAAGGTTAAAGTAGGTGGGACTTGAGCATATTTGCGAACATCATTTCTTGCCTAACGTTTAGAAAACTTGAATTCTCACTTCGACGAGCCCTAGTGCCTGATCCGGCAAGGTGCTGAGTGCTGGCTGTCAGGAGCCCCTGGAGACTTCCTAGAGCGCGGCGGGGAGCGGGGCTGAGCCGGGGCGGCCGCGGAGCCGCCGCTGCCCCGCCACCGCGCCCCCGATTCCCTCCCTGCTTCACAAGTGCAACACTAACGCTACTGGAAACGGAGATCTCCGAGCAACGTGCGTCGGCAAACGAGAAGCGAACGCGCCCGGACTCGCGGAACTTCCCGCAGCAGCGGGAGCCGAGCGTGAACAGAGCAGATGACAACTTTGTATTTTTTAAAACAGAACAAAACAAACAAAAAAAAAAAGATAGTCACCGTTTATGAGATATTTATTAAACTCTTTTTATTATGAATTAAGTGCCGCATGGTGCAAGGTATAGTTGCTTTTAGATGGAAATGGTGGTTCGACCTAATTTAATTTATTTTGTAATGATGCATCTACTTACGTGCAGAGAGCCCACAGCAAACTCTATGCATCATGTAAGGAGGGAACTAATTTGTACCCTTTGCTTCTGTATGTTTCTAAAAGAGTCTGAATTTTTTTTTTTTCTTATAAATTCGTGCTTTCAGTTTTTACACTTAGGCTTGGATCTCAAAGCTCGAGGGCCTGACTCAAAGGTAATTTAATTTAATAGTACTCATGCTGATTTTAGAGACCACTCGACCAAGCCATATGAGAATGAGGTGCCCGATTCCCCTCAGATGAATTAGATGCAGTGAGAGAGGAACATCTAATTCCTGTAGATTCCTTTGAATATCCCCACCATCTTTGCCCAGAAAATCTTTGCTAGCAGAAGACCGGACAAGTGGTGACAAGAAAAAAACCCATAACTTGGAAAGTTTGGGTCACGGGTAGGGGGAGATCTCAGCCAAACTGTTAAAACCTCTTTAGTCTTAATTTATCCTATGATGGCCCCAGGGCCAGAGACTCAGTGGTGGTTTGGATACGAGGCTTTCAACTAGTGGAACCAAGTCCTCCAGGGAAATCCTGGAGAAGCTGCCTTAACATCCCGAAAAGCAAGTTGAACCCCCTCTCCCCCCAGATAAACCCTGCTCAAGCCTCTCTCCTCGCAAGAACCAAGACACAATTCTCAATTTTAAGCTAGAGTCTTCCCCTAGTCACTGTTAAGCTCTGCCTGGCCCTCAGCCTGGCACAGCCACATCGTTATTTTGGCAGAGGTGGGTTGGAGCCTTCATCCCTGCTCATTAAGAGTTTCCATTCAGGTTAAAACTCCGCTGGGATCCTTTTTTCAAACCTCTGAACTCTGAGAGCTAAAGCGAATGGAGCGATGGGAACGATTTAAAAGTAGAAAATGTTGTGCTACTTTCTGTATCAACACACTATGGAGAAAGATGTTACACAAGCTTTTTAAAAAAAATTCAAACAGGCAGAAAAGAAAACTTTTTTACCTACTTTTCGGCTAGGACAACATAAAAGGGTTCTAAAATTAATAAAGTTCTTGATGAAAGGTTTTTTTTACAAGAATCTTTATGCTTTCAAACAATAAATTATTTCCTACTTTTTGAGACTTCGTAATATTAAAATACTTTGATTAGCTATGATAGAAGTAGAAGTTTGCAATGAAAAAAAACAACCTTCTGTCTCATTAGTGTGTCATACTAAGTGCTAATTAATTTACATCTAATTATAGTCAATGTATTTTTCAAGTGCAATTTCCCAGAACTATTTGTTTCCCACTGTGTTAATAAACTAATAGTTAGAACTAAGTCCTCATCCGTGTTTACTGTAATTAAGAATAAAACCATTCCCTTCCAAACCAGGAGTTAGACATAGGCTGTTTCTCTAAACTCACGTACCTTGAACTGGAAGTGGACAGTGTGAGGTTTGCTCCGCGCGCGGGTTTTGTTCTTTTTAGTCGTCCTCCAGTGAATGTGCTTCAAACCACCCATCTGATTCCAGACAAAGTCCAAGGTTTTTCTTCAGCCCAGCTCAGACCTGCAGAGGCACGTGCAGTATTTTTGGGAAAAAATTTAAAAAAAGTCTTGCTGAACGTTTTGGGATGTTGCTCGTTGCCAGAGCCTCCTCCCCCAGGGCAGGGCTGGGTCCAGCAGCTCTCCAGGAGTGATGCCCTGTTTGGGTCCAAGCTGGAGCACCTGCTCCTTCTCCAGCAGGCACCTTCAAGAAATGGAGGTGGAGTGGGGATCATGGGATGCTCACGGGGTCTGGACAGGGGACAAAGGCATGGGGAGATAGCAGGGACCAGAGCTTTTGTCCTGTGGGACAACAAGGGCTGCGACTGAAAACTCAGCAGTTAAGCTGCAGTGCAGTAAATTGTTCAACCAAAGCCAAACCCCAAAAAATTCATTTGACAATTTCAGTAAAAAAAAGAAAAAAAAAGAAAAAAAAAATCCTCAAAAACCCAGTCCTTTCTCATGAAAAACTTTGATTCTGACAAAACTGAAAAATTTGCAGCATTCCTGCCCATGAACAGTCTTGCTCCATGGTTGATCTATCTGAACAGAATTAGATTGTGCTCAGACTTTGAAACCACTCAGTGATAGCTTAAAAAAAATCATCTGTTCTTCCACATCTCTCTGGTTTCCCTGGACAGCATCGAACAAATGAGCCCCATTTCCCAGCAAGGCCTGCAGATATCATAAAACCATACCATTAACAATAATCGGTCTTTTGGTATATAACATACTGTAGCAGCAGAACTAAAAAAAAAATAAATGCTATTAGATCAGATTTGATTTTCCAAGAAACAAAGTTTCAGGTATACCACGAGCTCTCTCTTCCTCGTTTCTCATACAAAATAGGAGTAAAAGGCGAAATCACTTCAGCTGCCCAGACATCTAACAATAAACTATTTTTCTATTTCCTTTTCTCTCTGTATGGATCACATATCCACAAGGGCTAATATATCACGTCCCTTGAGGCTACATTTCTGTCTGCAGTTCTAAAGTGTTATTTCCACTGTGCTTCAGTTCTACTGGTATAATCACAACCATGTATAATGTACTTAATCCTTACTTTTTAAATAAACCATTTTAAATGTATTTGGTTTTGTGTGGAGAAAGGTATGTAGATTTTTAATTTCCAAATTCTCTAAGCTGAGATTTCTGTTTATTTTTTCACGTTTTTCACTGTTCAATTGCAGCAGGCCATGTTACTGGGGGCCAATATTTCAGAGGAGACAAAATTATTCTTGTGGTCCCAGAGACCACAAAATCTCCAAGATAAGCTATCTTCACAATATTTCCACTTATTTGGTTGGAAATTAAAAAAAACCTTCTCATTTCCAGCTTAAACTTGTCCCATATGAGACACACTGCGGTTTCAGTGCCCAGTTTGAGCCTGGCGTGGCCACTGCAAACCACCCTCGAGCAAAACAACCCAGAGTGTTCTGAAGTGTCCTCCCCGAGCCTGTGCTTTGCTCCAGCTTTTGAGGGTTCTTACGAACTCAGCTCGAGCATCCTCCCCTCCCTGATCTTGCCCATCTTGCCTGAAGGAAGCCTGACCCCACGTGCTGCAGCTCCACGCAGCCTTGCTCTGATCACCACCACAAAACCCCAGCGGGACGAGCGGTGCCGAACGCGGGCCAGCGGCTGAGCAGCCTCTCCCCACTCCCAGCCATCCCCGAGTCACAGACAATATTTCTTCTTCAAACACTTCTTTTAACTTCACCTCCCAGTTCCTCAGCCTCCAGACTGTCTACAAAGATGAGGACTGGCTGCCTGTCTCTACCCACCTCTCCCAGGCTCATGATGAATTGGCACGTCTGGAGGGAGGCAGAGGATCCATCTTTTCAAATGCCTCTGACACGCGGTAGTGAAGCCATTTAGAGCTCAGGCCTAAAGCTGCTTCCCTTGGACTGAAATAAATAAAGGCTTTTCCCACATTTATGAGCAAGTCCGTGGGTAAATGGTGACCCCGGGAGCTGCGGCTGCCCCGCTGTGAACGGGGGTGTTGGGAAAAGTGGTGATGTTTGAGGAGGGGGGAAGCAGAGACAGGCTTCGGAAAGTGGGAAAAAGAGGATGTGGCATTTCCTTGGAATGAGAAAACCAACAGACACGGGCAGGGCCGAAACTAAAAGGGAAAGGAGAGGCTCTGCACCTGTCTGCAATCCAGCTCGACTTTCAGCCGGCGCTGCCGTGCTCCCAGAGCCAGGGGATCGCTTTCCCCAGCGGCACAGCCGGCACGGCCCGCGGTATTTTGGGAGCACGGAGCTGTGGGTCAGTCACAGGGGCAGCAGGGACGGCCAGCTATATACAGCAGGGTGGGAGTCTACTGAAAAATGAAACAGCCAGCCAAAGCACACACACACATTTAGCTCTTGCCTCCCACGATTTCAACCCCAGAATCGGGGAGCTTCCGGAGGGCGCTGGTGGTGGCATTCCCAGGTATTGGCTGTGCACAGCCCACCCCAATCCCAGTGGTGTCACCACACTGGGGCAATGCAGGCTGGGGAGCCCAAATATTACTGGGGAGCCCCTTTTTGAAGAAAGCTCTTTGCTGAACTTGCATTTGAGCTGAGAGCACAGCAGGTGCCATCGCCCCTTCTCTGGGTTATTCTCACCTGGGAAGGGTCTTCTGCAGAGCATCGTTCTGCAAGCAGGGAACCACAGAGGGAGGTTAATCTGGTTGTGGTAAACACTGAGGCTGGGCTGGAAGAAATACAGAAGAGTCCAAGTGCTGGGGAGCACAGCCAAGTCACCACCTCTGCCAGGGAAAGAAACAACACAATAATTGGGCTTCAGACATCTCCTCTGGCATTTTCTCCAGAAGAGAGACAGAATTGTGTCCCTCACTCGCTGCTGCTAAAGTGCAACAAATTGCAGCCCTCCCTGCTTTCCAACAGGTCCTCATTAATAGTCTGTTTATATTTCATGTGATATCGATTTTTAAATGTGAATATTTACCAGCTGACACAGGGAGACTGCAGGAACTATTCCCAGAGGATTAGGTATCACGGTCTTCTGGACGTGCAAAAAACTTCCAGGGTTTGCTTTAGTCCTGTGCTCCTCCAGAAATCTGTTTTGCTTCTGCATTTGTCAGGTGCCCACAATAACCCACAAAACCCTTTTTTTCCCGTGGGCTGGCAGCACTAGGTCATTTTGGGGGACTGGGGACAGTGTTTCACCTCAGCTGCAGCAATGTGAGCTCGGGAAGCCACCGCTGCCCATGCTGGGGCTCATCGAAGCCTTTTCACACTCCCAGCTCCACTCTGCAGTAGGGAAGGATCAATTATTCCCTTCTGATTTCCCTTTAGTTGTTTCCTGGAAATCAGGAAACTCAAAGCCAAACCAAGCCCATAGAACTTATCCAGAATGAAGGATCTAAATGAGAACAAAAAGTGTGATTCTTGCCAGCACTGGAAGAGGCACAAAGACCACCACCGGTGAAAAAATTAATGAGTTCCCACCCCTGAAGTCCTTGTAGGTTGTAATTAGTCTAAAGCAGGATCATTAGCACTCGATGCCTCAGCAACCAGAGCGTCACTTTGTGCCCACATTTGCAAACACACATTCCCTTCCCTCTGCTCCACCTGTGGAGTTTGTGGCATCAAGGAATTGAAGTCGGGATGCAGCTCCTGAGATTGACTGATGTCTAGTGAAATTTAACAAGAGTCTACTTCAAAGGAAAAGGCATTACATCTTTAATGCATTTCTTTTCTGGCTTAAAGTCTGCTCCCTTTAGGCCTTTCTGCTTTCATGAGAACTCTTGGCTCTGGTTTAAGTGGAAGCCTCTAATATCTCTGCCAGCCCCAGAATGGGCGTGCCTGTGGTCCCTGGTCCCTGCCTGGCTCCAGGTCCCCACTGCCCTCCCCGTTCCCCTTCCCCTCCAATTTTGTACCAGGTCCCTTCACTCTGGCCCGCAGTTCCCACATCCCAGCAAGGATGGGGCACCAGTTGCCATCCTGGGTGCCCACGTGTGCCTCTGCTCCACAGGGGTGTCTAAGCCATCCCTGTCAGGCATCAAGCAGAGTAATGTTAACCCCTCTAAGGAATATTTCAATTACCGTTATTTTGGACCAATATTTTTTAACTTACAGGTTTTTTCTCTCCTTTTCCCATGCTCTCCCTACACTTTAATTCCTTGCTCCACATTATCCTCATCGACTTGAGCTGACACCTCTGCACCTTTATTTTGACATCAAACTGGGGTGTTAATAAAGCAGGGCTGGAGTAGCTCTGACATTATCTTGACACAATGATATTTGCAGCTTTCCACTGGCATTTTTTTAACCATTCTTTTAACATTCAGGTACTGTCACCCTCCTCAATTTGACATCACAATTGTAATGTCACCTCCACAGTGGCCTCTGCATTGACATTACCATCAAATTGGCTTTACAGTCAGCTGAAATATCAAAGGGAAGGAGAGAGGCTGGCCCAGCCCCAGCAATCTGGGCTTAAGGCAAGAGAAGTCACTTCTGGAGAAAGGAATGGATGTGTTGGGTGGCTGCTGGAGTTACTGCAGGCATCGAGGAGAACCTGGTTGATAGGAAAGTATTTGAGAGTATTTGAGAGATTTTGCATTAGAAAAAGAAAAAAAAAAGACACAAAAAATCCTAACAACAACAAAAAAAAAGCAAAACAAAAAAAAACCCCAAACAAACATAACCCTCAAAAAACCCCCAGCTACTCAGAATAGTTCAGGTTAATTAAAAATAATTATAATAAAAACTTAGTTTAAAAATAACTATAATAAAAATAAATAATAAAATAAACTAATTGGCTTATTTTATCACTTTCTGCCACGGTGCTGGGCTCTGGAGGCACGTCCAGCTCCGAGCTCCTGCGAGCCGCAGGCGTGGAGCGAGCGAGCTCCAGGGCTATTAAACTGCTTAGGATCAGTCTGAACTCAGGCCCGGCACTATTATAAACACAGATGTTTTTATAACCTCGCTGAAAAGTTAATCATCCTATTAATGCCTATTTCTGGGCATGCTGCAAGTCAAGGGATCTCAGCCCCTGCGCGGCGGCTGCGGCCGCTCCGGCGAGCGCCCGCCCGGCCGGGCGTGGGAATCCAAAACAACCCGGGTGGGACGGGGCCGAAAGCTGAGCTGTGCGCTGGGAGCCTCCTGACACAGCCCAGCAGCTGCCCGCGGCCCCGGGGCTGACATTTCCAGGCGCTCAGATGCGCCAGGGTTTCGGGAGCCCTCGCGAATCCCCCGCCGCTCTCCGCCGGGAGCGCCGGTCCGGAGCGAGATGGACGAGAGCAAACCCCTGAAGGTCCGGCTGACGTTCTCCGTGATCCTGGTGGGCATCTCGCTGCTCTTCGCAGCCGTAGTGACTGACCACTGGGCCGTGCTCAGCCCCAGCGTGGAGAAAAACAGCAGCACCTGCGAGGCGGCTCATTTCGGGCTCTGGAGGCTCTGCACCAAGCGGATTTTCATGCACGAGCAAGGTCCCAAAGAGAAGAGCTGTGGGCCCATCAGCCTGCCAGGAGGTACGTGACCACGCGTGGGAGAAAGCACCAGGACTCGCACCAGGCTTTGCTTAGGAGGCTGGAGGACACGGCAGAAGGAAAAACAGGCTCCACGTCCCCCGTGGCAGAAGGAAATCAGGCACTGAGTTTGGGAGGGGGTGCGTGGGGCTGTTTTCGTTGCCATCCCTCCTGTTGGGGGCTGCTTTGCTGTGTTGCCTTGCACGTCTCTTTGTGACCATATTTGAGTCTCCCGTGCAGCAGCAACAGCGGCGGGGAGAAGGGGAGGAGGATCGGGCACACTGGGAATCACAGAGGGAGACTGGGATGGTGGGAATCTTGCTGAACCCCAGCCAAGGGTCCTCCAGGCATGTTGACAGCAGCAGGCAAGAGAGAGGATTTATGGGTCCACCAAACACAGCTGGATCTTCAGGATTTCCAGATCCATATAATCCCAGAGGAACGGCCCATCCACGGTGGGCGCTGGGCTGTCCCTGAGCTGTTCCAATAACAGCCATTCCTCAGGGCAGGGAGGGAGAGGGACCTGCAGGATGATTTGTCAACTTCCACCAAAAAAAGAGTCATAAACGGAGTTTGAATCAATTTCTCAAGGACTTAGGGAGCCTCCTCACTTCTCACCAGAGGCACCTGCTCCCACACACGTCTCCACCTCCAGTTCAATCGATGGGGAGGGCAGTGGGCACGGCAGCTTTCCGGGAAGGCTCCTCCACTGCCATGGTTAAAGGAGCTCATTATGTTTTTGCTGATTGCCAAGTCAGCAACATCCACGCCGTTTGCACTAATACACTCCCTCTGTGACTGAGCCACGCTGCTTTTTTAGAAGGCTTATAGGGTACTGGATGCCTTCCAGAACAGAAATAACAGGATTGCCTTCGTGTTAGACTCACTGCTTGAAATGAAATATATGTTAACACATATTTGAAAATTTCCTGTGAAAAATCCTCCTGCTTGGGCTGACTGTATATTGCCTGTATTACTGCAATTCTTTATCTCTTTGGCCAAATTACATGTTGTGAAGAGAGGAGCTGAGCCTCAGCATGTGGATCTGCCTCTAACCAAACTTGGGAGTGTGTCATCCATATGCTTAATGTCTCTCAGGAAGGTACTTACGTGCCTGGAGACGTACTCGTCGCTGCACGCCTTTCCCCGCGCACGGAGAACTCCCACAAAAGGAAAAACAATAGAAATTGGTTGATAAACAGCAAAACTGCACGACCGTGGGGTAAATATAAAACTCATAAATATCCAGCTGTCTGCACAAAGCAGATTCGCAGGCAGGGCACAGGAAAGCAGCCACTATCTTTGACAGACATCAGCATGTGCTTGCACAGACGTTGAATCACATCCCAGCGCCGCATTCCGCCAGGCACAGAATAACTGGGAATTATGGAGGGGCTGGACTGTCCCCCACACCAGAGCTGGTTCATCCAGCTTTTAAAGATATTTGGGAATTTGGATGATAGCCTGCGTCATAATCACATTCTGAAGGGTGAAATTCTTACCTCAGTTATAACGTAAATACCTTCATCCCTGTCTGAGCCGGGAGAGGATCAGAGCAAGGGGAGGGGAGCAGAGCCCCGGGGCTGGGGCTGGGGCTGCCGAGCGAGGCTGCAGCCGCACGGCTCCTGTTAGACTGATTTCACACTTCTGGGAAGGGATGTCGGCAGGGAAACACCGGGGTTGTGAAACCTGCAGCAGCCGAGAAAATGTGAATGAACAAACGCGCAGTAAAAGAGCAGATGCAGGCACTGCTTTTCCTGAAAATCATGAGACATAACCAGACATTACTGCCAGGACTGGGAAAGAGGCATCAGAATTTATCACTGAATTAATAACCATTTACCAGTCACTCCCTGTGGAGGAAATGGATGGCATGATTAACGTTATTTATTAGATTTCGAGCTCAGCACAGTGCAGAGTGGGGAGGGTGACTTGGCTCGCAGTCCACAAAGCACGGCTGTGATTTAGGCAGAGCTTTAAAATTTTACAGCACCCATCCGAGAGTGTTGACAAATTGAAAAGGGTTCAGCATCCTGCTGTAACAAATAAAAAGATCAGGGAGATGGTTGTTAAAACCAGGCAAATTCAGATTAATGCTGAGACATTTTTAACTGTGGTCAGTGGGCACTGGGGCATTTTACTACCAGCTGTAAACAGAGTTCAGTGTCACTGCCCGTAACTCCAGTGCTGGTGCTGTCCTGAAAAGTGGCTCCTGTGGTCTGGGCAGCAGCAGGGATGTTCAACAGCTTGAACAGGTTCTTGTAAATACAGGAGCCTGAGTGCAGGCAACTGGAGAGGAGAAGTGCTCGAGCAAATGGGTTGTCAGCAGGGCTGTCTGTTCCCTGTTACAAGGGACTCACTCTGCAAGACAGGTGTGAAATTAAACTGCTTGGAGAGACCGTCTCTAAAACTCTGTGTGTGTCTAAGGCCTCGTTGGCCAAGTCAGAGCCCAAGGCCTGACCCCCTCCACTGCTCAGCCCTCACCTTATCAACTCCTCTAAGGTCCTGTCTCCCAAACTCATCACAAGTGGAAATCCCACACTAAAACCCAGGATTTTCTGACCATCCACCCTGCCACGAACCCCCCGTGCTCTGTCCGTCTCGGGTTCCAGAGCAAGGTGGGCTCCAGCCCTTTCCCAGCCTGTCACTCCAATGCTCACAGGGGAAGCTGCCACCCAAAACTCTGCATGGCCCAAACATCTCACGGTCTTTCCACTCTTTCTTCCCCTACAAAGTCTCTAAACTGCAGCTCCCCAAGGTTCAACCACAGTTCAGTGTGACTGCACTTCTCCTGCATCCCATGCCTGCATCCAGGAGTGATGGATCTGAAGGGCAGGGAGCAGGAAGGCTGTGAGGGGGTGACCTGGAGGGGTGAGGACACTCTGTGATAAAGCATGTCACAACCCTGAAGTTCACGCGACCGCAGAGCCCCTGGATTGTCCCCACCAGCACACGGGGGTGACCTCGTGGCAGAGATAATGCAATTGGGGTGGAGAGAAGCAAAGATTGCCACACAGTGTTCATCCATTATGAACCCCAGTGTAAATCCTATCCGTTATGTAAACGTGCTGTGACATTAATGGGCTTTTCTCTTATTCATGACGGCACCAGAGTCATTGCAGTGCCTCAGTTCTGCTGAATAACAGCCTTGTTGAAACAGATATCCCCAGCTCAACAGAGCATGGAAGCCTCTTAAAACTGAAAACAATTCAGCATTTCACCAAAACCAATCTAGTTATATTTTCCCACAACAAATGCATTTTCCAAAAACACCAACCCACTTGTGTGATGGCCCCTTTTCTCATACCTTGGCAGAGCTTTGCTAAGGGCCACAAGGGACAGAGTCAGCTCCATCTCCTGCAGATAAGCCCATCTCTAAAAGGTTTATGAGGATGGAGGGTGGACTGGGCTGGGTTGGTTCCCCTGCAGTGGACACAGAGCTGTGCTGTGCTCCCACCACACCACGTCTGGATGCCTCCACCTTTGTACTGCACGTCTGGGGACTTCTTTGAGTTCAGGCTTTTTGGAGAATTAATGAAAAGCTAAACCAAACAATCCCAAAATAAAGTGTCCCAGACACAATGCTCAGCCTCAGCCACCACTGAGTTGCTGGTGGAGGCACACAACCACTGCTTTGAGGCTCAAAATTCACAATTAGAGTCACAGAGGGCTGAGATCAAATGTATTTCTTCCAGTCATTTGCAAGGATAATAAAGAACAGGTCAGGAGATGCCAGAGCTAAACATTAACCTCGTCTCCAGCAAGGAGAATCTGCAGATGAAATAAAAGTCAGCTTATAAACTTAAGTAGATAAGAGCGTCTCGAAGGAATCTTCCACTAACAGGCCCAAAAACGCTGCTTTGCAATTACCTATCTCCTGGGAGAGGGAAAATAAATCCTCCCTGAGTCACTAACTCCACCAGCCGCCATTTACATGACAGAAAAAACCCACAAGAACCAACAGGTAGAGCACAGGGATCTTCTGCCAGAGAAATACATGCTGTAAGGAACCGCTGAAATGCTCTCTGTGCCCACAGGCAGAAACCCACAGCAGTCCCAGCACCCAGCCTGGCTCGGGCTTCGCCCTGTGCTGCAGCAGCCTGTCCCAGCCTGGATGTGGAGAGGGCCACAACTTCTCTCAGGCTTCCTCCCAGCATCTTCTGGAAGCTGCTGCTAACTCCGTTATTTAATGGAAGCGATGCTGGCATTAACCAAGGGGCCCCTATTTCCTGTGTTTCAGGCAGCCTTGGCTCCCTCTTCTGGGCCATTGGGAGCCCCCCGGGTGCCCGAGGGGTGCTGGGGTGGGTGCTGGGGTGGGTGCTGGGGTGGGTGCTGGGGCAGGTGCTGAGCGTGTCCCCCCAGCCCAGCTCAGCAGCACGGCGCAGTCGGGGCTGGCGCCGCTCAGCGCGTCCCCACCAGTGCACCCTTCCAGCCAAATTCCTGGCGAGCAACTGTTCTCCCAGCTCCACACCCCTTCAAACCCTCAATTAAATCAGTTATAAATAGCAAGAACACCCTCCACCCTTACCCTGCTGCTGCCAAAGCTCCGAGTCAGCAAGTCCTCACCAGACCCTTCCCACCCTGCTGAGGCTGAGGCTGGAAGTCTCCCGTGTGCCTGCTGACAGCAGTGACATTGCTCCCCTGGCTGACCCTCGCCAGGCTGAAGAGGAAAAGGTATCGTGGCCATCGAGAGACTCAGCTAACAACTTGCCTCACCCCCAAATCCCCCTGGCCCACAGTCCTGATCCCTGCTCATTTCTCAACCCCCCTACAAACACCTCGTACCTGGCGCTGTGCTCGTGTGAAGTCCAGACAGAGGAACTTCATAAAGCTCCCTCTATCTAACTCTGCTGTCTTATCAAATTAACTTAATAGGCTGCTCTGATGGGATCAAACTTGGATAAAGCCCATCATGAGAGCCTCTTTGCCCTCGGCTCGTATGGTCTTCCCTTCCCTGGGCAACTGCTTGGGCTTTAAAATGCTTTGGTCTTTTTTTACTTTGGTCTTTTTTTACTGACAGACAAAAAAAAAAAAAAAAGCCCTCAGAGTCCTTATTTTAGTGAAAGACCACGTGCTTTGCTGCATTGCAGCAGCCTCATCTCTGGGACCCCCATATCAGCAAACCTCCTGCATGCACCAAAATCCCCCCGCTGCCACACACGGATCTGCGAGCTGCAGGAGGGGGGAGCCGGCAGGGAGAGGTGGATGAGGACACTCCATCCTCCCTGCTTGGACTCCAGGGTCACCACGCCCCGATGGGGTGATGCCACTGCGCGTGGGCTGGTGAGGGAGGGGAGCCGCCAGCTCAGCTGTGGGCACGGCAGGTCCCATCCCCGGGAAATGTTGCAGCATCGAGAGGCAGAAACGTGTGATGGCCAAAGACAGAGCGAGAAAAATCATCTGTAATTCACGTTTTAAAGAGAAGAGCAATCAGCTATGAGAGGGATACAAAAGGTGTCGGAGGGGCTCCAGCCTTGTCCGTGCTGGAGCCTGGTGTCCTCATCTGCTCCCGAGGCAGTCAGATCCAACCCCAGTTCCTCGCTATCACCGAGGGTAGGGAGCCTCAAAACCACTGCAAGTTTGGTACATCAATAAAAAGCTAATTCAGTTTTACTACATTTTATCAGAGGCTTCCAAGTGCACAAAATCGAATTTTCTTTTCTCTTTCAGACCACAACTGCTCCTACTTCAAGCACTTCACTCCAGGAGAGACCTCGGAGATATTTGAAGTAACCACCCAGAAAGGTAAGAATGATTCCAAAAGAATATTTTCCTAATGTTGTATGAAGTCATGGGCACACAAGATCTAAGGGAAAGGGGTCCCCAAAACGAAGGTTCAACCCTGGTTCCGCTGAAAGCAGCAGAATTTCTAATAGGCATCATCAGCTGGGAAAAATGTGGAAAGTGCCCTGGACAAGGTCAAATCCCAGCTTCCTGGGGACAATTATTTTTATATATGATCACACCCATAAACATGATTTTACATAAGTTGTCCCACAAATATATAACAACGTCAATACCCAGGAAAACTGCAGAAAATCCTTTCAGCATAGAAATGACTTTACAACATTGGCACTATCCGTGACACTCAGCCTTTGCCATCGAAGGGGAAGATATTAATAAAACCTAAATGAATAAATCATACCCCAAGCAGAGTGTTGACCCTGAAAAGAAGTGCAAAGGCTCTCTGAAGACCATTAGGAATTTTATGCTTCATATTGATTTTTTATGAAAGTCATGTAAAAAATAGAGCAATCGATGGATGGAAGGAACAGGGATCCTACAAAGACATGAACTGTCAGTGTTTACAGCAAAATTGTCTTTCACGGACAATTTTCACATTTTTAATAAGTCCAAATATTTTGAGGGCTCCCCTAACATGCTCCTCTCTCTTTCTCATCCTCTCTTTGAGGACAAACTCCTTCATAGTTTGAAACACAACATATTTACTGTGGAAAATGTGAGCCATTGGTTACATTACATGTATTAATCTGCTTTGCTCCTAGTGGAAATTGTAATGGTGGAAAACCTTGAAGATAGGTTCCCTAAAAACGTCGTTTCCTAAGACAGGAAAGACAGCAATTTTAACTGGATAGAAAAGCATATATCTGAGTCACCTGCTTTTGCTCACTCATCTGCTATCTGATCCAGCCACCTGATCTTCAAAATGCACCCAATGCCTCCAGGGCAATGCAGAAAAAAATCAGGAAGAATTTCTGCTTCAGAAAAACAAAAGTCAGGAAGAACTTCTTTTCTTTGGGGCAAAAAGAAAATCTTAAGCCCAGAAAAAGATTTTACAACAAAATGAACACTTTCAGGCAGTTCCAGCAGTTCCAGCACAGAGAAAAGAGAAACATTTAGAAAATGATAATAAAACAGTGATATGAAAAGCAATGAGAACAAAGAGTGATCTGCTGTTCCCCTTCACAGAAATAGCTCATTTGGATGGGAGCTAATTAGTAACAGGCAAAAAAATTCTTCATGATTTTGCCTGGGAGATATTTTTTTTTTAATGGCTTGAAAGGCAAATATCATCAGGCACTGTGATGTTCATGCATGGCTACATGTGTTAAATATTAAACTAATCTGAAAACGAACACAACATGCAAATGAAGGCCTCAATTACTCAATTAGCAACTCTCCCCCTCCACCCAGGCACTGAGCTGTGCTGGGCTGGGGGAAGCGTCCAGCGCATGGCTTAGCAAAAACCAGGACTTTTGGGGAGGGTTTAATCCGGTGCCCTGAAGAAGTTGGGTTTGCACAGAGCTGGAAATCATTGCTGTAAAGGCAAAGGAATAAAAATGAGCTGTGCAAACACTTCACCCCTGGCCTGCTGTGCCCGCTCGGGTGCTGAGCCCACGGAGCACTCGGCTCTCCGTGCACTGGGACAGCACCAGCACCGTGCACGGGCCAGGGCTCTGCAGAAAGCATGGAATAAAAATAGCTGAGAGCTTTCTGTTTGCTCTGGGGGCAGAGTGTGGGGTGATGGAAGGGACGAGAGCATGGAGCCCAGCAAGGCTTTGGCAATAACTTTAACGTGGCAGAGCCAAAGCGGCTCCAGCCCGGCGCTCCATCGGCCCCATACAGGTGGGCTGATGAGCAAAGGTGCCCTGGGCTCCCTCAGGAGGTGTTCAGAAAGTGTTTTCCCCTTCCTGCTCTGATTTTATACCCTTCGCATTCAAAAGATACATGGCCAATACCTGCCCCTGTTTTCACTTGAGGGAAATAAATCACCAAAGCCACCTTGCCCCAGCGTCAGGAGTGCACGTATTTCTCAGAGTGAGCTACTGCAACGTCCCCACAGCTGATGGCAGCGGGCTCAAAATGTGCACACCATGTCATTTTTGGTGGTTTTTTTTCCTTTGGCAGAATACAGCATTTCAGCTGCAGCCATTGCCATCTTCAGCGTTGGCTTTGCCATCATCGGGACAATCTGCGTCCTGCTGTCCTTCAGGAAGAAGAGGGATTATCTGCTGAAGCCAGCATCCATGTTCTACACCTTTGCAGGTACGAGGAGGGCTGCTCACATTTCTGCACTTGGTTCATACAACAACACAGAGGCTTAAGACAGATCCTGAGGGGACAGAGACCCTTCTAAAAAAGCCCCAAAAGCATTTTCTTCCTGGCCACAGACTACAGGTGGTGTGGTGTGAGAAGGTCCTGTTCAGCAGCTGGTCTGTATTTTCTCCAACCCGCTTTAAAAGTATATTCACTCCCTTCTAGTATGTCCACTGCCAACCCCAGTCTGAACCAGGGACACAAAATATTCTATCTCATTTATTAAGCCTCAAACCAACAAAATGGCTGATCCAGGCCCAAAATACACAACTGGCTCCTAAACACACAGAGACTGCACTTTTACGTGAGCCAGGAATACCTTGGCATGCCACAATGAGCGAAAGACAGAGGTGCAAATTGTCACCTCAATATAAAATCTTCCTGAACCTCTGAAAAACCTCCCCAGGGAATGCAATCATTCCTCCCCCACTTTGAATTTCCCATCCAAGCCTGCCTAAAAGGTCACATTCAACAAGTCAGTGGCCGACCTGGGTTACGGCAGAGCTCTGGCAGTTCTGAGCACTGGTTCCTTCAAGCACTGAAGTCGGTGACTCACCTGTGAATCTCACTGCAGTTCCTGTACGCAAAACAACAGATGAGGCGGTTAATTAAGGATGAAAAATTGACAGCTGGTTATTCAACCCACTGCTCCTATCTTCCTTCAGGTCTCTGCATCATCATCTCTGTTGAAGTCATGAGACAATCCGTGAAGAGGATGATTGACAGCAAGGAGACAGCCTGGATCAAGTACAGTTACTCCTGGTCCTTCGCCTGTGCCTGCGCCTCCTTCGTGCTGCTCTTCGTCTGCGGCATCGCCCTCCTCCTCATCGCGCTGCCCCGCTTCCCCCAGAACCCCTGGGAGACCTGCATGGATGCAGAACCAGAGCACTGATGTTCCCTGCACCCATGAAAAAGCATCCAGAAATTGTTCTGAAAAGATTTGTATTTTTTAAAATGTCTGGGTCTCGCTACACAATGTGCTCTCCATCAAGTGAGTCATTACTGAACCGAGGCATGTTCGATTGCAATTGTTGCTTTCTTTTTCTTTTCCTCTCTTTTTTTCCTTTCTTTTTTCCTCTCTTCTTGGATTCTTTTCTTCTTTTTCTTTTTTTTTAAGAAAGCAGAAAGACCACTCAACCCCATCATGGGTGTGTGTGAATGGCACTGCTCTGTGCCAGTTTGGGGCTGCCCTGTGCTGATGCAGTTGAGGGGAAATCTGTGTCTGAGACAGCTCGGGCCACAGAGGAGACAGCTTTGTTATGGAGAAGATGCTTGGTGTAGCTGGGCATAGATCCATGAGGGATATCAGGTTTTTATACCCAACTCGGTCAGAGAGACTCTGTGAGGAGTCAGTGCCCCCATTTATGCCACTCTCCTCTCCTTTCCTCAGAAGGGTTAGCTTGTTTCTCCAGAATAAGTTGGAGATCCTTATGCTCTTCTATCAAACTGTTAACTTTTGAAATAAAAACAAAACAGAACTTTGGGTAGCACTGGGATAAAAATTCCCCCTCCAAATTTACACCCTGCAGTTCCATTCTTTTAAATCAAGCATAAAACCCCACAAAACAGAGTCTTTTGTTTTGCTTAAACTTCAGTGGCAAAGCCAAGAAGTACTGAACACGAAGAGTGATATTTTCCTTTAATAAAAAGCATAACCTTCCAGTAGCGTGATTTTCTGGAAAATTATTTTGATGGATGAATCACTTGGCCCATCAGAGTCTGCCAGGTCCACGACGGCAGTGCAGTGCTGGGTGGCGTTTGCTGCACGGAGCTCTCGTTTGTTCCCCGTGAGTGGGCTTTGTAAGAGCACCCTGCTTTGCTCGCTGCACGTGTGTACACAAAGCTACATCTCGGGAAAAATCCTTCAAAGCAGCTGCCGAGATGGGAAGGACTCAGGCTGGAAGAGCCGGGAGAGGCAGCCCTGAGAACGCCCCGCCGGTGCCTCGCTGCTGCTGCTGCTGCAGGAGCACAGACCCCAGGCAGTGCTGGGGGATGCTGCGGGCGCTGCTTTGTTGCTGAGAGCCTGCAGGGCTCTGCCACAGCTGCCCGAAGCACTGGGGGGGGCTGCGGGTCCCCCAATCCAACCATCTGCAGCACTGGGGGTCTCCCAGCCCCACACGCTCACCCAGCCCCTCCAGCCAAGCCCTTTTCACCCTCACGGTCCCCCAGCAACAAGAGGTGGGGTGTTTCTTCTTTTTTTTTCTTTGTTTTTCCGCAGTTCAGTTTTCACAATCTGCTCAGCACTTTCCCCCCAAGCAGGAAAAAGTACAAGGCTTACAGTGTACGCTTTTCACCCGGTAATTTAAAAATCAGGAGAAAGAGGAACCGAAGTGCCCTTCCCTCTGTGTTTAGCTGTCCACAATCCTAAAGAAAACCAGAATTCCTAACAGAAAATCTCTGGTCAATTTGAAGAGGTCTGCAATCACGGAATGTTCAAACATTTGGAGAAATTCCCCAGCAATTCAGTGCTGGCTCGAGGGGCTGCCCTCGGCGCCGCCGTCGGGGTGGGCTGAGCCCCAGCAGCCCCAGCCAGACTCAGGCTCATCTCCATTTTCCTCATCAGCAGAGTGGCAGCGAGAACAGAAGCCTTTTGTGAAGTTGCATTAATGTTTTCCAAGCTCTTTGAAGTTGAAAAGCACTACAAATAACACATATATTATAAAGTTTTGGGATAAAGCACTCATTGGTGCTCAGATCTGAGTGTGAGCTAAGGAGCTCTGCCTGTCTCTCATCATGAGAGACAACTGCAAGTCTTCACGTTGTCACAGAACCACTCTGAAATGCTAAATGGTTTTGAAATCTTATTTTTGGGTACAGAGCTGACATCCCGAATTTGCATTTTCATTGTTCAGGAAAACAGAGGCTAGTTTCTAGGGAGATCCTTTACATGCAACAACAGAAAGGAAAGCAGTCGGTGTGACCGCCGGGGTGGCTGACCCCGGGCTGGGACATCCAAACCTACACAGAAAAGATGGATCTAAGCAGAGCAGCTGGCAGGTACAACAGCATTCCCAGCTCAGCCATCACCATCATCATCATCACCTCGGACATGCCATGGGTTGAGATAAGCAAGGTTTGGGGACAGGGGTCTGAGTTGGTCACCCCACACAGAGCAGTGGCACGTCCTGTGTCCCTGGGAAGCCCTTCACCCATCCACATCTTTTCTGAAGTGCCATCCCTCTCCTTCAATACCCTTCCTGAGAGAAAGCAGTTTCTAGGTGGGTTCTTGTCCTGATGGGCCAACTTTTTGCCCAGCCAAGATGCTGCTTAGTCCCCTTCCTGATATTCAAAAGCAAGACATGCACATTTTATATAAACACACCCTGGAAGGTCTCACCCATCTCCTGCACACTCCTGATCTGCTTCATGCAAGCCCCACTGAGGGCAAGGGAAAGATTCCTGGTTAGTGCTGGGGTTTGGCCTGGATCCAAGGTTTTACAGCCTCTCTGGGATCACTTTACTCACGAGGCAGAGAAAACACACAGCTCACGGCATCGACATCCTACACCCACAGCCAGAGCTCAGGCAGCTCAGCCAGATGCCTCCTAAAGCCCTTAAGACTCACTGAGTTTTATTCTCTTTCTGCTCCAAGCTGAGGCTTTGTGATCATTCCCTACCCTGTATGGTCCCTGCCAGACTGAGAAGCACGTGGATAACTTCATTTTCTTCTCCCAGATATTAAGAACTGCTGAAGAGGGACTCGTCCATTAAATCGGTCATTGGCATTCACGGTGGGAAGGGCTCTGCTCCTGCAGCAGGTTTGTTCTGCCAGAGAGCTGATAATGTGTTTTAAGAGAGTTAATAAAAGTAATTGGCCTTCATAAAGGAAAAGGAATATAATGTTAAAGGGGGGAGCTGTAGCCAGTTTCAGTTTTCATTCTCTTGGCTGAGCAAATAGCAGGGAAGAGCCACCAGAACCTCAAGAATGTACCATGAAAATGTGAAAGAAATGTCCTCACCAGCAGGGAGTCACCAGAGCCAAACAGGGATGCAAACCTGGCTGCCACACATCCAACAGGAGCACTCCTGGGTTTGGGACACAGCCAAAGAACCAAGTGGGAAACAGGCACCAGAGAGAGGGAGAGGGAAACCAATCTGTAGAACAAGGAACAACCACCAGTCACCACGAAATCCTGAGCGTTGGTCCTGCCCCTACCAGACCCACGGACACCTTCGGTCACGGGCCCCTTGGGCATTTCCCACTCCCTAATCCAACAGCAGTGCCTGTCCCCTCCTCAGACAGCCACAGAGAGGTGCCCCAGGGCACTGCCCAAGTCACGGCGCTGAGATTTGGGCTGCTCCAGTCTGCCAAAGCCCAAGTGTTAAATCACAGTCAACGCAACAGAAGACGTGAAAGATTTTGTTTATGTAAGGTTTGCTGTGAGGCGTGGAGAGAATCTGCTTCCCTTGTTTTTAAATGCTGTGTTGTGTGAATTTAATGTGCAGAAAAGGTGTCAGACAAGCAACCCTGAAGAAGAAAACTGCCTGTTTAGCAGTGAGCTGAGCTCTTGAACACCCTTCATCTGCAACGAGGTACCGCAGGCACAGCCCAGCACCAGCGCGCGGGGAGAGAAGAGCTCTGCACACAAGGCAGCACAGATGGGTGCACGAGAGAGGATTTCACCCAGAAATCCTGGTACACACCCCTATTTCTCCTTTAGTCCAAACCTGGAAAGAGGCAGCACATGCAGGATGCTCAGGTGTTTGATCACCCCGATGTAGTTTACAAAGGCACAAGTATTTACTAATTTACTTTGTTTTTTCACTGATCCCTTTCCACTCCGTGACTTCCTTGTGGCCATCACCTTTTTCTCCTCACTCCGACAGCTGTGGAAATGATTTCCAGGAAGTCCCAAAGATCTGGGAATTTTCCACTCTGCAATGATCCCTGGCCCTGCTGCAGAGGAGCACTTTCTATCCTGGGCCTGACAGCTCTTGAGGAACACAGCTGATGCAGGAGTCAGGAGAACTCTGCAGCACCACCAGCCCTGGGGAGGGCCCTGGGGATTCACATGGAGCCCCTGGGCTCCATCCAGAGCTGCAGTTGGGCAGTCACATGCCACGAACCTGACCACGGGCAGAAACTGTCAGAGAATAAACCTCAGCCTAAACTTCATTTAAAACAAGCTTCCACTGCCCACAGTGGGACAGTGCCCCTTGGAACACTGCATTACTTTACAACTTAATTCCAGGAGTATTAGACTGCTCTGTACCATAAAACACACACAGCAGTGGGACCTGTTCTAAAAGCATCCATTCCAATTATTTCCCCTTGCCATTGTCACCAAGGGACAAGAAAAGAGCGTCACAACTTTGTTTTGACTGAAGTAGAGGATGAGATTGCCGTTGCTTTGTCACACTTGATCGATGCTCGGGCTCCACTGAAGCTATTGAACACAAATTCAAGGCATGCAGACATCACACATGCCCACTCTGCATCAGACACTGAGCTGCTTTGCCGCTTCTACAAAGAAACGCAGAGAAGGGAATAAACTCGCATTTCTGGACTATTTTCTCTGTAACAGAACCAGCAGCACAATTCTGTTTGGCAAGGCTGCAGCCCAGGCTGTGGCTCAGCTTCGTGCCCAGTATCACCAGTCTCTCTGGGAGCACCTCGATGGCTTTACAGCTGGTCTTGTTGAGGTATTTACCCTCCAGCAGGAAGCCACGTCTTCTGGAAAAGGGACTGACAACATCTTTTAACCAGTCTTGGATAATTCATATCACAGAGCGTTTTCTGTAATTTGTCAGAAGCATCTATTAATCCTTAATGAGGTAAAAACTCCTCAACATTTCTCAGCTGAAGTTGCCAAAAAACCCCCACACCGAACTGACATTTCCATTGCTGGTGCTGCAAATCCTTTTACTTCTCTTGAATGGAAGAAAAAAACAAATTTAGAAGGATTCAGCCCTTGCTCCCTGACACAGCCAGCAAAAAGAGACTGGCTCAAGTATTGCTACACCAACAGAAATAGCCCATATTTCATGTCAAGGAATACAATGTGCAAATTTTTATAGGCACCATAGATCATCACCATCTGTCTTGACAAGTTAATTGTCTGCAGTTTTTCTAGGAAAACTAGAACCTTTAAAAACTAACAAAACAAATGAGTTGAAGGATGATATGGACAGAGCATGAAGCATCGTGGGCTCACTGCCCTGGAAATGTGCAGGTTCCGATACGCCCGAGTTCAGTCAAAAAGAAAATCTGGAGTGGTCAAACACTGCTCTTGGTGCTACTTATAGCACTGAGGTACTACATACATAGCAAAAGAATTGCTTATAGAGCACGATCTCTGCAAAAAAAACCAGCTGAACTTGACAAATCTGGGAACAAAACATTAATTAATCAAAGTAGGGAATGGCACTCACAGGGTTCGCAGTCAGTGGCAGGACTCACATCCTGCAAAGGGCCAGCAACACCACAGCCCACACAATTAAAAATCCAGGACAAACTGGATGAGATGACAACCTCCAGGAGGAAATATGGATGCTGGGGCCTTGGTTCTAAGCAGCCAGTTTATGCAAAACACCAATTTATGAGCTGTCTCGTGGAAACGCTGAAAGCTGCCCTGCGACCACGAAGGGGGATGGAGGGGAACTGTCCCTACGACCCACTCTGGGCTCTGAGGAGCGTGGCACTGCTGAGACTGTCCTGGGGACACTCACTGCACTGCAGGGCGTTTCACAGGACACGAGCACACCGTGGAGGGGCCCCAGCAGCCAGGGCACTAACGAACAGACAGGGAAGTGCCACAAAACCTCTGCCCGAGCCCGCCGGGTCCTTCGGGACAGGCTGGCGGCTGCAGGACCAGGGCCAGGAGCAATCCAGGCTGGGGACAAGCACATCCACATCCCACAGCATGACCCAGATGAGCCAGGACACGGCAGGCAGGTCCCACTGCGTCAGGAGGGGTGAATGTTACCTCAGAATCCAGCTCCAGGTCAGGCTGTGCTCGCGGCAGAGCGGCATCACCTCCGGCTGCTCCTGACCCAGGATGGCCAAGTGGAAAGCTCACGGTTTCATAAGAATTCAGTCTTCAAACACACACAGAAAACCCTCCCAGCTGCATTCACTACGTGGCTTTTTAAAGGGTGGAGGCTCTACTTGAATTGTAAAAAAAAATTAATTTTTTTTTAGAATCCAAATAATTTATTTTTTTTTTAAATCTTTCCCTTCATTCTTCGTTAGGTCTTATCACCACACTGACAACCTCCCATGAGGCATCCAGATTTTTCTCATGAAAAACTGGAATTAAAGAAAACAAAACCACAAATTATTCTTGATATTAAATACAAGCTTACTAAATTTAGATCTGCCATTTAAATTTTCCACGGACAACAATGGGGAGTTTATTCCCGGACAAGGAGCATGGGATTTGGCACTAACTGAAGCATAACAGAAGTCAAGGAGCCAAATACCCACTTGGTGCATATGTCCCAGGCTCCACTCCTCTCCTCCAAATGGAGACAATTTATACAAACCAAACTCAATTTTGAATTTTCCCTGTAATCGCAACAGGTCCATATTTACAGTGCAGCCTGAGCAGTGCCCACTGGAGCCATCTGTAAGGCTTAATTTCATTTTAATAAGAGTTTGATTGAAGCCCTAGGAGAGTTGAAAATGCAGTTTTGGGGTTTTCTAAACGTGACTTCAATAAACATTGGATAATTTGCTCCAGAAACCAAAGATCTCACTCAGGGCTGTATATGTGACATGCAAAGGCCAGAGAAGACATTTCAAAAAAATAATCTTTTGGAAAAAAAACAACTCTAAGAAATCCAAATGATTCATGCCAAAGATGTTAAGTCAGATCATCTATCTCTATCAAATCATCCTCAAATTCCTGGGTGAGAGCACTTATGAAAATTTAGCACCAAAACCAGCTGGGTTTTCATAAAGTTAAAGAACTGAAATTCTAAGTCAGAGAGAAAATGGATTTTATCCGTAATGTTTTCAGTGTAGATAAAATACCAGTGTAAAACAGAATAAAGTGTGGTGAGATGCAACCATCTCCCCCTTAACTGATTGACAGATAGCAGTGAATTAACAAGTGACATTTATTAGTTTAATATTCAATATTAAATGGTGAACAGAATCAAAATGCTGCTCCACAGAACTGAGTGACTTTGAAACCCCTGAAATCACAAAACGCTGACTCAGGAACATGAAGTGCATTGGATCCCCCCCTCTGCTCTGCCAGTCCTGCTCCTCCCTCCCCTGGATCCCCCCCTCTGCTCTGCCAGTCCTGCTCCTCCC
>VZTF01005238.1:1302342-1387877 GCA_013397755.1 Cnemophilus loriae
TCCCCACTCCTCTGCCAGTCCTGCTCCTCCCTCCCCTGGATCCCCACTCCTCTGCCAGTCCTGCTCCTCCCTCCCCTGGATCCCCACTCCTCTGCCAGTCCTGCTCCTCCCTCCCCTATCTCCACCTCCTCTCTCCCAGGACTCTGCACAGAGCAGTACTCAGGACACAGATCCATGGAGAAGAATTGGCACGGTTCTGCCAAAATACCAAACCTGAGGCAAACTCCACTGAGCACCTGCCCAGCCCCTGCAGGTGAATTTCCCATGGACTGATTCCTGCAGCCAGCAGCTTGGCAAAAACCCATTTAACAGCAGTTTTGCTTGATTCAAGGTTGCAGAATTCAGCTTCTCCTCGTTTTTGGGTCATCTGGGTTTGATGGCCTGTGCTGAAGTGCTGAGCAGAACTTTGCAGGGGCCGTCCCCTCCCCAGCATTGTTTGTTTGGTTTAACATTAGGAAATAAATTAAGGAGTTATACGGGCTTTGCTTTACAGCAAAAGAAGGAAAAAGGTTTTCAGATAAGTTTCTGAATCACAACCCAACAAAGATTTATCATAAAAAATTTATACGCAAACCTCTGCAGTGTACTGAGTTTAAATCAACCCCATTACATAATGACCCTTGTCTTAACACGTGAAGTCAAATGCAAAAAAATGAACCCGACTGATTGTAACCAGAGCAAAAATCTGATTGAAGAGAGCAGCAGCCACTGCTCCCCTGTAAGGTGTCCCATGGACAGCTGTAAAAATCCGAAATCGCCCCCACACAGCTCTCAATTTCAATTCTCACAGGTAATAAGTGGAGGAATTCTGAACCACACCCAGCTCATCCCTGTAAACCAGCTCCCAGGTTTAAAGTTATTTCAAGTGTAAAAGCAGGACTAAGGAGAAATAAAGGAGAAACTCTACAAGCCCCTCTCGAGCTCCCTGGCCACAAAGCAGGGACAGTGTGCAAGACCAGGAATCTTTATCCACAAAGTTTTTATCGTCTGAGTTTTCATTCACATTTGTTTCTTTAATTTTTTCTTTAATATCCCATAATGAATTTTTCAGACTGGATTCCTTAAGGGCCAGGTTCATGGAGATAAATAACCTGGTAACCACTCTGATCCCCAGAAGATTTAGATTAATTTGGATACAGCTTTGACAAACATTAAATCTCTTCTTTAATGATGTTCCTCAAACAAAACAGTTAGCAAAATATCTGAATTTCCTTGTATAATGTCACATTTTAATGTAAACATCAAATAATGTACCAAAAGTTTTACCGGAAAAAAAAAAAAAATTAAAGCGGCACAATTCTTTATACCACTGGAGAAGAGGGGAGGAAAAAGCCAGATTACAAACATTTACACATGCATAGTGGAAAAAAAATTAAACAAACAAACAAAAAAGTATTTTACTAAATTCACGCATTTTTTTTAAAATAGTTATTAAATCTACTAAGCACCAACATACCTAAAAATTTATTTTCAGCTTCATGATTCATTTAAAAAACCTATCAAATTAACTTTTCAAACAAGCTTATATTATTAGCTTGTCCAAAAATAAAATGTAGAGTTTTTTTGGGTTTTTTGTTAGTTTTTTTTCTTCTTTTTTCGATTTTTTTATTATTTTTTCAAAGTATACCAGTACTTTTATCTGAATGTTTCCAAACAATGGCATAGGTGTCTGCAAAGAAATGCCTTTACTTTACCCTACAGTGGATGGAAAATACAATACCACATCATACAGAATCTAAAACTATAAAAGTCTGAGAATGCAGCATCCCTTCACAAAAAAGCTGATAAAACTGAAATTATTTAGAAGATGCTGCACCTTTATTAAAAAAAAAAAAAATTAAATGAATTTAAGCAGAAATAACATACATTTTTACATTAACTGGCCATTTCTGGTACAGAAACCCAGCATAGTATGCTAATGTTATTGAATAAATGTAAATGCTACTTACAGTCTTCTTAAATACAATTTAGACAAACTGTTTTTTTCCTTTTTTTTCTTTTTCCTTTTTTTTTCCTTTTTTTCAAGTTGTACAGGTAATCTCTCAGCTGCTAGTTTAATGCAACATATCATTAACATTACACAAATTAAAAAATAACACGTGTGTGTTTTCCTACAGAAAAGCTTCCAAAAACCCGACCCACATCAAAAAATGCAAAATAATGGAATATAATTAAAAAAAAAAAAAATTAGTTGCAAGTCTAGCAGCAAAGCAATTAAGTGAGGATATATTTACTAATATAAACAAAGGGAATATTTGCAACTACAGGTGAAGCCCCAACTATCTTAGATCTACTGACACAAATAAAAATTAAATTCTCTCTAAAAAAAATAATCTGATTATTTAAAATAGGAGTAAAAGCCATTGCTACCTGATGAACTACCTAGGCTAAGTTCCTGAAACAAGGACAGGGGGTCGCTGTTCTTTTTTGTCTGCTCAGGAGGAGGTTTGGGCTTGGGGGGAGCCCGCAGGGCGCTGGCGTACGACATGACGGGCTTGGTGCCGCCCGCGGGCTGGGGGCTGCTGCTGTTGGACTCCACCAGCTGCTTGTTGGGCATCAGAGGGGGGAACTGGCCCAGGTGCTGGAGCACGCTGTAGTTGAAGGAGTTGGAGAGCTGGATGTTCTCGGCCTTCAGGTGTTCCTCCGGGGGCTTGGCCGCCTTCGGTGGAGCTGCGAAGGAGAAAGCAGAGTTGGAGCAAACGAACGGCTCTGACTCAGCCAATCCACCTGCAGCAAGCCCAGAGCCAGAGCTGCCACCACCCCTCCGGTAACCTCCTCCCACACCACCCATCTGCTGTGTTTAGTCACTCTGAGAATGAAGTTCACAGAATGACACAATCCCAGGATGGTTCGGGTTGGAAAGGATCTTAAAGCTTATCCTGTTCCATGCCCTGCCACGGGCAGGGACACCTTCCACAGGCAGGGACACCTTCTGCTAGACCGGGCTGCTCCGAGCCCCTCCAACCTGGCCTTGAAGTGATCTACGTTCATTCCCAGCTCTGGGATCATGCAGCAGCAGCACAAGACTGGCATTACTCACCACACCCTCCACGTGTTTGTACCCTACAGCTGAAACCCCGAACCCGCAATTCCGCACAGCGGATTCTCCGCGTGCACTGAAGGGAAGCTGCTTCCGAATGGGATCTACTCTAATTTAAGCACTTTATCCACTGAGACAGCACAAAGAGTATTTCATTCTTCTTGCTTTGCAGCTTAATAGGCTAAAATTAAAATTTACAGCACCATATATAATTCATTCTCCAACAGCAATTCAGAGTCCTGAATGCCAACCAACTAATTATTGGTATTTCAGGCTGAATGCATTCCTGCTAATTGATATGTTCTTGCTCCACATTTAACAACTCCTGTAACCATCAGAAAAAATGCTGCTTTTTATACCATAGGTATAAAACTGCTTTCAAGTGAATTTCCTGAATCCTAATGAGGTCCCTTACTCTTGTCTGGAGAATTCTGCTGTCTTGCTAGAGAGACACTACACTGAAACACAGCTCCATGTTCTATCTGCAACAGCCTAGGAACTGGGCAACAGATCTATTCTGTAATTATTTCAGTCTTTAATCATATCATGTTATTTTTGAAGTGCGCGTACAAAAATGTACCACCAAATGAGTGCAAAAGTAGAAAAAGATAAAGTAAAGTTTCTCACTGGAAGGGTCACACACAGGCTTCTGCTTTTTATAGAGCACTCAAAAAAAAAAAAAAGCCAAAAGCAACCCATAGAAGAATGGATATGGAAAGAACACAAGCAAAGCAATTTTGCTAGGGTTGCTATGATTCAACAAAAAACAAACAACCCAGAACACGAGCAAAAAACCTCCCAAAATAACCACAGCACTCAAGAGAAGACAAGTAATGACAAGCAGGGCCAGAGGTGAAAGCTGTGTGTGGTAGAGGTGTCTAACAGAAGGAAAAATATGAAATACACATCTTGAAGAAGAACTTAAATCATTTTCTTTCCATCAACAGAAAAAGCAATGCATATCAAACTCTCAAATTGCAATTTTGGGAAGTGCCTGCACAGAACAATCCTGAGCAATTGACAGCAGCTCCCTGTGCTCCATAAATCCATCCTGATCCAACCCAACACGGGTGCCACAGCCACTGGTGCTGTGCAGGGGGGATCAGCCCTCGAACAGTCTGGAGTCAGGGTCACTGCCTCTCGAGCAACAAACGCAGGCACAGGGCTTCCACAGCATCGCATTCTCACGGGGTTTTATTTCATGGATAAAAACCAACAGTAACGAGAACGGTGCAGTTACTGGTCATTAACCCTTAGCTCTATAAAACACATTTGGGCTGTAAATATGATCACAGGCAGTGAGCTGTAAATGTGAAATGGCACAGCAGCCATAAAATGGAGATGTGTTTGCATGAACCATTAGATCCAGGGCTCTGTTTCATATACATTTATTGACAAAACAGAAACCAAGCTTAACTGCGATAAAAAAATATTTCATTGCAATGCAGTTACCAGGGAGAACGTGGTATTTTCACTTAGAATTTAGTATGTGACAGCAAATGTGTCAATATGGTACTTTTTGCACACACATCTGTCCTCTGAGGACTTTACTCACAAATAGGTTCTCAAGCTTTTCATTAAAGCAAAGAAATGTGAGACTGGCTGATCCCAACATAAACGTGCCAGAGTTCCTGAGCTCCTCTTAGATAACCACGGAGTTTGGAGAGGAACTCTATGTGAGCAATTCAGTGATGAATGCCACATAATACTGTGCATTCAGCTCCTTGATTTTCAGTAAAAATAGAAATAGATTGAAGGAGGTGCCCTGAGCTTGAAGCTTTGAACTTAGCATGAAAGATGCTGCCATAAATATGGGTTTGCAAAATAACATTTTCACATTTTGGAAATTAAAAGGCACATTCGGAATTTAATTCTTGAGTGCTGTCAATGATATAAAGAGCTTTTTTCATTCATTCCACACTGCATGTTCCTACTTCAGAATTACTATGAAATTACAAGATGTTTTACATTTATAAAGTTTGGTGAAAAGCAATTAAATCTTTTAAGGCCAATAAAACCAGCTTATAAATATTTTTCCACATTATTAAGTGGTTTTAATATCCACACTGGAATACTTCTTGCATTTTTATTAATTTTGTTTTTAAATTACCACTGGCGATTCTTAAAGCAAAATCACGGGGAAGAAACTGTACTACCCTGGTAATTTTGTTTTTCATAAACACAAGAAATACGGAGAACAGAAGAACAGTTGCACTGCTCCAGCTCTTTCCTTACAGCTTTTTTTCATCTCTGAAAAGTTAATTTAGTTTCTGTCTGCTCAATCAATCAGCACTGCTGCTACCACCAGGGAAGCCACATTCCACTGAGATTCTTCCACGGTGAGAGAGACTTTAAACTCGTCACTCCTTTGATGAAGTACCAGAATTTACTAGAGAAACGCTGAGAGCGCTAATTCAGTTTATGTGGTGCTCCCCCAGACTGTAATACCAACACAAAATACCACTGATTCTGGAAACAAATAATCTATCTTGCAAATAAATCCCACCAGTCACCTTAGCTCCCTCCAGCACAAATTCAGCTGCACTTGAAGCCACTGTAAGAGACTATTTGGGTTTACTGGAGCTTTTGGAGAAGACTAAGAAGGAGCATTGCTATTTCAGCTGAAGAGCAGGATGTTAACAAGAAACCGGATTATTCCAGGCAAACCTTTCACTACTGTAACAATGAATACTTCAAAATCTTCGCTTAAAATGCTTTCGGGAATTAAAGAGCTGGCAGAAAACACCGGGTGGGAAGAAAGCCACAGGCAACCCTTTCCCTGAGCCTGGCTGGCTGCAGAGAAGCAGCTGAGCTGTACCCACCTAGCAGCTCCCGGGGCGGAACGGCTCTGCTGGCTCCGTTGCATGGAATGTTTGGGTACGGGGCAGAGGAGGAGGAGTTCACCCACAGCTCAGGGGAGGAGTAGTTGAACGATGACTGGTTACTGTGGTCCTGAAGCTCTTTACACTGACCAAGACTGTCTTGAGGAGTGCTTAATTCTTCAGAACAAGCCTGGACTGAACTAGAGGAAATTCTTCTTTGGTACAACGGCCTGCCTGGTCCTCTTGGTTCATACTGTGAACAAAAAAAACCAAAACCATGAAATAGCCTTTTGCTCTTTTGATTCAACTGTATGTATCAAATACCATTTTCTCATCCAGTTTTTTCCCTGAAATGTCTTACAAAAAAAAAAAAAATCCTTTGCATTTAGAAAAAAAAAACCTAATACATTTAAAGTTATATGTTGTATACTGCCGTCACTGGTAATGTATTTTGATCACACGAAATAGAGAATTTTAAAGGAAGTGCAAAGAACATCAACTGAGATTTCTTAATTCTTATCGACCTTTACATCTCACACTCCTACGTGGGCGATGGATCACACAGAGAGGAGGAAGATACCCAGCATTTACAGACGAAGCAAAGGAAGCAGAGAAACACACAAGAGCAAGAAAAAAATGTTCTTACAACGCAATCAGGAAAAAAAATGGCTTTTCCTTTTCCAAAGGATAAATTAGTGACTTGTACACCAGGATCTGGGGAAGCAGGACACATTTGTATACTGGATTTTGTACATACAGAACAAATGCTCTGGAGAAGCGAGTGCCCTCGGGAGAAATAATGCAGAGAATTTTATCTGAAACCACAGAAATTACTTGCTTCCATAAACCCTGTAGATCATGTAGATGAAAACGGCAGGAGCTCCATCAATTAACCTGTGGGCTTCAGGAGTTCAGATTTAAGGGCTCTCTAAGCTTTCTCAAGATTCAAAGCAAGTCTGTCGTATTACGGTTTATTTTTAACAATAAATACAGTATTTACTCCCATCTGCACAGACTAACGAGGGCACCAATAACAGAAAAGTCATACAGGTACAGCTAGACTTTGTAAAGGGAAAAAATTAAACATCCTAATGAAATGTCACAAGAAATTAGCTAAACAAACATCAAATAACTTGCTTGCAAAGTCCCAATATTGTTATTACATCATCCACAAAAAATAGGAGAAAAAAGTGCATGAAAGGAAACTGTTATATCTTATTTCAGTCACCACAATCAAGGGATCAACACTTGGATATCCTGACAATCCACTCTCATAAGGAAATTCTTCAACAACAACAAAAACAAACAAACAAACAAAAAATTTCATCAATTACTGCCCAAATCAACCCAAAAAGTATACATTTATTGAGTTTAAAAGGGCTATTTTGGTAAGCAATCAGGAATTTATCAAAGTTCTGGACACTTGCAAGTACAGAACCAGACAGAATAACTCCAATATTCCCTTTGATGTGCGGTTCAGATCTGGTTTGACTAAACACATGCAAAAGCTTTCAAGTATCAAGTCAATTAACAGCTTTATAAATAGTGATTGAGGAAATAGTTTAGTAAGGATACCAAAAGTCAAGAAAACTGCCCTGACAAGTGCCTTACCTGAGGGATGTCTGTTAAAAATACACCTAAAACCACATTTTGATTTCTTTGTGCATTCAGTCCTACCTACCAGCTGGACCAGCAGTTTTGGAAAGTTTATAAGCAAGTCTCTGTCTTGTAACACTTTTACTGCATTTGGCATTTCTGTCACATATTTTGAAAGGAAGAAGAAATAAGAACTAAACCAAATTTGCACTAATTACATAAAGGCTCACTCTATTTGTCTTCAGATAGCAGGAGCTGTCATAAGCTCTACAGGAATATTTATTGGTTTATTACTGCTGAAAAGCCATTGTTCCTACGTCCCGCTGTACTGACAGCATTAACTGTTGTCACAAAGTATTAGATTTTATACAGGGTGGTATGACTTAATGGACTGAGACATCAAGTTTCTAAATGTCTATAAACTCAAACCTTACTACAGCTCTGGCTGGGCCTGAGGACTCCATTAACCTCTCTGGATCTGTATAAGACAGAAATTTGTAAAATGCACTGGAATTCAATTTTAGCTATTTTTCTCAGGCTCATAAACTAAATATTTTCTGTTTTCAGAAGCTGAAAGACAAATTAAATATGTATTGTGTGAGACAGCGATGAGCAGGGCTCCTTCCCCTGCTTCTGTAAAAACTTTAACAGAAATGCATCACAGAACAAGCCACTTATGTACAAATACTGGATTACATGCAGTCAGTGAGAATATTAATTCTCACATTCCTGGAATGCAACCTGGCTCCAGGATACTCCATGCTTGCACATCATGCACTCCCTAGCACTCCACATTCCAACAGGGATTAAAACCTCCTGCTCAAAACAGGACCTGTCCTAGCTGTACGTGCTGGCACAGCCTGCACCCCACAGCACACCCCCCTAGAGCCCAGGACAAGAGAAGATGAGAGGGGCAGAGGCAGCTGTGTGTGGCAGGGTGTGTGCTGGAGCCAGCCTCAGGCAGCACAGCTGGATGTCTCTGATTTCCAACTCACAGCCCCCAAAATACACGGGATGGCTTTGAATCAAATTAGTGCAGGCAGGGTGCAATTCATGAAATCAGGTTTTGGACCGTGCCGGAACAACTGTACAGCTCTGGCCTCCTGTGAGAAGTAACTCAACCACACTCACAGCTCAACACTGAGTCAGCTGGCTGGGTCATTCCAGCTGACTGTCCAGAGTCCTCTCCTGAGCTCCCACCTGGGCTGTGGCTGATTTTCACTGCAGATAAATGACATGCAGACACAGAGCAATGACCACACGAAAACTCCGAGCAACATTCCAAAAGCCAAGGCTTCCCGTTTAGCAGAGAAAATGTTACACCTGCAGCGACGAGAACCACGGATCTGCTCAGGGTGAACAGCAGACACGCAGAGAATGATTCCACCTCACAGAAATCCCCAGTGTGAGCTCTTAACGCCCGAGGTGTTTTGCACTCACGACCACTTCACAACATAATTCGATATTAAAACGACAGGACAAGTGCAGAGCACACAAGAACACCCACCTCTTCTAAGCTGTGGAGCGAAGAAGCAGAAACTGCTCGAGATGCGAGTGGATGAAATGGCTCCTGACCGACTGCGTGCTGATGATTCTGGATTTGTATAAAAGGGCTTTGCTGCGACCTGTGGGGCAGTGGAGGTATTCCATAGTGAAAGCCCTGCCCCAGGAGGTGATTCTGCTGTAGGTTAGCGTAAGTCCAGGATCCATCAGGTTGCAGGTATTTCAAGGGAGACGGGGTTATGTGTTCGGATGGCATTGAGAAAGGGGGGTTGTACATTTGGGGTAAATGCTGCTGAAATGCTGGGTTAGTGGGCAGTTCAATGTCTCTGCTGTTCTCAGTGAAGTTGGGGAAGTGGGCGCTGTGGTTGGAGTTGCAGGAAGGAGAAGGGAGTGCTGGTGGGCTTCGGGGCTGGACTTGTCTGTATTGCAACAGTCTCGACTGGGGGGGTGGCATTTCGGCTACGTCCCGGCTCTCGCTTGGCTCGCGGTGCGACAGCTCCCGGAGCAAGTCCTGGAATCTGCATTGACAGAATAAATGTCGCAAGGAAAGAGAAAAAAAAAACAAGTTTTGCTGAAATCTCGCTCTTTTTGAGGTGCAGAAAACTCAGAGCACAGAACACCGAATTTAAATATTCTCATCTTTGCACTTACTGACCCTAACTTCAAAGGATGTGACTGAGCAATCAGAAATTAGGCACAAGAGGATTAATTGGATGAAATACCCACCTGGATCATCTCAAAGTTTTAATAACTCTTGAGATTTCCTTTCCAGTCAGAAGAATCAATTTTTTGTTATCTCTTAAGAGACAACTAAAGGTAAGGATTTCCTGCTTTACTACACAAAGTAAAAAGTTCACATAGTTAAAGAAAATTTTAACCCCTTTCAAGGCAAAAGCCAGAACAATCAGGGACTCCCCTCACTTGCACAATATATTTCCAAACTTCTTCAAAAGGTCAAGAATATTCAATTCAGCACTTCAAAGAGTCAGCTAAGAGGGCATTTAGATGCTTTACCATGGCTATAACAAACCAGATGGAAAAGAAAGCATAGTGGGAGATGACAGTAAACAGAGGCAATTTAAAAATCCAGCCTTTACAATATACATGATTAAAGTTGATGACCACTGGAACCATTTTTCTGTTGATGTTCAACAGCTTCCCTTCTTGCCCCCTAAAGCTCCATCTCAAATACAAGCATTTTTTTTTTAAATCTGCTTTTAAAAGCAAAGGCTTTTTGAAAAGCAAGAAAAGTTTAGGTTTCACTGGGGAGCAGTGTTTGGGGAGGGGCTGGTTTGTTTCTTTTCAAGCACACAAATCTCAGATTGCTACTTCAAACTGAAGAATTTACAACTTAAACAGGCCTTAACTACACTCAGACACCTCTTTCATAAAAACACAAGGTTGTTACTCTCTATCCATTCCTTATTCCATAAATATAGCACTGAAAAGCTCCATAAAAATATTTTTCCACTACAGCTTTACTGCCCAATATACTAACAGAATAAAGCATAACACATAATAAAAGCATAGTTGTAAGTCAGCCTGCCAGCTATTTTAACCTTCATAATAACAGCAGCAAAAAGCAATACCTTTAAGTGCCTCGCACTCGATCACAGTGTTACAGATAGGTGCCCACTGCTCAATTTTACACAAGCTCTGATGACTCAGTAAACAAATACCTTGAATATGTTGCCTCTGTTTCATCTTCTGTATTACTGGCAAGTTTCCAGTTTGCCCTAACTTGCTGCTGTTGATGTAATCCAATTGGTTGCTGAGGAAGATGTGGTAGATGAGGATGGTGATGGTGTTGATATGGAATAGTGCCTTGACTGAGATAGGCATTATGTTCATTCCATTGCTGTAACCTGGCTTGTTGTTGCTGCCTTATTGTTTCCAAAGCTACATTTCCATGCATACGATCTATAAAAATAGTTTTAAAAAAAAATTTTATCTAATGCCCCTCTTTAAAGATCTTTATGTCAGAAAAAAAAAAAAAAAAAGAATACTTTTTATACAGTTTATTCCAGGGTCTATTATACACTAACTGCATTGCAGTGCATAACCTGGTTATTTAAATCATATGGAAAATCACATAAACATGAATCTTCTAATAAAGTGCTGAATATTCAAACATGCCTCAAGCAGCAAATTATGCTCAATGACATTACTTATGGAAACTAACCCAACAATGACCCAATTCAGAGCAATATGCCTGAAAAAGGTAAATACCTCCTTCATTTTCACTTCAATGTAGTTATAATTGCACACTCTGAATTTAAATAAAGAAAAGTCACCTACCTAAAGCGTCCCCTAAGGGCATTCCTGACGGATTCTCTTCAATGAAGTTGTTCAAGTGGGTTGGCAGAACTGGGTTGTGCTGTGCAATAGGCCTCAAAGGATTATTGACTTCTTGTAACAGAGGTGGGGGGTGTTGTTCTGAAATCACAGCATCTACAGCAGGAGAATGCGGTCGGTGGGGAACGGGATTATTAAAAAAGGACTGGCTGGGGCCTGCCTGGAAAGCAGGGGAAAGCTGCGAAGGTGGTGGAGGCTGCTGATTCAAGTGATTGTGCTGCTGAACTACCTGGCTCTGCTGGGGTGGCATTTGGTTGGGCTGTTCAGGCAAGTGATTTTGCTGTTGACTTAACAGGTTTTGCTGCTGCTGCAGAGGGTACGGCTGCCTCGGGATCTGGGAGAGGTGCTGGAAGTGGCGGCTGGGAACTGCGAACTGGGAGTGGGGCGGGGTCAGGTGCAGGTTCAGCTGCCTGGGGTTGGGGTTGTCTTTGCGATGGAATTTAGCATTAGGGTAACCAACACTGGAACGGGACTCTGGGCTTCTCTGCTGAGGGTTTGCTTCCAAATCAACCTACAAAAGGAGAATAAAAAGTTTCGAAAATTCGCGTCTAAAAAACTGAAATAAAAACATTTCAGTAATGACTCAGTTCATTAAGAGAGAGTATGAAATAACAAACAAAAATACTCCAATCCTCAACAAATAAACAAACAAACCAAACCAGAAACCCAGACAAGAGAAACTCCACCTGCTTGGATTCCAGAGGTTTCTTCTCAGGTGTTCGAATTTTACTGATTTCAGGTCCAGCAGTGTTTTCACTTTTACCTAAAAACATTTACAAAATTATTTAGTTTCAATAGAGAAATTATTATTTGGGGATTTTTTTTTTTCCCAGACACAGGAAAGTTGACTTATTAGTATGGCATTTATAGAATCACAGATATTTAGTATCATTTACCTAAATAACACTTTCCCTTTAATCTCTGCACTTTGTTCATTAATCATCTCTAAGTAGTTCTTCTAACTTAATTGCAAATAACATCAGCAGTACTGCAGAAGGGAGATGGAACAATTATACCCTCAACACCCCTCCCCAACTCCCATTCCTTCTGAATCTCACAATATCTCACTTATTCTATTTGTAATGGCAAATCCCAGGTTATTTCCCCGATCTGTGGATCCCCCCATTAGGGAGGAAAGGGCGAAGGACAGAAAGGGTGGAGGAAGAAAAGCCCTTTCCACAACACCTTATTTCAAGCACAAGCTCTCCCCACAGCAGAGCAGCTTGCAGAGCCATTCCAAGCACTAACCATTTCGGGTTTGTTCGTGCTGCTCCTTGTCCTGGTGCGGGAGCTGCTGCTGTCCTAGGCTAACCGGGGAGTGGTGGCCCAGGCCGTACGGGATCGGAGACCCTCGCCCATGTGCCTGTAACAGGTTCATGTTATATGCCATGGCTGCTTGGTGAGTAATGAGTCGAGGGTCGACTGCAAACCTACCCTGATACCCCGTCCACGGTACCTAGATGGTAAACAAAAATTACAAGAAAAATAAAAACAAGAAAAGAGAGAGATGCGATCTGTTAAGGTACATTCAATTAAAGGCAGTGATAACGAGCACGCTGGTACTAAGTCAGTGACAAGAGTTTTTCATGCATCAGATGACCTGACACACTTACACTCAACTACAGCTGGTGCTGGAAGGGGAGAGCTGTAAGGGCAGGCAAACAAGGGGCAGAGATTTTCGAGGAGAGCCCTGGGCAAAAATTTTTCTATCAAAACCCATTCTTGTTTCAGTGGTTTCTGAGTTCAGAGAGAAAAGACTGATGGACAAATTGTAGTTTAATAAACTTCAGATTAATCTCTTCTCTAATTAAATAGAAATGGGTGAAGTTCAAGCAAATACAAAGCCCTTTTTCCTGGTAGCTATGAGACACTGGGCTGTGGCTCAGGGTGGGGGACAGAGAGAGAAGCCTCAGAGCTGAGGAGCAGACCTTGCAGCACGCAGTGCTGTGATTCTGGGCCACAGGAGGAGGGGCTGTGCCCACCTCTGCACCCACAGGACACTCAGTGAGGTTCCCAGGACTATTGGTGGAAGCCAGAGAGCACCCACAGGTGAGCAGTGACAGGGAATGACACTCCAGCATGTCTGTGCTACGTGACACGTGTATTGCAGAGTCAAAGCAAAATCCACCTCCTGAAAGCACGTAAAAAGTCGGGATTTTTTACAACGGCTTCAGTTTCATTCCTAAAAGGAATGCTAAGGAAGACAGCTCTGCATCAAATGAGTTCAATCTCGCCCTGTAGGGAATTTATTAAAAGAAGGGAAATAAATGAACAAGAGAAGAGTGCAGGGAAAGTCATCCCCAACACTCAGGCTGCCAAAGCATCCTTTACTGATGGCAGCAGACAACCTCCTCTAGCTTTTACCTTGGGTATGGAAACTGCATTAAACAAAGACATCATTTTACCTTCCACGAACATAAACACATTTTACTTCAGTTCCTGCTTGTTTCAAGTGTAACAACTTTCATCTAATTCTTTTTTTAAATTACTATTTGCCCTTGAAATGTGCACTTTGAACTTCAGCTTTAGGCTACTATTGCATCTGTACAACCCCAAATCATCTCCAAGCTTCTTTTCAAAAGTAGCAGTCTCATTAGTACCTCAGTCTTCCCACTTAATTATTTAAAAATCCATCCTCAGGGAAGGTGAGTTCAAAATACTTATTTTTAATACATTTCTTTTGATTGGAAACACATAAAAAATATATTAACCTTGGAACAATAAGACAGAGCTTTTTAAATTACCTTGGTTTGATATTAATATAATGTGAGCAAGCATGACAAAGATACAGCTGCTGGCCTTCTCACTGCATTTAAATTTATCCATCACATGCAGATTTCTAGTAAGCTTCGAAAAAGGAAAGTTCCTTGGCCTAGCAAAGAAAACCAATTTACAGCTGCCAGCTGATCTAAGACACAAAACTGAAACTGCAGCAAGTCCCCTATTCAGCATCCATAACCCAAATTACAACAGAGGACTCATAATTATTGAAAAAAACCAAATTAGCTGTATTCCAACATTTAGCATTATGAATGGCATTAAACACATCTGCATGTGTGGGTTCCACATCCTTGCCACGGTCTCCAGGAGCTGTGTACAACACAGACATGTTACTCCACAAGCTTCTGCAGCCTTTGTTCCTTCCTTGCATTTTCCTCCTGGAATATGTTGACTGTGAAGGGTAAAAATAAAGCAGAGACTGCTTCTTTAATTTGTGTAAATTTTGGTGGGACAGTTTTATTTGTAATCCAAAATTCCATGCATAAATGTAGCCTAAAAGACCTGATTAGAGATCTTCATTCTGTTCCCAAATGTCATTAAGGAAAGGGATTGGAGAGGAAACTGGTTCACTATGAGGTTCTGGAAGGCAAAAACATCCCATTATGCTTATTTTTCTTATCACTTCACTTCAGACACCTTGCACTGCAGACATCCAAAACTTGTAATTTAGGCTGTGTGAAGCCAATAAAGAGAAACAAACTCAGTGTGAATCACCGAGGTCTCTCCAATGATTAAGAACTGAACCAGGCAAATAATTCGGAGGCAGGTGTCTCAAGTTAGATGAGACAGATTCCTCTGGTGTGCCTAAAACACACCAAATTACATGAACATGAAATTGCTTTTAGCCTGCCTGGGGTTATTTGTGGGAGTAAAGCTTTCAGGTCCTTGTTTTCTGGTGGTCCTCTGCACTGCCACTCCTAAAGCCAGCAAAGCCCACAGATTTGGAGTGCTGAAAAAAACCTGCAAAAAATTCACTATCTGATTTTGCCATACATTTACGTGCACAAAATAACTGAGGTGGGGAGGGGAGAGAAACAGAAAATGAATTCTTACAGGCAAAGGCACAGACATGACCATATTTCCTCCATAGACAGCAGGTACATATAGAATACTTGTCCCAGTGTGTGGATCTATCCTTTGAACAGGACTTGGAGATTTCCCCAGATTGGGGTGAGGTCCCAGAGGAGGAGGGGGAGGAGTATATGCTCGGATAGGATTTCCAATTAGAACAGAAGGATTGGGCTGAACTGAAAATAAAGATAAAAATAAAAGATATATACATACAAAAAAAAGAAGATATATACACAAAAAGAACATGAAGATGATCATTTCTTCGTTTTTTCATCCTAACAGCACCTATCTTTACAAAGTATGTGTGTAACTCTCTAACAGCATAGGTCTGATACACCAAGAGAATGCATTAATCAAATCCTGTATTCCATTTCAAAAATTTGAAGAGGCAGAAAATACGAGTTGAGATACAGAGAAACAGGTAGCTGGTAAGTGCATTAATGAAAGAATGTCCCGAACCAATTAAATATGCTGACAGTCAGAGTGGCTGTTAAGCACTGCATCAAAAACTAAAATAACCTTCCTTTCTTTAGCAGGGAACACAAGCTCTAAACTAATGCTTTTTCAAATTAATAACAAAATTATTCAGCTGTTGCATGCTACCTTGCAAAGGTATGATCAGTAATATCTGGATATATGACAGCACAATTTAACTTCAAAGTACCTCAGGAAACAGCGCATGCAAAATAATGTCCAAACCCTTTTAGTGCAAATACATTGGCACAGGGCTGTACATGATGAATTTCAAACACAGCTAATTTTCAAAGGCCAACGACTGTGTTTGTCTTAAGGCTCCAAAGTCAGTGCACACAACATCTATAAAGGGAGAGCCTTGGAAATATCGAATGTCCACTTAACAGTCTATGATCCCATTCCCCCATGCAACCAGCAAGTAAACGGCTCTCAGACAGGGAACAGACCAGATACCCAATGTATGTCAAACTACTGCCAGCTTCACTGGGCTCAGGAACTCCCCCAGGAACCGCAGAGGCACTTACCAATTCCATCAGGTGGGAAGTGGTCATTCTGGTTATGATGATGGACCTTGCCCTTTAAAGGAAAAAAAACCAATAACAGTGATCTTTGTTGTTGTGCATTCTTACACAAACCAAAGCTTTTTGCTTCAAGTGAACGTGATAATTAAACATAAAACAGAGTTCGAAAGGAGTCAGCACAACAATTTATTCTTACACATTCAACCATCCAGTTCCACCACCTGACTATGAATGCACAAACTGGACATAAAACACCACTAATTCAACTAACCAGTGGGTCATTACAACTCCCTCTGGGAAAACTCTCTCCCAAGGCCTGTTTTCAGATGCAAAGAGAGTTATAGCAGATATTCTGAGTTTCTTTTCTCACCGTTTTATTTCCCACTGTCCCACATCTTTCAGGAGCAGCACCCAGGACCAGTGGAACCCTCAGTACTCCTCTGCCATGACAGTTTTAGTGGAAGAATGATCCATTTTCTGCTCCAGGTTCCACCTCAAGAATGTTGGAGACAAAGGAGCCGCCCCCAGTTTTACTGAGTTGCTCACCCAGCCCCATGAGACGTTGTCTCCCTGCCCCATCTCATTTATCAGCTTCTGGGCTGTGGTTCCTCTGTGACTGCTCCCCAAAAGTGCAATACAGGAGAGTAAAGAACCCCTGTGCTCAGGGGAAACTGTTCTTCCTTGGTGAACTGTACATTAGGAAAGGATTTTAACAGACCTGAGTTATCCCTCCTACTTTCTCATGAGTTTGCAGCATCAACTAATTAGTTAATATTCATAAACTGTGAGCACATATTCCACTGCCAGTATGCTCTCAAGTCCCTTGCAGCACAGAAATACTTTACTTAATCTGGACCTAAGTACGTTCACAAATTTAAAATAAATCTAAAAACGCTTTGATGCTGCAAAACTTTTCTTGCCCAGGAGATAAGTCTAGGCAGTTTTCCAGCACTCTGAGCAAATTAGTCAGGGTACAAAGACAGGTTGTTTGACAATGTTGACTCATGCATAAACCAGATTAAAGAACTGGTCTCCAAATTTTCCTCTCATTTGAAAAATGAATTATGGAAAAATAAAATAATAATTGCTTTTCATTGCAGCACTTAAACAAAGGAAGCCTGTTTATTCAACAGAGAAAAATTCAATCTAAAAACGTGGAGGAGCTACAGCCTTAATCACTCATGGACAGCACACAGCATTTCTGTATCTGTTACAATGTCAGAGGCAAGCAGCATGTGCAGAAGTCTGACAAACCTCTGCTCTAACCTATCAAACCTGTATTTTACAGGTGCCATATTTTTAAAACTGAAACACCAAATAATGACGTAAGCTTGTTGGAGGAGCTGTCCTGCTCAATGGGAGCATGTCCCTGTATCAGACTGGTAAATAAAGGTCAACTGGGGCCATCTGGAAGTTGGGGAAGGGAGTCGCTGCCTTTCTTTTTTCTTTTTCTCTTCACTGTTTTGATGGTTTAACGATTTTATAATAGTCTGCTATTAACTCAATTGTTACCATTTCTCAAAGATTTTCACACCAAGGCTCATGTCCCCTCCCATCTCCAAAATACCTAAACCTACCCTAGAGCTGATGGTGACTGACAACACTGGAGCACAAACACACTCAGTTTCCTCTAAAAACTTGCTGCACCTTTGGAATATAAAAATCCACATTACATAAAGGCTCTCAGAGGAAGCCCAGACCAAGATTTGGGTGACTGCAGGCAGTTAACAGCCTCATCACTCCTTGGATCCCCCTTTAGTGAACAAACAGGAGTAGAGAGAGTTCTCCAGAGATTTAATCCGACCTGTGGTCCTCACTGACTGCAGGAAATGTCTGGGATGATGATGCACCCTGATTTGAGTGCCTGAATCCAGACCAAAAGCTGGCAGGCAGCGAGTGGGAGGTAGGAAAGTTGTAAACTCAGAGCTTAATTTACTGTACGTGAACTACCCCGAGGGAAGCTCCGAGTTCTGGAAACTTTCTCTTTCCACATCATCATCTTCAATAAAAGCTGTCCCCATCCAGCTCCGACGCTCCTTCCTCACTCCCATGCCTGGCCAAGCCACAGGACCACGGGAGAAGGCAGTGCCCTCCCAGCTCCATGCTGGCTGTTGGCCTCTCAGACAAGACTGAAACATATTTCCTTCTTTAAAAACTAAACAGCAAAGAGGTTTTTAATGTTCCTACATAAATCCAGGAGCAATTCTGCTGAATAAGAAGCGCTGTTTGTACAAAACCACTTTTCAGCACATGTGAAAGACAAGCCCTGAACTTGCACAATGTCCGCAAACTCACCACAAAACACGGTATTGGAGACTGTTCTTATTTTTTTGCTACAAAATACACCACCACTAGGTTTTAATCCTTCATTTTTAACGTTAAAGACTGTGCTTAGGATGTCTAAAATAAGCAAAACCAACCATCTGCTTTTAAAACTTAAGCAAAGGGAAATGTATCCCTGATCCCAGCTGCATTCTCAGAGTATTTGATTATTACCTGCTCACTGCTCTGCTGTTACTGCACACACTCACTACCTGTCAATGGCATTCAGAGGGAAGATTTTATTTAGAATTGTGATATAGGTGGTTTAAACACTTCAGATCTTAAGCTGAAAACACAGTGCTGGCAGTCTGAACAGCACAAGGGCTTAGTTTACCAACAAACTAAAGAAAAATAAACAGAGCTGTCTACTTACAAGACTCTCACTTTCCCCAACACTCACTCCCCTTTTTCTTCTAAATGTACTATACCTGCATTTTCAAGTACTTTTTTTTTTTCATTTAGGAAACTAAAAGTATTAATAATGATGTTCTATTATTAAGGAAAAGACTGAAGAGCTCATGAAAAATGAGAGTGCAGCAGTAGCTTTTAAAGACAATTTTGTAATTTCTGGTTTTCTGTAAGCCCAGTGTTTTGACACATGACTAGAAGCTTTAGAAATCTGGTGTTTGTTTCAGAAAGTAATGCATCTCGATGAAGAAACCAAATGTTCTCACTTACAAGCTCCCTTTTGGGAAGGACTGCCAAAGGGAAGGCTTTCCTTTTTGTATTAAGAAAACCTGTCGTAAAAATTTCATTTCAATGATACAGCCTGGAACAAAAATGCAAAGCTATGGGAAATATGTGCAGTTCTTCCTTCCTGTACACTGAGTTCATCACAAAGCTGACAATCTGCATTTCAGTTCCATCTCTAAACACAATTTAATTAAATTACAACCCAAATGATTTTGATATCAACTACAAAGAACTATTAAAATAGAATTCATTACTAATATATCATCCCCCAAGAAAGCTCTAAAATTTGGTGTTGTTCTTTATCATCCTAAGGAAGTTATGTATTTTCATCACTTCTTCACCTGCTTTCATAAAAAGAGCTGATGAAATTACCACTCAGAGGTAATTTTATCTCTCTGTCCTCTTGATGCTAATGAAATCTGGTCTTCTGAAGGACATTATCACTGAGCTAATCTATGCAATAAACCAGTTTACAACATATTTTTAATTACATCAAAAAATTATCTTACATAGCTTAAGTCCTTGAATTTTAAATGTGATTTTTAGACCAAACCAAATCCCTTTTGGCTATCATTTTGCTGGCTTCTTTTACTCCTTGTCACTGACTGTATCAATCTGTTGTTTCTTGGGGTACACTCGGAGCACAGCTTGGGACGGGGACTGGCTCTTGCTCAGAGGGTTTAATCTGGTTTATCTAAATCCTGAGGTTCCACGGCTGAAGTTCTCCAGGGTCACTCAACACTGCCAATGAACATGCCAGAGTGAGCCAAGGTGTGTTTTAGTAAGGAAACAAGGCTTGGACAACCCTAAGCTATATTGCTAAAAAGTTTATGATAATACAAGTCCAGAGCTTTCATTTGAAAATGCTGAGGATCCCTCTGGAATTTGCATTCACATCTGATTGCACTGATGCAATTTTAAGACAAACAGCTTGTTCCATAAACCTTTCATGTTATTTCTCTACATTCACTTCCAGTTTCTGACAGACCCCATCAGCATTAACACGTTACCTTTGGAGGTGACTGCTGCTGTTTGGTGGGATTGGCTGAGTGCTGATGCCGCAGAGCTCGGGGGATGAACTCAGGGGCCAGAGGGTTCAACACGTAGGTTTTCTTTAACTCCAGAGCTTCCAGCTGAGCTTTGATCTGCTCAAACGTGATGCCATGAAGACTTTCGTTCTCGTGACACAGGGCAATAAACCTTTCCCAGAATTTCCTACGGAAACGATTTTTACAAACAGTGAGGAAGACTCAACGGCTGTTATTAAAATGAAAACAGGTTTAATGTAACTGTGGGACGCTCATTTCTTGTGCGTGCTCGTTTTCCACACCAAGCCATCCACCCTGAACCCGCTCCCTGCAGCTGCACCCCGCAGCACAGCGCAAAGCTCCCCAGCCATTCCAAATGGCCACACAGCTCCGTCCATGTGCATCAGCTCACAGCACTGGCTGGGTGCCACATTTAGTATTAATGCCATGGACAGCTCCAACTTGGAACTTTTTCCCTAGGAAACCAAAAACGGTGAACTCAGTGCTTAAAATTCTGGAATGTATGTGATTTAAGGCATTTATTGAAGCTCAAATAGTCATAGGAATTACAGATTCTCAGTCCCAGATGATGTCAAGAACATTCTCTGAATTTAGGCAGAACCTTCAGTGTAACAAATACCAAAGCTGAGATATATCCCCAAAACTACTCATGAAAATTAATATATTTGGGAGTTTCTCGAGATTCTTTGAGATCTTCTGGTGGAAAACAAACAAAACTATAAATTTTAGTGCGTGTCAGACTTTTTCTGTAACAGTTAGAAGTATTTTTGAGCTAGAAAGACAACCATCAGATGACACATGACTTCTCTATGACAATTCTGTTTCCAACTTTTTGGAGGATGGAGGCGTTATTTAAACCATGTTATAAGAGAACATTGCTCCATGTCTTCTGCTTTCTCATGACGTGTCTTTCTAGTGCTTTATAAGAAAGAGTCTTTTTTTTGGTTAAAATACACAGCAGGATCTATACAAAAACTTTACACTTATGATTTTCTTTTTAACCTCAAAGGAACTTTTTGGGTGAAGTTACTGAAGCTTAGAAGACATTGAAATAAGGTCTGAAGATGTCACTTTAAAAAAAAAACCCAACAAACCTGACTGAGCTGTCTCTTTCAAAAATATCAAGAGTAAAGGTGTGCTTGACTATAACTCCTGCTTGTTCACCCTTCAGTAATAAGGTCTGGCCTATCAGCAAGCACTGTTCTTTCCCCAAAACCTGTAAAATGAGAGATGGCTGCACACTAATTGTAACAGCAGTGTCACATTTTGCTGAGTAGCTGACTTCGTGAGAAAGAACAAATGTCTGTCTTGCAAGAATGCTGTGATGCTATTGATGTTTTTAAGAATTCAAAATAGTTTTCCCTAAAAGCCCATTTCTGTTGTGATTTTATAGAGGAAAGGAATGCTCTTTTAAAATTTAGGATGCAAGCTGGCCCTTTTTCTGCCTTTTGCTCTAAGGCAAATAGACCTTGCAAGGTTTTAAGTAAGAATTAAAAACCAAAATTAAATGCATCACTGGGATGCTTTAATGATGGAATTCCCTCTGATTAATCAATTCAGTCACCAAACCTACTGCCAAGTACCACAAATCCACTGAGACCCATCCACTTTTGCTGAGAATGCCCCGAGCAGTCTCCCTACACATGGAACACTTGTTCTGGGGTGTAAGAACAGAGAATAAAACCCTGCTGTCTCTGTCTGAGCGTGCTCAGGAGTTGAAAGGGGGTGTCTGCCAAAACAGCCCTGTCTAGTCCGGTTGGAGCACACAGGAATGTAATGATTACCCTGGGCACACTTCACAAAGCTCTCTACAACTATCATTACAGTCTTGACTCATTTTGACAGGTATTAGAATATTTATAAAATTCAAGTACGCTCTAAACTTTTTTGAGGTCTATTTTTCCTAACGAAATGTCACTTCTTTCAGACTTCTCTACTCCTGTTGTACTAAAAAAGAACCATCTTCCCAGCAGCCTCCCTGAGCCCCTCCAGCACTATTTTCAAAGAGTGAATGTTCAATTATTCAGTGAAACAAGACAATGGTGTATTAAAGGGAAAGCTCGAGATACATCTTAATAAAGTTTCAGTGCTCCTGGTTTCTTAATTATCTTTCAGTTTTATAATTTGGAACAGCTCTACGTCTATAAACAGCTGCTGGTCTTCAAAATGCAAACTCAATCCTTAACTGCCAGCACTGTAATTTATTTACCACGCTGATAGCCTATATTTTTATTTTATTAAGTTTTTGCACGCCCTATTTCAGATATTTTGAAGGAGCACTTGGAAGGCACAGGGGCTCTTTCTCATCAGCTCATTACATAAACCAGCCCATGCCTAAAAAACCCAGCCAGGTAAAGGGAAAAGTGAACTAAACTCACAACAATTACTTCTCTGTCAGTAGGATGTTAGAAGCCATTTAAAGCAGATCACTGCATTCATGTGCAGATACTCCTGACGTGGCCCCAGCAGGGAAGTGGTGAAATTCAGGTTATATTTCATAAATACAGTAAACAAAGGTTTGAGTTCCATTTGGCTTTTTCAACTCTAATCTTTGAAAACCACATCCCCTTTCAATACAGTAGAAGCAGCACTGCTCAGGAAAGTAGAACACAACATAGATATAACAACTAACACGTATTTTTAGCTTTATTTTAATAATGTAGTCAGTGCACTGTTTCCTCTCTTCGAGAATCAGCTGCAGGGTTTATCTCTGATCATCTCAAAATTTCAGCTCTTCCATCCGAAAAAAACCCTTTGAAGAACAAGAACTTGGAACCTTTAACGTAAGTGTTTACATATCTCAGCATTTTTCACATTTCTTCATTTAGGTCTATAAAATGTAAATTCACTCAAACCTTAACAAGTTTTTTCCTAGTGTCATAAAGACCTACCAAAACATAAATAATGTTTTTCAAGTCTTCTACCATCACAACTGCCATAATATTCAACTCTAAAATACCACATTACATCACAGTTTTAAACTCCAAATTACTTTTATTTGTATATAAAATTGTAACAGGTATACAAAAAAACCCCTAGTAGAAACTAAAATGAAGCATGTTCAGTTGCTACTGTAAAGTGAAACTCTGAGCAACTATAAATACATGAAAAGACAGGTTATCAATGGCCAGGTGTAGGTATCTCACATTTTTCCCTGTTATACATGATGACAGCCACCACTTTCCTAAATCCATCAGTCACAGATAAACACATTTTCTAGTACCCTTAGCCCTGATTAACCGAGGAACATAAATAAAGTACCTGCATCTTCCAATGGAACATAAAGCAATAGGATCTCCCACCACAGCTACCAAGGATTGTGCTCTCGTAATGGCAGTGTTGAGAAGTTTGTAATTAGACAGAAAACCGTAATCCAAGTCTTCTGTTGAATCCTCCAGTAACTGCTCTTTCCTTTTAATTGGAGTTTGCTTATGTTTGCATGTGTGCCGTGTTCGTACTGTGCTGAGGAACAAAACTCTGAACTGTTTTCCTAAAATGAAACAAAAAACATCTCTGAGAGAATTGTTGCTATTTCTGCTTATGCCACAACCAGACCACTGCCCTTGCCAGCCAGATTTCACACCTAGATGTTCTGAACTCACAGCTACCCTTCACATGGAGAGCTTTATGCAAGAATAATAAGATTTAAAAATTTTAAAAGACGCACTATAAATAGCATATTCCATTGAAAGAATATTTCCTCTTTAAAAAACTTACTTTTTCACCTTGATATTAATCAATCCTGAACTTCCTGAAATGTTGATTATCATTACAGCGTTGCCAGTCAGTCAATAACAAATCTTGAATGCATTTATTCTACCTTAAAAATAAGTTCTGGACATTCTTGATTCATATTTTTAAATTTCTCAAATACATGAATATCCACCATGAAAAAACAGAGCAAACCACTCACTGTCACTCAGTTACTTTATCATCTGCCTTTGTTTATTACTGACTAGAAGTGCAACCTAGCAACAGGCTATGCCTACACAAAATCCTTGTTATCAATGTGATTTCAGGAAGAAACACCTAAATTTTTAGACTCCTTACAGTTTATTCCACAGATGGAAAAGAAATCAGTAAAATATTTTGAGGCTAAAGTTCTGTTACATTTGTATTCGGAACTCTAAAACCTATCAGTTTGTTAAAAATGTTAAAATTACGTTAAAAACCCATCAGTTCCCACAATTTTCACTCAATTTACTTTTTAAGTAAGGCTGAACTTAATTTTGAGAAAAGATAAACCTCACATCCACGAGTTTACAGTCAACGCTGGAGCACCATCTGTATCACAGCTCTCCTTTTGCTGCCGCGGCTTTTGGGGTAATTTTATCAGGTTATTACTGCAGCAGCCACGTGTCCCCCGCGGCCAGGCCGGCCGTGGGGCCAGCCCTGCTGCTCACCCTGCACGTTGAGCACTCTCTCCACGCTGACGTCGGACAGGCGCTTCTTGCGCAGCTCGGCGCGGATGCGGAACACCTGGTCGGCGTACGGGGTCACCACCCCGATGCTGCCGTCGTCCAGCTTGCCCCAGGCCACGGGCCACTTCCTCCTCAGCTCCTCCACACGCTCCACCACTTCAAACACCTTGGAACAAAGGCAGGATTCTTAAAAGTTACGCTCCACCGAGCATCACTCTTCAACATGGAAAGAGAATTCGAACCTTAAAGCTCTGAAACGCTTACATGACACAAGCAATGATACTACTGCATCCTGCTCTAAAGTGTCATGGATTAAAACAATGGATTCACTACACAGCACCCTTTTTCATCTTGAGATAAGTTTTCCCACAAAAGTCACGGTTAAAATTACGAACTTCAAAATTACATTAATAAACCTAATTTTCATTCTTAGGTTCTCATGAAAATGTCAAGTGCATTAGGACCTTTCTTGCCATACTTCATCTTATTTCTCTAAGTAAATGTACTGCCTAAATAGATATAATTTTATTTTTATTCTGGTTTTCATATGTGTCATCTTAGAGTCTGATAACTCTAGACACAGAGTCCGTATACCAGAGCACAATCATCTCCCATTCCAAAGGATACCATTGGGAGTTTCAGATTATTCATCAACTGCCAGTTCCTCTCTGTGAAATACTATGAAATGTGCCACCTGAGAAGACTAATGTGTAATAAAACCTGAAAACCTCCCCCTGTGAGGAGACAGCCTCAAAGTAACCTCCTCCCAGAGCAGCTCACTGCAACACACCAGAGGTTCTGCACTGCACAAGGCATTTCTGAGTAACTTTACAGAAGGTTTGTGATTTCTTTTTTTTTCAATTTACATTCAATAAATATTTCTCCAGCTATTTAAAGCATGATAATTGATGATGCAGTTTTCCTACAGCATCGCAAACGCAAGCCCAGCCTCTTAAAGAAAAAAAAAAATCTGTTAATCCTTAAAAAGTCACAAATAGTTTATTTTTGGCAACTTCGGAGGACAGTGAAAATACGGGACTGTTTTTAAGCAAGTCCTAAATATTTTTGTGACATCAATTCTTGCATTTAAAAGCCAGCTCTACTGACAAAGGGTATTAGAATAAACTTTGATATCTATAAAAACCATAGCACAAAAATAATGATCTTTAGTAGGTATTTTGGCAAGATTCTCTGAAAGTATATTGACTCTGGGTATGTATTTAGAATTAATACCACATAGGAAAATTTTAAAATGAAGACCAACAAGGGAAAGTGTATTTCCCAGATTAATTCTTAATATAGGCATCAATGAACCACAAAATGCTCCAATGCAAACATCCATTAAGGGTCAAACAGAAAAAATCTCCCTCCTCATCTAATTTCAGTTTTTCCTGCTGGTGTTTAAGGAGCCGTTGTCCTTCATTTCTGCCTGTGGCCATTAATGACTCACAGTTTTCAGACAGCTACTTGGCCACTGAAGATATTTTTAGGTCTTTTACAACTTTTTTTAAATGGCAAAATAATCTAAGTAGATTAATGAAAGCAGTCAGGTGTCCAGAAGTCATTCGAGCTTCTTATTTAAGAAGATATTTTAACGCAGCAAAGAATGTTCAACAAGTGCAGCACAACAACAACAACAACAAACAGGTTCCAAATTGTGCAGCAGATGAACCTCACCGTGATCAACAAGGAGAAACAGACAGCTCTGCAGTGCTTCATAACAAGCACTAACCAGAAATTCCTCCTAAGCTTATGAAAATTACTGCTATTTCTTTGATTTTCTCTCCCTCCCCTAACTGGAGGTGACTGGAAAAAGGCATCTTCCACTACGAAAAGCGTTATCAAGTCAGAAGGTGAGAGGTGGGTGCTGCTGCATGTGTTTGTTTTTGTGGGCTTGGGTTGTTTGGTTCTTTTAAACACAAAGGAAGGAATGAGAATGAAAGTAATTTTTGAAGAATACCAATAAATCTATGTGAAACAAACAGACTGAGAATAAGTTCCCACCTAAAAGAATCTCATCTGCACATTATCAGTTAGACACTGATCCGAAACATATTAAAGGAAATGTGAAATGTTACTCCAGAGGACTCTTATCTGAGTGGGAACATTTCTACAACAGTCGAAGAAATCTAAGTTTTACTTCAAATTGCAGTTACTCTCAGTTGCTAAGATACATCTATCAGAATGTCACATAAATTATCAGGAAAGACATCCTGAAGAATGAGCCTGGGAGAATGAGATGCGGCTTATAATTTGCAAAGGAAAAAAGAAGGTAAATTAGTGGAAATGTTTACTACAATTGCAATTTTCATTACATCATGTTCAGCCATCTCCATGTTCCCCTCTCCTAGTAGAGGACAATTTATGTCTTCCACCCACACTGAGCATAAACCAGTCAGTTTGGGGGAGTGGAGCTTTAAGAAAACAATCAACAGTAAAAGCAAAGAAGAGTTACCTCTGCATTATTGTAAAAAGCTGTACTGTTTTTTTCTTGCACATCTTCTCCACGTGCTGTGAAGAAAGTCAAAGGGTAGAAATCTTTGTGTGCTGGCTGCTTTCCACTTGCCATCAATTTGCCTTCATAGAAAAGTTCGGATGTGTAACTGTAACAAGGCAAAACAGGGTAAAATGTGGAGTCTACACATGAGCTCACTGATAAAATATGCAAATCTCCCTGATGAAATATGCAACCACAAAATACTTCATAAGGAAAACAGAACCACTGATTACTATTCGGCATCTTCAAATGATTTCTCTGAACTGATATTTCCCTACTACAGACACAGCAGAAGGCACTAAAAATATGCTTCTCCGACACTTTTTCTACAAAGGCTGTTTCTTCTTCTCATCTAAAGCTCAACAAAGTTATGAACATTCTCACTGATGTTTCGCTCAGCAGTTCTGGTGGCTGGAAACTGGGCAAAAAGAACACTTGCTGTCTGGCACTGGTTATTCCCCAGGCTGGACAATGAGCTTGCTCATGTCAGTTAAGAGTTATTGAACTTGGAAAATAAATTTACTACAGATTTCGTGTGCACTGAGCACGACGCAGGCCAAGCGTTCAGCTGTCAACCAAGCTTTTCTTCTGCGACTTCTACTCCAGGCTGATCTATGTTGCTAGAGACCAGAAACACAACCAGAACAGAGCTCCTCTGCTGGCAGCAGCCATTCCAGCAGCTGGCTGACTGAAAGAGAAACGAGGCAAGAACTACTTCATGGTGAAAAGTAGGAGGGGAAAAAGGCAAACTGAACGGAATGAGACAAAAAGGCAGCAAGGAGAGACTGCAGATTGCTGTAAATCCTGTATGCCACTGCACAGCAGAGCTAAATTAATGCACTGGCTTCCAGTAATTTGTGAATTTTGGTATCATCTCACTTCTCAATGCTTAGCCTCCAACATTAATGTTTTTTGGATACCACTCAAAGGCTGCAGTAACCTGAGTACAGCCTGACACGAAGACAACCAAAGCAGGAGACTGTGCACTAGTGGGTCCATTGAGTTCTTCCAGGACTCCAGCTACTGCAGCTTAAGATGGAAATAGCTGCTCACTGAAAAGCCACAGAAACTTGTCTGCTACCAAATCACCATCCAAGCACTGCAGCCCACCCCTGACCTGAACTGGCTTACCCTGCACAACCCTGAAGAACACTGGACTCCTCTCTGGGTTGGGTTGCAGCAGTCACTCCACAGCAGACAGGGGGCAAAACTAACCATCTCTTCTGCAAATTAACTTCTAGTAATGAGATCTCACTAAACAACAAAACTTTTCTGTATGGGCTGTTTTTTCCAATTACAGCTCCAAAGTCAGGCTGAACTAATGGCTCGTTCTTTCCTCAATTTCTCATGGTGTCTCTGCTTCAGTGAGGTAGAGATGATTAATGAGCCCTTCATCCTCCTGCACTTCTGTCCTAAATGTGATGTCCCATTTGTCAGGGGAAATTCCACATCGTACAAAAAAGGAGACTTGAGACATCTCCTAGAGGGACCACCATGAGAGTGTTCAGCTGGTTTCACCTCACACATCAACACTTCCCAGTGGAATTGGGCACACTGGACTTTCACCAGAGAGTCGATCAGCCCCAGTGGTGTTTCTGCATCCTCACCTCAGTGTTCAACACAGTGGATCTTTCTTGGAACTCCCTGTCTCAACTCCAGCTGCTGAAGTGAATTTTCATGACCTTTATGAGGCAAATGACATGGAAGTGATCTCTAAAGAAAAGCTCAAATGATCCCTTCCTTTACAGATGTTCTCTCATTTCTAACCCAGAAACTCAAGAAACGTGTAAGAAATTTAGCAGCACTCAGCCTTTAATTACGAAGTCCATAAAGTGAAGTCAGATCAAGCTATGTAAGAAAATATTTTACATTCTCACTTTTGATTCCCCAGAGCACTTAAATATTTCTGCTTTTGCTTTGAACACAGTGATAACCTAATTAGTATGACTGGATACCAACATAATATTCCTCAGTACGTATCTGAGCCAGGATTTAAACTTTAGCATTTTTCCCCATGATTGCACTTATTCTTTCCAGCACGGCTCATGGATGAGCTCATTACACTGGCAGCCATTAGTTTATCATAGCATAAAAATGCAAACCCACTGATTAATGTGTCTTGAAAGAAGTAATAGAAGATGTCAACAGTACAGAAACATGCTCAAAATTTGACCTATTTTTTTCCATTCACAGTTGCATATCCGTATGTTCCTTACATTGCCCACAGCTTACCATTCCAAGATAATCCACCCCAGTGTATCTCAAATTCTGAAATGGTTCAAAGAAGCACAGAGCCTATGTAACAGGGTGGTTAAAAAGGGAAAGTTGGCTCTTCTTTGGTTTAGTGTGCAAGCAGCCAAAGCATCCCCACCTGAAGGAGGGGTCTGCCCCACAGCCCTGGCAGCTGCTCTGCGAGACCAAACCACAACACAGAATTACTAATTAACTTTGAAACAACTAAGATTCCCTGACAGAAACACTTCAGCTGTGCTTGGCTCTGTCGTTCACTCACAGCAGTCAGAAGCACACGATACAGTGAAAAAGTTCACACCTACTTGATGATTGCTTCATGGGAGCGATAGTTCTCACACAGCAGGATCCTGCACGGGAACTCTGCAGGGTAGTGCTCGTAGAGCCGGTCGAGCAAGGAAACGTGAAGGTTTCTCTCCCTGGCAAATTCACTGTAGACAAAAGGACTGAGCTGTAATAGACACACACATACAAAGAAAATGTAACTAAATGGGTGGACTCAGAATTTCATGCTCCCAACATATGTATTTGCATCGTTTTTGCATCAAACCAAAAATGAAACCTCCCTTTTACTGTACATTCATTGTTGGAAGACACAGACCATGGCTATTCCACAGAAATGCTCATTCCTACCAGAAAAGTGACAAAAGACCAGCATGGTCTTAAAGGAACTATAAAACATTCAATAACTATGCAAAGAGCTCTTTTATCTAAGTTTAACACTTCAAACTGTGTTTAGAATGACTTCACACCATTATTTTGACAACCACTTTTACAATTAAGCTATTACCACAAACAGTACAGATCAGAAAATAAAGAAATTTTAGTATCATTAAAAAACTCACATAGAAATGTTGTTGAAAAAACAAAAACCCAGTCACCTATTTACTGTTACACTAAACTCCTTCTGGGTTTGTTTAACTATAAAACCACCATCTATTACAACAGGAAAAACAGAACCAAAGATGATGAAAAAGAGAGATTTTTAAAATACAATTTCCAACTGTAGAAATAAAGCCAATCTATTTTGTCATTCTGAATTCACGTGATTCAGATTCTGAGTTTCACTTCAGCTATATATTAGTTTTTGAAATTTAAATACTGGACACCTGATAGAGGATCTTCTGGAAGACCCTGAGCTATAGAGCAGCCTGAGACCCACAGGCCCAGGCAAGACTTCATCCACCCAGCTGGGCTGATGAGATCAAGCCTGAAGTAAGAATTCCAACCTCTTGAAAAGCACTTTTGAGAGCAGGATTTAAAAAGCACTATCCCAGTCCTTGGCATTACTAATATCACTGAAATGATCCAGCACTATTAAATCATAGGTGGGAACACCATTCTAAGTTTGTTGCTGTACCAAAGCAAAAACATCCACTCTGCTGCTACTGTGACACGTGAAGAGAATTAAAGGCAAATCTATAAAAACAAATAAATCTGGCCTAAATCAATAAAGCAAGTAAAGCTGACTTTTCCAAGCATGCTTTCTTATGCCTGCAGGCTGCAAAATGACAGGCATAATCAGTGTTTTAAACTCTCCACACCAAGCAGCTCCCAGGCACTTTGCAGAAACATAAAAGCACTGGCTAGTTTCAGTTCCCCATTTCTCACTTGTTCAAATCTTTACCAGATTAGATGTTCCTAATAAAAATTTAAAGTTCTCTAAATCCTAATTCTCCATATTCTTGAATTCTTTTAAAAACCAACAGGGAATACCAGTCATAAACTCCTGACTGTAATAAATATCCCTGTGTCTTACTCAAATAACATCCCTGGAATTCTCCTTGGCTTCCCCATCTATTATATGATTTGGTGCAGATAAATAATTTAAATATATAAATACAAATATTATACATATGCACTTCATACTCAAAAATTCCACAGGTCTTACCTGCATATGGTCTCCAGCCAAGACAATTCTTGTGTTTTTATTAGCTAATGCTAGAGGCATAATAGTTTCACACTCCATGGCTTGAGCAGCTTCATCTAACAGAATGTGTGTAAAAAACCCTGTAAAACAGAGATATCAGCAAATAAATGAAACCTGAAATACGATAAAATGAATACTGATAACAAAACAAGAACTTGAACTTCACATTCTGTATTCTGATAGTAACCAAAACTAGAATAAAATGAAGTATGGCTTACACAAATTAATTTCTAGCAACTACTGAAAACCACACAAACAATTTTCAAACCCATCAAATGACCAACAGTGGTCACCTGGTTGCCAGTGACATTAGCAGGAGCCCCCAGGTCTGCCCCTTTCTTGTGACACCGTGAAATTAAACACGTGTTTTATCTGAGCCCTCCTTACACCACGAGGAGACGTCTCTTGGCAGACCCTCCCTCAAGAGGCTTCTCAAATCTGAAAGTCATTTCACCACCACGAGACTTGAAGAGCTTCGGACAGTGACAATGACAAGGAATTCCTCATGTACTTGAGTCCTATTAACTATTTTATATACTAAATTTTCCATTAAAATTGCACACATACCTGAGCACTTTGCTGGTTATGGGCTTAAAGGAATGTTGGGGGGGAAAAAAGGAACAGAAGTTGAAGGAAAATTTAAATTCAATCTTATGATAATATTGGACCAAAGGCTTGGTGGGAATCTATGCACTGGAGAACATACACTTGAAAAAAAACTTGGCCACTGTAGACTTCTATTTTATGAAATCTAAATTCAGGATAGGTATAGAAGTGGGTTTGTACATTGATGTCTGTGATATATTAAGGTGTAAACCAAAGTATTAGAGGACTTAGTGCATCATCCAATTGAGATTACATACATAAAAATGCAGCAATTTTCTTTGGAAAATATGAATTTCCTACAGCTGCACACACATTGCTATGGCATGACTGTACACAGCCTGCTGCCAAACAAAGCAGCTATTTCTATCTAAAGACCCAAAAATATTTACCATCAATTCCATATTAGTTTTCTCTTGTTGCAACAAATACTTAAATGTAGCCATAAAAAACTAACCCCAAAAACTTATGTAAAGAAATGCCACCTTCTCCAAAAAGCAGATGGATTTCATTTGGAGATCAGGAAAATAATAAACCCTAAGCAGCCTCTGCCCCAAAAAATCAGTCTAATATATTTCAGTTTAGAAAACAACTCTAAATGTATCACGTTAACAAAGACAGGGCTTGTATGTGTGGGAGTTGTTTGCAAAGCGAAACAATTCACAAAACAAGGGAAAAAAGCTCTCTGTTATTTATGCTTACATGCTCCACTGAGTAATGACCTTAATGAGCATAATATTCAAAGTCAGAATCTCAAACAGAATTTTCCCTCTTGGATCTCAGAAACACCAGATCATAGATAGTACTGCTTCTTTATTTAGTTTTTTTTAAAGAAGGAAAAAAAAGAATAAGCAAAAGGTTAATTAGAATGCCAGCAGTTTGCAGCTTTGTAATAAACATTTATTCATAAAAAAACAAACAAGCATTTTCAGATTATCATTGTATACTTTATTTTTCAACAGTTCCAAGAATTGGGTAAGGGACCAACACTGGTAAGAGGAAGATATTTCTCAAGCATGGACACTTCTTGTCTAGAAATTATCTTACCTGGTTCAAGATCCAGCTGACATAGATACTGGGATGTATTTAAAGTAACAACTACCACTCGTTGCTTAAGAATGTCTTCTTTCTGTGGCATCTGGAAGGTGGAATGTGTGCTTGAAATCAAACAGTACTGATGCACAACTGGGTGAACAGTCTTTACCCAGCGATTTCGGAAATATACCCTAGGAAAGAAAAAGGGGCTTATTTTCCACGAGGTTTGAACACAGCGACAGCCTAGTATTTCAAATATTTCAAATACTAATATTCTGTTTTCTGGTAAATAAACATCATCTTCAAGAAGCAAAACGCCACAACTATGCAGAATCACATGCTAAAATGTCTTGGATTCACCTTCTGTTATTGCAGTGCAATATTACATACACGAACAGTTAGCAGGCTTTAATTCACATACAGAAATCTGTAAGTTCTTCAAACATTTATGTTCTGTGACCCACACATCAACGCCTATTTCATTTTAAACTTACAATAAACTCATTTTAAAGAAATATTTCCTGACCTGAAATGTAACTACAGCCCAGAGCATGGAACTGACAGTGGTCTGCACATCTCAGCCACTGCAGCTGATAAACGAAACAGATTCAAATCCTGGTCTTCCTTTCACACATGCCGTGTGTTGTCTGAATTCTAAGAACCAAACACGAGCTTTATTCATCTTTTTATCATACAGGGCCAAAACTGTGATACTCTGGATAACAGAATGAGAGAACAGTGCCAGAGGTTTGGCTGGAGGCTAAAATATCAGGACATTGGCTGGGCTTCAGACAGCCTTCCATGACACGAGGCCATTTCAACCACCGCCCCACGGGACCAGCGATGACTTTTCCTCGGGGAGGGACGACATGCTACAGCCAGTTTAGCTAAATGGAAGAGAAACACAGAAGACACAAAGGCTGTGCCCCAGGAAACACAGCACAGGAAACTCCACAGGGGTGAACAGAACTACTCCCAAACACATCCAAAGGAGCTGGATAAAGGTGCCTTGTGACACCTCCACCAGGTGTTCCTCGACACTATAATCTCTAGCAAGAACTATAAATCTCAAGTAGAACCTTTAAACTACGAGAAATTATCGTACAGATATTAAAATTTGGAATTAAAGTTTTTAACATTTATTTCCAAAGCAAATGAAGATGAAATTAATTAAATTAATTTCAGTTCTAAATATGGGATTTAATGCTGTTCGGTTTATCTATTCATTATTTTATTTCTTCTGCACCTATAGTTCAAATCCCAAATTAGTAATAAAGTGTTTGGAAAAGTGTAATTATGCACCTAATTGCAAAACATGATTGCACTGCCTGGACTCTGGATATCACATGTCCACCCACGTCTGAAAATTACAGCTGAGCTCCATGTAATGTGAGAGAAACGAGTACCAGGATTAGAATAAAACTGGTTTGTGAAGACACAATGTCCATTTTGGACAAAGTGAAATGCAAAGGCACTTCAGTATCCTGAACGACTTTTTATTTGACAACAAAATCAACCCAAATCCACACTTGGAGACCAAAGGTAACTCCAGGTAAAACTGGGTTCAGTGCAGGAGTAACCCCCACACGCCTGAGTCATTCTCGGAACAAGAGGCTTCTAATGTTACCCCCATATATTTATTTCTTATCAGCTATCAAACGGATGAGCTTTATTTGATAAACTGTTATCACACCAAGTCATGGCCCAAAAGCTACAACAAGGGAGCGAGATAACCCCTGCTCCACTTATCCCAGCTTTTTTATCCTCAGCTTTTGTGTGCTTCGCTTTCCCAACCTTCACTGAGGTAATACTCACCCACGACCTCACAGGAGTACTGTGAGCATTACTGAGTTTATTGGGAGTTTATGTTTGTAAAGCACTTTGAGATTCTTGGATGAAAGGTGCTATTGAAATGCAAAATATTATGGTTATTAGACATTATTATACCATGCACTGTCTTTTATTACAGAAATTCAACTGTGGGTGACTCACAGATTGGCTGACAGCATTTCAAACTGCATTGCTGCTTACCCATTAATTTCTTTTATTTTGATGTGAGATCAAAAAGGTATCCCAGAGCTATTATTCACCACTGGCATAAAAACACCTGACAGATGTGACTACTTCGAAAATGTCGTGAGAGAAGTCAAGCCTCACTGAACAAGGACTTTCTTTCTCAGGTGCAACTCGGGCTAATAGAATCACCTATCATTTCATTTCTAGGTGTTTTCTCCTTGAAGCTGGAAGAACCAATGACAAAAATGAGGTTTACCAGCCTAACACAAATGATAACATTTCACCCTGTAACATGCCCTTAACTTCTGACTAAACAAAAGACTAAACTTCTAAAATGTTTAGTCTTAAAGCTGCACAGGCAGAGTCCCTTAACTCCAGCGGAGTCAGGCAGTTACTAATCAAAACACTCATTAGTACCTACAGCACCTTTTATTATTATTTGGGTACAAAGTGGGCAAAAGCTGCAGCCACAGAACCCAAACCCAGCCACAGCTCTCAAGAGAGATTTTCCCCCATCACGTGCCTCATATGAAGACTTTAATTCTGGAGAAATGAAAACCTTGCAGGGTAAGGTTTACCCAAACCACGGGCAGCAAAATTACTGGCAAATACATGGAGCACTGCCTCAAAATGGAAATCCCAGAAGATTATAGATTAGGGACTCAATCTTCTGCAAACACAGGCACTGACTATATCCACTGTACTTAACGCTTGGTTAACATGCAAGGAATCTGCATTTCCTGTGGAAATTCAGCTCACCTTTATTTCTATGTGTGGCATCTGGGTATCTCCAACAGAAGCCTTAATTTCTGTGCATCTCCAGCCAATGAGCCAAAGAATGAATGCAACAAGCTCCCAGCTGACCTGCGTTTCCATCACCGCCCCAGACATCACATCAAAACAGAAATTTCCCCCAACTATTCCAACTAAGCGTCAGTCAAACCGAGTAGTTCCAGGCTGGGATTGCTTCTAGCCACTTAAAATACACTTCTGAAATTTAATAAAGGGGGAGTCTGGAGTCAGAACCTCCGAGGGAGGCTAAAAAGAGTTTCATGTGCACTCCCATCCTACAACAGCGATTTCTTCTTGTGACTCCTTACAACAGAGCGGGGACTAAATTTCAGTTCTTCAACCCTTCTTTTCCCTGCTGTGGACTGGAAAGCACTGACTGCTCCCAGTTCTCACAGGGCCAGGACTCTCCCCTTCAGGCTCCAATAAACCCTCCTTGGATACATCCCACCTCCTCAGCTTGCTGCTGTTACTCCTCACCTGAAATCCCTCAAGTAAAAAGAGCACAGAAACTCAGAGGGAAAGGAACCCAGCAGGATAATTTCATGTCTCTGTTAAGAGACCATAAAAAAAAAATAAATCTAAATAGTCCCAAGAAGCCTAAAGAAAACTTTAAAAGCACCTGATTTCCCTCTTCCATTTCTTTAGATCCATCTCCAAAGAGAGGCTCATTCTCACAAACAACTATGTTCCTTGGGATGCAGAAAACATGTGAAGAACCTGTCTTACAGCTTGAAAGTTCACTTTTTTTAATCCCTTTTCCTTCAAGGATGGATAAGAGGGGAGCTAGAAAAAAGTAATTGGCAGAAGAGTCATTTATTTTACAAACTAACGTTTGATAAGATAAATGAATTCCATTTTCAGTACAAGAATTCATTTGGAAAAAAGGGCAATGGTCTTTTAAAACCTGCTGGGGGTTTTTGGTCTGGGTTGCTGTTTGCTTTCTTTTTTAATTCAACTCTATGGATTATTTTTGAAAACCTGGATAATTCTTAGCTAGCAGCCACATACTGAAGCTACCTGGTTCCAGGATATATGCAGGACTTACACACGGATGTTATGATCAAAGTACTAAAAAAATGGACTGAAAGAGTTTCAGTGAGATATTTCAACAGAATCAACTTATTTTTTGACACTGTTGAACTGCCAGTCAGCAAGAACATGCTTAGAAATAAATAAAAATACTCAATATATAGAGAAAGGCTGTACCAATCTCCTTCCTTTTTCCTTAGTATTCCATACAAAACCAGTGTATGGAAACAACTAAATCTGAAATATGCAAATAAAATAACATTAAATTAATATTAAAATAGTACCTCAACCACTGCCCAGCAACATAGAGAGGAATTGCTGCTATGTGCTTCCTGGAGTTTTTAGGAGAGGGTGATAATCTGAATTCTCCTGCTACAGTGCTCTCCTACCTCAGCACCCACCTCCAGAAGGTTCTAGCAGCTGATGGAGACAGGCACATCCACAGAGAAAAAGAATATACAAATTAGGAGCCAATTACTCCCTCTTACAGCTCTGACTCACCATCTAAAGGTGCCTGGCTGCTCCTGCACACTAAAAATCAAGTGTCTCACCATCAAACAGAAGCACTTAATCGAGGCTCTCTCCTCCCAGCTGTAGCTTGGGTTTGGGTTTCATTCCTTCAGAAACATTTCTGCATTCATTTACATAAGTATATGAAATTGTTTCAGTGTCAAGTTTCTCCAGTGAAACACAGGTTTTGGAGTGTGCCTCTAATACAGTTGACTCATCTAATCAAACCCAGGGGCACAGGTTTTTTCTGAGTAATAATTTGTTTATGGGCATCAGGACTATGAGAATTTGGCCTTCAGGCTTCACTGGTATTTCATTTAGGCGCAGAAGTTAGATTTAACATAAATTCTCACTGTTCACTCTGACTTTGCATTTTCCAAAGGGCATAGGAAGTTATTCTATGAAGAAAAAATACAAATTTATAACACGATATTTAAACAAAAAACCCCACAAACTCTGCTTTTCAAACTTTTATGTCACATCACTAACAGGATAATTTATTTAGTGTACATCTTACTCACAGAAATATCTACATGGTTTTCAGTACAAAATGTTAAATAATTTAGCTTTCCTTCTTCAAAAACAACATAAATATTATAAAATATTATGTTGCTCCCCACTAAGCCAACTCATCACTCATAGAGTAAATAAGGGATAAAATCTGCAGCAAAATGTTCAGTTATTTAGGAACACAACAAACTCTGCAAGCAGCACATCTACCTTGAATAATTAACTGCTTCCACTCCACTTGATATTTCCTTTAAAATACTGCAAGAGGCTCAGATCCCCCTGTTTAATCTAACAGTAATGATTTTAATTTGAAAATACACCTTTACAACAGTCAATAAGGGAGGTACATCCATAATTAATTTTGAACTGGGAGTCTCGCACAACTCCAGCTTTTGATTCAGAAAAAACTGACCTTTAACTCCTGCCAGAGCAGGTTAATGCACTTTGTGCTCAAACCACAATTATCTGTCAGATTTTTTATTTGAACCATACATACTTGTGGATCCATTAACATACATACACAACTCCAGAGGTGCCTCCATTTTCTAAAACTTCAATTTTTTATAGAGGTGTCCTGACTATCTGAACAGCATCAGACAATCTACAGCAGCACCTTCTGAATGCTTCATAATAAATACTACAATAATTAAACTTCAATTCAAACATTCAGTGACTTTTAAATTACATGCTACGATTTTCTTGGCAAATATGCACATAAATTTTAACCGTAAGAAAAATACCATTTTTTTATGTTTTTCATATTTCTGAGACTGGACTACACAGTTGAAAACAAGGCAGCAAAATGGCAACAATAAAACTGTATTTAACTCCTTGAACCATTAAATCACACTTCAATATTCCCAAAAGTGTTGATTGCACACATTTTTTCCCTTCAGAAAATTAAGACTCCATAATGTTTTTCATCCCAAAGTGCTTTACAAATCACCTTATGACAATCTGTGTTAAAACACAACCAGACCCAAGATATCTTTTCAAAATTACGCTGCCTTCTTTCCCTTGGCCAGGCCCTCAGTGTCTGTAAAATATCACATGGCAACTAAAGCCAACAGACCTAAGAGAATTTACACCTGTTGCAAATGCAGCCCTTTCACATAACTTCACTGGCTTTACTGACATTGCATAAAATATAAGTCCAGGATGGCTTTTAATAGCTAGCAAGTAAACACACAGTCATTTTCTTAGTAGTATCATAAATTCACCCACTGGCATTCAGAAAATGATGTCCATAATTTAAAATATAGATATACCAAGTTAGCAGTATAAAGTATACATTGTGATTACTGGGCAAAATGTTCCCAGGAGCAGATTTATGCCCATAAATAAATCCTCCTTAACTATTTCCATGCAAGTTTACCCTCCTTGCTCTTAAGATTCCACTTCTTTTATTTTTTTTTTCCTAAACTAATTTCCCCAAAACACGCACGGTAAGTACATTTCAACACATATACAATCACTTCAAACTGAAGATCAGAAGAGGCCAAACTACTTTCACATGATTCTCTAAGAAAGTAGCTCCTATGACATCAAAATATTTGTCCAAGAAGCCAGGTGGGGAGCCCCAGTTTCCAAATTAATCTCGTAATTGTGAGTCAAAATTTTCAGAAATTAAAATACAATTAAAGTCCATTTTATTTTATCATAGTAGCTTTTAGACGAGCACATCAAAAACTTGCTCATTAGGACAGACACATTTACCAACAGAATAATAAAAGCTTAAAAAAGGATGTCTTTATTTTTATTTAACAAATGACCCAAAATTATGTCACAATATTTCACGTTCGGTTTAGGCTGTTTTTAAAAGCACTGCTGGTAATGCCAATACACTTTTATGTTTTAAAAGCTCTTTAACCTTTTCTTATAGACACCTTTTCTTAAGAATAGTATTTTATAGATACGTAATAAGCCTTAAAAAATACCTGAGAGGTCTTGCCTGGGGATTGCCTGCTTCTACATATGGATGTAAATAATCCTTTATGTAGAGATCAGCAGCACTATTAGAATGGGTGCAAATGAGAATCCTGCTGGAATAAATGGATGCAAATAAAAAAGCAATGAAGAAACAGAAAACAATTCAAAGCAGTAGAATACAAAAAAAAGGAAACAGTGGCCATCTTCCTGCACATTCCTCTTCAGGAAACTACTCACTGACCTACTGCACTTCCCATGATTCAGCCCTCAACTCAAACCCTTCAGTTAGCAGTTATCAAACAGTTTTCCAGTAATCATTTTGTAATTATTAAACTAGATTTGATTTTAAAGAACGGCTTTTGTTATCCACCACGCCGCTAAACTTCCCATGCCAAGCAAATCACGGCCATTCTACATAACTTCCATTTTAATTTGTTTTGTTCTAAATGGCAAATACAGGCTAAGATTAAAAAATTACTTTATTGTCTCAAACGATGAGGGATCCTTGGGCTTGTTTGTTTCTAAGCTGGGTGGAAATTCTGTATTTCTACCTCTGACTTGAATTTTAGCAAAAAAATCACATCCTCTCTGCTAATGGGGTCCTGCTCCGTGTTCAGTGCCCCCTCTCACCTGGTGTCCTGCTGTTGGAGGATGTGCTTGACTGCCTGAGCCAGAGTGAAGGTTTTGCCTGTCCCATAGGGACCGATGATAAGAACAGGAGGCAGTTGTATGGAGAGCGGGGTGGTGATAGCCAGAACAGCCTCTTTCTGCTTCGCGTTCAGCCGAGGGTCCAACTGCTCATCCCATTGTCTGTGCAAAACGAGGCCACACAGGTTACAAACAGGAGCTCTCACAATCCACTGCCAGGCAGAAATTAAAGGAGGGACGACTTCAAAAGCGTTAAAGAAATTAAAGAGCCTTTACGGAGCTGCTGTATGGATTGTGTCACTGAGGCACGTGAAACAAATCAACAAATCTAGCAAAACAACCACATGCTTCAATCATAAAAATTTGGTATTTGCAATAAATCAGTTGGGGGGGGGGGTTTCAACCTATTCTCAATTTACATCGTCCCACCTAACAATAATTAACCTGCAGAGCACACATTTTAGAAGGAGGACATACTGCACCATTCCCTGATAATAAAAGCAGGTAAACATACAATGATTTTCTATTATCATGCAAAATAATAGTTCCATTAGTTACGTTTCTTCCTGCAGCATTTACATTGTCAACTTTAAAAGTCAACAGCTACACAACCCTATGGCTTGGTAGAAGTTATCTAAAATCAAATTAAGAAACTACTGGCTACCAATTAACTATAAACTTCCCTTTCCTTCTTCTTTTTAACATCATCAGGGCACATACCTCTAATGCAGTCTGAATAAAAGGATTTCTGTTGTAAGCAGCTAGTGATGAGAGCATTGGGAGGAAGATGCTTTCAGAAAATTCCAATGAGCATAAGAGGTTAAAGCTTTCTAGACAGAGTTTTTAATGTTCCCACTGACAGATTTAAAAGTAGACATGCATAGTAAAAAACACCTGTCACTGCTGCACATATGGCCATACTTTAGTAATGTGATCTGCTTTGGTACAAGCACCACACTTCTTACAGACTGGGAAAGTTTCTGTTCAGTGGCAGTTAGCAACAGGGAGCAAGATCAAGAGGGAATTGACTGAATTCCTGACTTTTAAGATGCCTATGAACAACAAGCTGGCAAGAGACTAAGAAATACTGGAAAAGAACAGGGACACAAAACAGAAATAGAAGAAAAACAGGAAAGACACTTTGGAGTTAGTTTGATTCTTAAGGAAGGACAAATCAAGCCACCAGATGGAACTGACTTACACTGAACTACAACCATTATGTATATTATTTATGTATACAAAAAATACAAAACATTATCCCAACACATCAACTACAACTGGTATGCTCAAAGAAGATAAAGTTCTATCCTATTTGACTTAGCACCTTTTTATTGAAATCACTGCTTACTTCCAAACTATTCTTAAACACTATTTCCTTGTAAGACTCACTCAAAACCTAATTAAGTCAGTGAACAGATTGTCACTGACCTCCATTAGCTTTGTAGTGTAACTCTAAACAGAACCTATTCCCTTGTTCCTCTCAGTACTGTCAAAGCTCTGATGCACACAGTGATCATCCCACCCAGAACACAGATCCCACCCTTGTGCTGGATCTGTTCTTCTTACACTTCCAGACACAAACTACAATTTTCCCAGTATTTTTTGTCTTACAATATCTCACGGTCTCAGCTTTCTGACAGATCGTTTTCCTTTCAGTGCCTGAGCTATCTCCTGGTTCGTCCTGCATCACAATCACACTCCTAATTCTCACCTTCAAGACCCCACACGACTCCTCCCAGGCTCTACAGACCATCAGTTCCACATTCCTCTCATTTCCCTGGTCTCCAAGCACAGAAACCTGGTGCCTCTTTTATCAAGAGCAGGAATACTGACCACATTCCCTGAGCCACACAGCCTCACGTTTCTCTTCCCTAAGCTTCCTCTTCCAGACAAACTATTTTCACTGCATCGCCGCATCAGCCTCAAGTTTCTTTAGAAGTATTTATGTAACACAGAGGTTTATAATTTCATAAAGGAAACTGTGAGACATGTAGAGAAAGAATCTCAGGGCTGCTTACAAGCACAGGGCTGGTCCTTCAAGAGCCATTGCCACATCTTCCATAACCACACCCTGTGGGATATGTCCAAATCCGGGCTCACTGCAGCTCAAGAAGTACTTAAAGGATCAGCTCTTGCAAACAGGACTCTGCACACCTGGGACCCTGCACAGCAAACTCTTGGAACAGGCACTTCCATTCCTATGAAGTATCATGTTTTCAGAGGAGGATGGCAGCACAGTAATTAACAGCAGCAGGTTTGTTTCCTGCAGCCACAGTAGAACTGTGATGCCTCCAAATCCCCAGCTCAGCCCCAGGGAAAACCACTCAGCGGGGTCTGGCCCTGGGAGGATCATTCCTCTTGTTTTATTTAGCAGTTTCCCTCCCTCCTCTGAACCCCTCACCACTAATGAGGAGCACGGCTTGTTTCCCTTCGAGGACAGATTTCAGCCATCTGCTCTGAGAAATTCACTGCGTTCCCACCCAGTCTTTGATATGAAAGTGTTTGTGCTCGTGTACCTGTTGGGACTCCAGGGTATGGTGGGAGTCATGCTGACATCTGGAAACAAAATGCTGTTGTCCTTAATCCTGTCCAAGGCGTAATGCATTTCACAGAGGGGTAAGCGGTTCAACTGGAACTGAAGTTCAACCTGCACAACAAACGAATGAATAAATGGAGAGGTGAACAAAAAGGATTCATTTAGAAAATGCTCATTAGACTTTGCTGTACACATTTTTATCTTCCTGCAGACCACTGGCTCTCAGAAGAAAACAGCAAACAACATTCAATCTAAAGATCTGTGATAAAATTAACTTGTTTTTTGTTGTTGTTATTTTGAATCAAAGATAAATACAGCATTTTCTCTAATTTAATTTTGTTGTTTGACTTTTAAGATTCAATTTCACTGTACTTTCGGATAAAAATTAAAGGGAAAGCATTATTGGAATTGGTTTTTTTTTTGATACAAAAAACACTTTTGGAAAATATTACTGTCCTAAAACATTGTTTTTACAAATATAAGCTTTCGGGTCTTATTGTAAGAACAACCTCAAAAAAATGTCAGGCCAGATCATCAGATGACATAAATCAGATGTGTGACCAGCAAAGATAAACCCCAAGCATAATTTCTAGTCAAACACTCTGGAATAGCATAACTTGTCATTTTTGTTCAATTATTAGGACTCACCAAAAGTTCATTTCTAACAATTAGCTGCTTACCAATACCTTCTTGTTTTTGTTCTCTCAATTACAGCTGTTTTAATGCTAGTAAATAAAAGATATTGCCAACATAAATTCTGGTACAAAGTCAGAAACATCACGCAGAGCACTTAACATTCCTGATTCAATTCAGAATGGAACAATGGATAGTGAAAGTAGTTGACACATACACACACTGAAAGGGTAAAGAGAAAAGTACATTCTAAATTTGAACAAGGGATAAAAGCAGCTCCTGGGGAAATTATTCATAAAAACAGCTCACTTAGATTATCATTTACACGTATTTAAATTTGCAATTATTAATCTCTCCAGAAACAAATGAATCTGATCAGAGTATTATGCCGAAGAACTCCACAACACAGAAGCCTTTAGACAAAGCTTGACACAGATCTGCACTAATAAAAACCAGCATAAAAACACCAAAAGCTGCTGAAGAACTTCAAGTGACTAATACACATTTTTAGGTTTATTTCCAAAGAACTGCTGTCGCTATATATTTATGTAATTACTCTGCTACAAATCTAATAAGCATTTTTTATTAAATAGGAGTAAATAAGTCTCTTTCTGAGATTTACAACAAGTGCGAACAGGTTACAAACAGCAGCCACATTACTGCAACCTGTCTGGAAAAGCACCCCTCATTTACCTAGAAATAGCAATTCTTTAACAATTTCTGTGGCCATCTGTACCGAGAGATTTCACGACCACCTTACAGAAGCTGGTTCTGTCCTACCAATTAGGAGATGAGAAGAACAGAACCAGAGCAAAGATGAGCTGGATCTGGTCCATCAGCACCATCCCAGCTGAAGGTCCAGCCCCCCATGTAATCCCAGAGAAAAGCCATGGAGGTGTCAGACATTCCAAATGTACCCCATGCCCACAGCAACAATCTGGTCCCAGATCTGATCATTTTCTCCTCTATCTCTCACTGATTTGCTGTTAGTCCACTCTTACTTAATTGCACTTTAGTCTCATGGTAATTAGTGCTACCAATCAGAAAGTTCAACAAATACAAAGCAATACTAGAATATATTGTTACAATTATCTTTTCTGACAACTTTTATATAAAAACCTTAAAAAGTCCTTGTCAGTTAAAAAGGAAGGACAGAAGGAAGGAAAAGAAAATCGATCACTTCTCTTTCAAAGCCATATAAACTTCTCTGAGGAACCTTCTCCTATGGAGGAGAATTCCTCATATTGAGGAATAATTTATCCTTCAAGATTTAACTACTTGTACCTGACACTCCTTGATCTGCCCACAAAGCCTCTTCCTACCACAGGGATCACACTGGTGCACCAGTAATGTTTACTACTTGCAGATCATCTCCTTCAACAGGCTTTGTAAATTAGCATTTTCTTTTTCCTACTCTTACTTCGGTATTACAATGTTCATATCATTATGTAGCATGTAAAATCAACACTAGCCTTGCTGTAAATAAACAATGTTTGCTTGTATCCCTGCAGAGTGCAGCCATTAACTTTCCATCTCTGGCAGATATAAAGACATTAAATATTCATCTTGACTATCACATTTTACAGCAAGATGTACAACCATAAGTCTGAAGACAAGGGCAGCAACAAATCTGACAGCGTTAAGCATGGAGCTCACGGAGGTGTTTGGAACTGCTAGGAAAACTTTTTTTAAATAGGACACATGAACATTCAAGAATTCTTTTTCCCCCCTGTGCAGTTTGTGCTACCCAGCCCCTGAGCCCACACCCCGCTCTGCACAGCAGGGCTGGCACTTGTCAGGAGTGACAGCGCTGCTCATCCTGCCCGAGGGGCACCTCGAGCTCCTTCCCAAGCTCTGTCCTGCCCATCCCTCCTCGGTGCTGACTTGTGCTCCAACCACATCCTGCAGATGTTTGGGAAAGCCTGCCACTCAAATGGCAATGGTGCCAAACGCGTGGTTTGATCTATTCGGGGAAAATATCCTTGCCCAGACAGACCCAAGGCTGACAAAAGACCACACAAGGTAACCAGGGCAATTTAAAAGCAGAAAAACTGTGATGCTCATCTGGGTGACACTTTTACGGCCCCTTCTGGGAGCCCAAGCAAGGTGCCTGGCATTAAACATCTCCTATTATCTACCTGCATTCACCACTTTCTTAACAGCTTGTGATTTGTTTTGCTTTTACTTCCGCTTGGATGGAATCAAATAGTTCTGTTTGCTGTTGCAGGAGTGCTGAATGAGGCCATCTGGGAAGGAGAGGCAAGTAACCTGCTTTAATATACATTCCACAATCAGAAAAAAGTGGGAAAGGAAGTTAATCCATCGCCAGGTTCACAGAGCAGGACACAGAACAGACGAACCACTCTAAAAACAAAAGAGTGGCAGCAGCCACGGTGCTTTAAAGTTCACTCCACCCCACCTTCATGAATGGTTTACTTGATAAAAGCAGAATTGTGAATTTCTTGTAGCTAAGCCAGAACAGCAGGTAAACAAGGCATCACCAAGTTTCTGAGACTAATTATAAGAGAAAAAGGAAAGAAACCACCCAACGTATCCAAAATCCACAGAAATCAAAGCAGTTTTATCAGTGTTTGCGAATCACATAGGGAATATCAACTCTACTGAAGAGAGCAGCAAAATCTTCAGCACCTTGAACAAAAACTCTGTACATCCAAATTACAAACTCCTCAGTTCTAGCGTGAGGATCACTTTCCAAAATTTCAGTTAATACTTAATCATTAAAAAATTCCTCACAATTAAAATTCATTCAAATACAGGTAATGCTTTAAGAATCTGACCACCAGTTCAGTGATACATGTATGAAGTACTAAATGATTTTACAAACAACTTTAGGACCCAATTTCTAATGCAGAATAGAACAGCTGCCTCGGGCCAAGATTTATAAGACACTCAAGGAAAAATTAGCCAGTTCCTGAAGCCCCAGCTCATTCTGCATTCCAGTCAAGTTTCCAAGAGAATCAATTAGTAAGTTTAATTATTGTTTTAAGAAAACAAACACAAAACCAAGAGCTCAGAATGACATAAGTCCTCCCAGATCAATTATCCATGTTAAATTAAGACATTAGGATTCTTGCATATGTTTGCCCAAAACAAAATAAATGAGAGGAGATAAACCTTTGGTGAAAATGCATTCATTCCAGGCAATTTCAGTGACCTTAATCTGAGGTTATTTCTGTTTGGTAACCAGATCAGTTATGGAACCACAGCAAACACAAGGCAAGGAGTTCTGACCCCCAAACCACCTCCACCCACACCTACCTGCATTTCACAATCCGCCCGAAGATTCAGCTCCTCGCAGCATTCCCTGGATACCCTCAAGAAGATATAATCCTTCGTCTTCTCCTCGATAGCTGCTTCATAAACCTTCTCTTTGGTTCCTTGGGTCTGTGCTGACTTCTCTTTAGTGACAGGCAATAAATAAACAGCATTGACTTTGGTCATCACCAGCCGTCCAGCCAAAGTGTCTTCCGAAAGCGTCTCAGTGAGCTTAAAGCGGCCAAAAAGTTGTCCATTTTGGGCATATTTTGCACCTCCAGAAACACCAGTGAGCATGAAGCTTGCTACAATCTGCAATTGCACTTTTATGTTGAACCTAAGCGAGAAAGCATCGAGTCAGTGCACAAAAATGCTCTCAGATCCTGACATTTCAGGCGTTCAGAGCGAAGGTTCACTTCATTAATTAATTTTTAAGTACGAACAAGTACAGTCAGACTGGCCCTTCGTAGGTATGCAGCTGTCAAATATCCACACATTTTCCTTTTGACTGTAGCCTATAAAGTATATATTTAAAAGAACCAACATCCATGAAGTTTAAAAAAAGCACCCTCACAAGAGAGAAACAAATATTAGATACCAAAAAACGCTTAGAGTGAAGGAATTACATGTCCCAAAGCAGTAAACATTTCTATTTAAATAGTCTGTAATCTTATGGTAGGTATGCAAGGAGAGATTGGCAGGCAAAGAACAGAGCCAGATTCCTATTTATCCCATCTGTCTCTTTCGCACCAAAGAGTGCAGTCTCCATCTTAAAAAGTAAATGGTATTATACCTATGATTCAGAGGGATTGATTAAAATGCTTTGAAACAAATCAGATTGTAGGCATCAAAATGATATAATTTTATTTGAAATGAGGGAATGGCATCACAGGCTCAGCCCTATAAAACATCTATCCACAGAATTCCTATTAGCAGCAGCTTCCTCTTGTAATCAGAGATGTAACAAATTCATCCTTCGCAGTTATTTTCCAGAAGTCACATGCACAACACATTAAAGTGACTTATTAGCACACTTTATTGACCTCTCACCAATACAAAGTAATTCCTTCCTAGTGTGTTGGGGTTTTTTAAACAGCTTGCTTCAACCTGGTTTTAAAAAGAACAAAGGAGGAAAACAAGTCTGACACAGTAACAATATTCAGTTCTTTTCTCATCAGCAACTTTTTCCTAAATTTGCAACAAATTACGGAAAAAAAGTAAAACCCATTTTCACAAATGAAATAAAAGCTTTTGGAAAAATACATTCTTTTCTTATAATACTTTTCATCCTCATACTGATTTTATTTGATCTGTTCTTCTTGCAGTTTCTGTTTTAACCTAATAAACTGGTAATTGATCATTTAAGCCCTGCAGTACCAATAATCATAAGCCTCTAACAATAAAACCCAACATTTTAGCTTGGTAATTAAACATCTACCAAACCAATCAAATACATTTTTTCAGATCTGGCAAATCACGAATCTTGCACAAAAACTGCAAGTTTGCCCCCATGTGGTAACAGCTGCTTCTCTACAGAATATGGGCATTGTCAGATCCGAATTTCCCAGTCCTCCACTCTCCAAAAGCAAGGGAAGTTTTCTTACCTAACAGGGATTTGTTTGGTTCATCAGTGACCACAAAGGTTACTGCACAAGCTACAGTAAAAGCATTCACCCAATCCTTCCCATTTCCACATGTACCAATAAAAAACCCATAATAAAAAAACAAGCTTTCTTCTATGGAAATGCTGCACTATTCCAAAGGAGCTATCAGCAAGTCAGCAACATCAGGAACAGCTCATATCTCCTTGTTAAAATACTATATAGAACATTTAACTGAGCAACAAGGGCTGGGAATTCTTACTGAGATACAATCATTTGCTATTGTGAATTTATTTTGCTGAAACTTCCCTAAAGTTGATCCCTATGCTGCTGAATATGTATCAGCTCAAATTCAGATTTATAAAAACGTGCTGCAAAACAGTTTTATTGCATTTCTGAGACAAGGCACAGGTTAGTGTTTTCATAAATGACTGAACTGCATCTGCTGTGCTAAAGGAAATCTCAAGTTTAGATTATCGAGCAATTTCCAGTGAGCAAACTGACACCTGCTGGCAGACTACAAAACTACAGAATCCTCTCAGGATTTGATTTAAAAAAAATCAGAAGTTGCTTCTTTCATCCATTTCTCACTCTTGTTTTGCAGGGTTAGACAAAATAAGGTTTTCAGTCAGGCTTTTAAAAAACAAACAAAAACTTCTATTTCCTCCTAAGCACTGCAAATGCCAGCCTACCTGCAGTGTTCATGAAGCAGCTACAAGAAAACCTGTTGTTCATATTTAAAACCACAGAATAATTATGAAGAAGGACTTCATAAATCATTAATCATCCAGTACCAATGCAAACAATAAATTCCCCAAAGGCAAACAAACCCATCCTGGCCAAAGCCCCAGGTGCCACTTTGCAAAAGCACATTCAGCACATTTGCTCTGACACTGACACCTGCAGGGTTCAGGGTGTGCAGTGGGACACCTGCCTGGGGAGTGATCAATGGAAGACACAGCAATGACAAAAGCAAATTTATTTTCCATCAGAGCCAGTACTTGACGTGTTCACAGCCTTGAGGATAAATCTGCTCTGTAATTCTGGGAGCGTGGAAGGAGCTGTCTGTCACCACACACCCTTTAATGTTCATACAACAAAATCTTCTAGTCACTCTAACAAGTATATATTGCTTTTCTCTTCAATGTGCAAGAGAGAAAGGAAGAGTTTTAAAACCACGAACAGATACTAACACTCTCCAAAACCCAACTACTATCAAGATTGGAACATTGCATTGCTTTTCCTCAAAAACAGTGTGTTTGCACTTGGAAATTCTACAGCAGTGACTCCCTTATTATTCTATTTTGTGATACTCATGTGGAGCAACTTGTATAAATGTCTCTTGAAATATTAAAACAAACATGACTTAAAAGTAAAGTTCTCTGAGACTGTCCAGAACTCCCTTATAACTGAATTCAAGACATTTAAGAGCCACTGCAACTTTCACCCAATACTGCCCAGTTCCACTCAGGTGATTCCACAGAAAGTCTGAAACAGCACTTTCCTAGAAAGTGAGAAATCATCAACATTGTTAAAAACCAAGGATCCACCTCAATCTGAACTGCAGACACTCGTGTTACTCCTGTGTTGTCAGAAGAGAGCATGCTGCCAATCCTACTACTTTTACAATGTACATTCACAAACCCCTGAAAGCCCAACAGCTCATCAACACTGTCACTCGTGGCACCACTTCAGAGGTGTTACAACCCACTTGCATCTGGATTTCTCAGCCCATTTCCAGGCTTGCAACCCTGACACTTCACTAGAGAATACCAAGTGTGTGATCTTAGCCACAGAGGAGTGGAAATGTCTGCTGGTTTGAGCCTTGTTGCAAAAAAGTGGGTCAGCTACAAGATCAAAAGAATATTTCTGTCATCAACACTATCAAAACAGAAGATTTCAAGAACATTATTAACACTTATTTATAACTTATCAAGCAATAAATTACTGCTGCACCAAATAGTCCAAAGGGGAAGCATTACATACAGGATACACTTATTTTTCTTCCATTTCTCCAGGTTCGCTGCTCTTTGGTTTCCTATGAGGCAGGAGAGTGAAAACTCTCAAGGTGAAAATTCACTCAGTAAAAATATTGCTCATGTTTCCATGATATTTCATAGTATTTACTTTAAATCCACTTTTGCTTCAAAAGGCCTTAGAAGAGTCAACCTGTTTATAAAGATGTATGATGGAGAATATTTCTGTATGCTGGAAACAGGGTTCAAGCATGATTCCTCCATGTGTTAGACTCCAGCTCAAGGGCAGACTACAGTGATAAAAGATAAGAAACAGTTCAAATGTTGCCCTTCAGCTGAGATTTTAAAAAGTAATTGAACAACTTCTGCTTTAAAAACAATAGAAATACAACTACTCGTAACATTTTCTTTCTAAGTTCTAGAGGGTTGCTTTGACTGAACCTCTGTAGCTCCAGGAATGGTTCCTCAGCTTAAAAAAGACTTCCTGATGTGGAACTTCCAGTAACTGATAAAACTCAACTTGCTACCAAATTAGGCTAAAAGGATGTTATATCTTTTAGACTTTCCATTCTGACTACAGCCAACACTTTTAAACTCTTTAGCGCCACATGAATGCAGGAAAAATTTTTGACCACAAGTATTAAACTACAGAAAGAAGGTCCACATTAAGGTCTGTAAGTGGGAATTTTACATCTTTTTCCTAAATCCGTATTTTTCAACCATCTACACCAGTTGGGTAATTTGTACATAACACCTAAAGACACAACAAACCAAACAATGTACATTATATGCCTTTTATTATGAACTTTTATTCAGAAACTGGGTGTCAACCTATTTAGGAAATAAATAAAGTCAGCTGCCACATCATCACAAGATCAGTTTGATCCACCCACAATTCAACCCTTTTACAAAGATTTTATATATTCCTTTGCTATAACCTACTTTCACACAGGAACAAAAATTTAACTATTACTAATATATTTTTGTACAGACAGACAAAAAACTAGAACCAAAAATAATTAACAAAACCATGTCCAACAGCTGCTTAGTGCCTGCAACTGTAAGCACAGACTGATACACACTGTTTGTTTTCAATGAATTAGCAGTAATTTAGATTTGTTAAGTGCTAGTGACCTTTACCTAACATTACTATTCCCAGAACTCGTTCAGGTTCAGTTCAAAGAAACAGGAAGACTCGGTATCTTAAAGCAGCAGGTAGTTTTAATGAAAAAAGCTGTCACCCTCATTTTAATAGGAATATTTTTATAAAGGAATCACTTACTTGCTAACTTCCTTATACTGTGCTATTTCCTCAATGTAAAGGAGGTCGTGGAGCCGTGACTGATAGTTGGTCTTGGTCAACGATTTGTCCAGGACAGATTGTGTGAATAGCTGGTCAGCAGACAGAGGGATTTGGTATCTGGTGAGAAGGCTCTTCTCCAATTCAGTAGTTTCATTAGGCTCAAACTCGACAATAGTCTTAGACGTGGAATCCCAACGCTTGGCTGTGGTCAGGAGCTGTTGCCGTGCGTGCATCAGGTATTCAAGGTCTGCATGGACACACACAGAACAGGGAAGGTGTGGTTTCTTTTTACAAACCCCAGGTAGCTTGTTTTTATTTCAAAATAAACCAACCAACAAAATCCACCAGTAAAACCAATCCCCTGAGAGATACCTGAACACAGGCAGGGGTCTCCTGTGCCCACAACACCTTTAGGAAGTTCATTGCTGGTACTTACCATCCCTTTTCAGGTGTGCACAGAGAGCAAGCAGGCTCTCCAAGAAAATAAAACATTCTATAGATAGCAAACAGAATAAGACAAACAAGGAAAGCACTTTTATTTTAATAATCACCAGCAGCTTTGAAGGACTTGGCACCACAATACGCTTTAAAACTCAACTGCAACATCCCCTCATTTCAAAAACATTAAATAGTGAGGAACCCTACGATGTATATTATAAAATTTAGAAGGTCATAAAAACAAGTTGCTAAACCAGCTGGTAAGGAATCATCGCATTTGTAACACTGTGAAAGCCTTTTAAAAAATTCTACAGCCCCCTAATCTGTGTGTGGTGCAGTTACATAAAGCAGCTAAAGCTACTTTACTAAGCGAAACTTAGGAAATGTAACCTAATATGATATAAAATTAGAAAATTCAAAGGAAATTAATTTTTCAGTATACCCTGATTTCAGGGACCACATCGCTTAGATGAGAAACAGAAGACCAAGAAGTTGTCTACAGCCACCTAAAATATATCCATTAATACCACAAAACTACTATGACAACAGTGAATCAGTTAACAGAATTGCAGTTAAATTGCAGAGCTGAAAATATTTGGCATTTATAGTCAAGCTATGCTATCTTAATGTAAAATCTCTGAGTAAGATTTAACATAGGTATCCAGGATATCACACCAACGCTGAAAATGTGCAAAAAAGACATTTTCAAATTCAAATTAAATGCTTAACATCATCTTGACTGTCTTTAGTCTAAATAAGAAAAAAAACCCCAGCATTTTAGCAAAAGAAATCTCTGTTCAGCTTGACTATGACTACAGGAACATGGCTTATCTTACTCACTGATCTCATGTGTTCACTAAGAAGACATTTAAATATATCCCTCAAGCCTGAACCATATCAGTAGCTCAAGTTGTATGGCAAGAAAAAGTCCAAGTTTGTGTGTCTGAAATAACATTACCATAAATGCAGCTTTCCCTGCTACAAATCACACCTCAGATCCCAAAAGCTCAGTAATTATGCTGGGACTGACTCCTTGCTTGCTGGAATGACAGCCATTTAATTCCCAGCACTGGAGAGGCTTTCCCTGGAAGCCTGACATAAACAGTTCCTGGCACAGATTGCACATAGAGTGACACTTTCTTAAAGAGCAGTTAGTACATAATCAGTGCACAGAAAACTTCCTACAGCTCCCTTTTTCTGCTGTAAATAAAGATTTCAAAATGCGGAATGGAGGCTCCTCCATTAAAATATTTTAATGTTGACCTTTCATTCCGGCCTAAACATCTAGACGGGGCCCTGAATCATATGCAAACATAGAGACCTCAGGCATCCTTCTGTTAGAAAAGCATTTCCACAAGATCTCAATTCATGTATACCAAAAGGAAAAGAAATTATGGAACTGGACACACATCCAATGCAGCTGTCCCTTTCCCTTGCCTATTACACACCTCTTAGATTATACAGCAAAAAGCTCAGGATTCTGTACTTAGAATTATCTGTAAAACTCTCAACACCCTCTCCATGTGAAATAAGTATTAGTGATGACCTGCCTGGAGACTTACGTGTCCCTGTGCACGCAGGGAACACGTGAAGGAAACAGCAGTAACGAATGCTGGGGACTGCTACCTCCACTCCATCCACCACCTTGTGTGGAATTCAGTCGGCTGTTCCTGGGATCCCTGTGGTCAGGACTGGGTTTAAAGCCCCAGACCGCAGATTGGTTTGACAGGAACTCTGACTCTGCAAGTAACTTGTGGCTTGGTTCCCTTGATCTTCCCCAGGTTTACAGGGAAACGTCTGCTGTCCACAGGCTCAGTGGCTTAGGAAGCCTGTGACTGCCCACATGCTCCGTGGAGATCATGGGACAGCTCCCACCCCGTGGCAGTGCCACACCCTGTGCTCCCAGAGATCTTACGCCGGGCACAGTCCCCCTGCTCCTGGCTACAAGCGCTTGGGTCATCTCAAAAGAGCAGTTCGTGATCTTTGGTATTTGCTATTTACAGCTTTGTGCTGTGAATGCTGCAAATGTTAATCTGTTATATGGAAATAAAGGCCAGGAATAGAGAACTGCTGTTTACTCAGCTTCATATTTTTTTTCCTTCTTTTTCCCTTTTCTTCTTCTTTCTGCTTAAATCCCAGTGCTACAATTCTGTTTCGTTGGTGTTTTTATCTCTCAAATTTTCATTAAAAATTAAGATCCTGTATCCCACCCTATGGCTTACTGCCAAGTGATATAGTGACCTACATTCAGCTCTCTTACACCATAAATCAAAGTGCTTCCTTCTTTTCTTGCACCTCTTCGAACATCTTTCCATTTTCTGACATTTTTCTCATACTGGAGTTATTTCAGGTTTGAACTGAGAGACATAGATCAGCTCAATAAACAGATTAAACCCTTACAGTAACTTGTAGCTCATTTTTTTGCTTGAAAACACAAATATAGTTACACTTCCTTTATATTTTCAAAATTCATGTCAACACCAAATTACTGAGTTACAAGCCTGTACTCAGCCTCTTGCCTTTGACAATCCTAGTCAGGTATTGCAAGAGAAGAAAAAAATACAAATCAGCTTCTCAGTCTGTTTTAATTACTGGGTTTATTACCCCACGTATTCTTATACAGAAACACTTCATTTCTCTAATGACCTTTTCTGACATATTTAATGTCTTCATCAATATAAGAATGTTTATAAAAACATAAACATGTTTTTATAAAGGCAGAACTTCCAGTGCTGCACTCGGACACATACCAAACTAGAAATTCCCAGCATTTTAATCATACTTAGGAGCCACATCCTGACACAGAGTAAGTCATATTCCAATTATCTGCCTGATTTAGACCCTCTGAAGCTTTTGCCCACTACTCATATCTATGAAGAACATAACATACAGTACAAAACATTCATGAGCTGTTGACAGAGATTCTGTTCTGCCCAAAAATGAAAAGGAAAGAGATGGCATGAAAGATCTCCACTATTCAAAAAACAAAAGTTTTAGTACATTACCTTCAGTTGAAGCAGCATCAATCATCACTCGTTGCATGAGGACTGGTTCTAATCCAAAGTCAAACACCACAGTTTGGCGAAAAGTCCCAAAGATTTCTGTGTTAAAGGCTATACTGACTTTGTATATATAATGATCTATTCCATTCTGGACCATCTTTCCTCCTATCCATTCCTGACAGTTTTCTGGAACTTCTTGTGATACCTGGGTAGTGCTGTCTCCAGCAGATATTGCAACGATACTAAAGTGTGGTCGATGAGCATCATAAAGCAATGCCACTCGATACAGCATTCTTGCAGGCTGGAAAAGAAATGCAAAGGTTGAAATATTGAAATTATTCCACGAGTATCTTCATTTGCAATCAGGTAAAGGGGGTTAATAAGAACTATCAGTTTCTCAGAGCAGGTACAGGTCCTGCCTGATTTCCAGAAATCTGGGCAGTTGACACATAATCACCAGAGCTGCTAGGAAAGGAGAGAGATAGAAGGGATAGTGCTAGGAAGTTTCTCTATTTTAAGAATGATGCAACTGAAATCTTAATTGCAAAAGGTTATGGGTTGCATCCTAGTTATTGCTGACTCACTTTCAAAAAATAAGTAGTCCTACCTTACATGTGAGAGCAAATGTCCATGTCTGGTGAGACTTTTTGGTGGTGACCGTTACTGAGAGCTCGGGATTATGTTCTACTCTCACTCCCTCTACACATTCACTAAGCTAGAGCAAAAGAAAAGGAGCATAACATTAAACTTCTACAGGCAGTATCAAAACACAAACATTCAGGAAAAGGTAGCATTTTTTTAATAGAAAGAGGCAAGAATGGTTTCCCAGATCGTGCAGGATTGACGCAAGTCCCACTGAAGAATTAATGCATATATGTTCTAATGCAGAAAGACAAGCAAGTTAAATCTACCAGATCACACTGTTTAAGTGAAGAATAGAACCATATAGGGACAATTAACCACAAGACTTGATTTTCAATCACCAACTTAATTGTAAATGTTTAAAGTAGAACAAGATTTCACTTGGAAAAAAGGATCTGTGATACAATGAGGCCCAGAAGACCCCAGATCTCACTGACATCAATGAAACTACTGAGACAGCAAGAAACAAGAATCAGGCTTTCTACTCATCCATGCATTTTGCATCAAGTCCACTTTTCCCAGATTTTAACCAACAGTAGATAGATCGAAAACTCCTTAGGGTCAGTGGTAAGCAGAGCTGGTCAAATGCCACAAACAATGTTCTGATTCCAAAGAGCTGCTATCTTTGATCATATCCATATCCCACACTCCTTGGTACTCGAACACTTGTGAATATTTGGGGGATTGGCTGTTCCTCATACCATGCCTGCAGCTGCAGGCAAAGAAAAGGAGCCACACACAAGAAAGAGTATTCCCCCTAAGCTATGAAAGCTCTACCATTTATTGTTCTCCAGTTTTAGAAGTTCTGCCATCTAGTCAGGGAACAGGAACAATACCGTGGGACTTGCCTGACCCATCCTACACTGGGAATAGTGAATATTCAAAATGAACAAGCTCTGATTAACCCACAAATCAGCCTGAGTCTCTTTGCAAGAAGACCTAGGGCAGGATAGAAAGGGGAGCAAATTGGTTTGGACAGTTTCTTGGTGAGGAGTGATTCGACCAGCTGTGATAGTCAGGGCCAAAACCAGGCTCATCTGTTAGTTTGAAACACGAGCACATAGGGAAGCAGGATATTTTCCTTACCACTTTCTCTGGAGATAACGAGTTCATCCATTTCTCAATCAGGGTTTCCATGTAACTGCCCGAGCACTGTTTGTTTTCCTTCTGCTGTTTCAACCGGATCAAGCGGGAAGCGTATCGTTTCTGCCATTCTGTCAGCTCTTCCTGGGAATGTGCTGAAGTACACTGGGCACCGTACCTGCAGATCCCTTGCTCTAAAAATCTACATAAAATAGGAAAAACCATTATGCCTTGAACTTTTCAGCCTCCAATCAAAACAAAAAAAAAAAAACCACAAAACAAAAAAAAAATTATCAAAATTTTACTTGTAAAGCCAGAAGGACATTCTTTAAGTTCCTCTCACAGAACTAAAGGCAGTTTAGTCCATATGAACTAATTTGAAAATCTATATATTTACACAGCATTTTCTAAGAGAGGTAGCAGCTTCTCTTATTGCAAAGCCCAGAAAAGTGTATCAAATTTCTTAGAAACATAGGGGGACAGAAGTCTGAAGAAATTTCCAGCTTTAAAGAAAACAGAATCAACCAGATTTGTTTGTACAGCAATTAATACAAGGAGATCACAGAGCATCCCTAAAATGACTAGGCACTGTATTAATATGCACAAAGCCCCCTGTTAATCAAGGGCAGAGGAAAGATGTAGCATAATTTCTTCCAGTGATTACATTATTAGCTGATAAATACTCAATCAGCAGTTTTTCCTGAAGCAACAGTGACATCACATGGTCCCTTCTACTAAATACACCTACACAGAAACCTCTAGGAAAAGGTTTAATCCTCTTCTTTGGAAAGGGTGTATTAGTCTAAAAGGATCTATTCTTGCAGACACTAAGAATTTCTTAAAGGAATACATTTGCCACTTAGTGGCATGTGCTGAGGCATCAAATTAATGCTATTCCAAAGACCTGTGTACAATTGAAGCATTCTAGTCCTCAGAATTTACTGCAAGTCCGGGCAAATGCCTGTATAACTTGGGAATTATTTTTATAATTTAACTTCGTATTAAAATTATAAACCACAAGGCAGTGGCTGCAGCTCCGTCATTCTTCAAAACTGAAGCACTTAAAAAATAGATGACAAAATCAAAATGAAATAGAGGGAGAGGCTTAAGTTATGAAGGTACCAAGAAAGAGTTGGATATACACAATAAAATTAGGCCAGGAGACTGTTTTGTTTGTTTGTTTGTTTTGCAAAAGGAGACTACAAAAAGTTAATGCAAACATCACATTTTTTATTTCCACAGTACATGGGTTATATAATGTGAATTAAACTGTGAACTTTGAGCTGTGAGACAAAACCAAGCCACACCTGACTGTGACATGAAAACCTTGCAGCACAAGTACCTGCAAATCTAGGTCACACTTGCATCAGTGGCTATAATTTGATTTAGCATTCCCTTTTCCTTTAAGAAATGGATTTGAAAGTTTGCATGCTCAAATTGTAAACAAAACAAACATAATATATAACACCATGATACTTAAGGCCTTCTCAAGCTATGTTTCTTAATATATTTTAAATTAAAATGTTTTTCTTGCCAGTCGATTTCAGTATTTTTACTGTCAATTTTCCAATTCACCACTGCATTAGAATGCTAAAGTACAATTATGATTTTCACAGCCTAAAGTAAATGGAGCACAAGCATAAAAAATTGCTGACCTGTTCTTATAACCTACATAGCACATTTAAAATCAAGTGAGCTTCCTTTTCATTATTTAATAGGAAAGCCTGTTACTTTAAAATTTGTCATCATTATACAGGTTTTCCAAGATCCCATTGTTCATATTTTTAACACCTTTTTTCCCCCCAATTTTACTTTCTTATTTAATACCTCCTGCAATTCCATAGCTTCATTATCTAGAATAAATATGCTGCACTCCTACTGCTTTATGGCACACAGGGGAAAAATAAACCAGAGCTTCAAAAATTCATATTCAGTAACTGCAACTGCCTCCTCATAAGGAACTCAAATCTTTACTCCCTGGTCAGAATGATGCCGTTGAGATGGATTTGCTGAGTAAGGCACATCCTTCTCACTGGAAGGGTTAACAGTGAGCATAAAGCTCATTACAGCTTCAGTGGAAAAATGTTTCAGAGCAATGGTTGGAAACATGGGCTAGATGTTACTCAACAAAAGATCGCCACATGCTAAAAATTGTAAATATCTGCTTTTTTTAAATTGCTGAATAAGCACCAGACATGATTAAGAGTCAAGAAGAGTTGCCAAGATTTAGCATCTCTAGAAAACCATGCCAAAAGTAGCTCAAATTCAGCAATTCAGTCACATCATTTAAAAAGCAGGTCAGAGCTTTTGAAAATAATTTGCATTAGTTACATAAATGGCAGAATCAAGTGCATAATGATGGTTCCTCCCTATATGTATTAACAGAGTTTTATGTAGAGCAGTGACAATTAACAACACAAAGTACAGGCAATGTTGACCAGATGACTGGAAAAGACAAGTAGAAACACCAATACAAGCCATTGGATCTTCTCTGTGTATTTCAGTTTATGCAAGTGGAAAAATAATGAGATCTGAGGGAAATTCTACTTTTTTGTTTAATCTGAAGACAAAGCCCATTCATCTGAAGGCAGCACCATAACCTCACTGTGCTTCAGTCTGCTTACACTGCTGCCTGGGGAAGTTTTCACACCTCTGAAATCATCCAAATTAGAAAAGGCAGGGGAGAAAGACAGATGCTGACCTGTCACTAGAATAACGCCCCTCAAACCACTGTATTATGAAAACTGAGTTAGGGATTCCATTCTATAAACTCAAGCGCTCCTGGATAAACTGACCCTTCCAAAAACCTGTGAACACGTCAACTCCTGTTCTAACAAGTACCTTCACTTTCCTGGCCTCCTAATCATTCTGTCAGCAGGTAAAGAAAAGAGGAACCATTCTGCTCCCTTGGAGGATGTTAACATGAAGCAAAGAGTTTACCTTTTACAGAGGGTGTACTCCTCACTGCTCGTGACGCCCCTGGGAGGCGGGCGGAAGTGCCAACCATCCCGTGACCCTGCCGGGACACAACCGCGGTTATTTCTCAATAATTATCAGTTTTCAGACAGCAACTGCTCAGGGATCCACACCTCTAAGCATCAACCCAAGGTGTATCTGAACAAAAGCAAAATTATCCCCCCCAAAACCGATTTACAATCCCTGACAAAGTCATTTAGAGCAAAGGTCGTGAAGGCGAGTTCCAAACCACGTGCAGAACGGAGCAGGCTCTGATACAGCCCCCCGGTCAATAAACACGAACTTCTGCCTCCAAATTCAGTCACCACCGAGATAATTCTACCTCAGCCACTGGGGCTCATCACAACAGTCAAGCCCCTTTTTTGCTTTTTGCCTGCAATGCAGCACTGAGCATTCAGCAGGACCCAAGTCTTCTCACTAGGAAATTATATAGCTTTAAAATTGAGTTACATACCTTCTTCTAAATCTTCTACATGATATCCTGATGGTACTTTACCAGCTGCCTACAATTATATAAAAAAGCCCACAGTTATAAAGGAACACAAAACAATTTCATCAACAAGAACTGCTGTCAAAATGGGTTTTAGAATAACTATTACAAAAATATCAATCGTAAGTTGAAATTACTTCCAGTCACAAACCCCGCTGATAACAGGGATTCTGATAATAACAGGAGTTCTGACAGGAACACCAAGTCAACTGGTTAGAAGAAAATTTTAGAGATTTTTACAAGACCAAATTCTACCCTGTGATCAACTTAACGTGGACTGCAGTGAATTTCTAAAACACCAAAAACTAAACTGCATTGGTAAGTCTTTCAGCTTTCAATCTATATTAAAAATAAAGCTCAAATAAATGACTAAGCATAAGGGGAAAAAAGAGAGGGGACAATTTAATCAGCAGACATGAGAGTTTGACCTCCAGTACAAAAAAAAAGGTGATTAAGAAGGTATCTGTATTGTTAAAAAATTTCTGAAGTCATGTTTATTACTTCAGACTAATTTCCAACAGAGAAAAACACAATAAATAAATAAATAAATAAATAAATAATGCAGCTCTAAATGCTTGGAATTCTTTCTACTTGCTACTTCAAGAATCAACAACCTATTGGCATCATTTTTTATTTTCTCATACGTCCTGCAAGACTGTGATGGAAAGTTCCTGAAGAGGTTGGTGGGTAAAGACCAACACACCAGTGGAAACAAGAATGCCTGATCCAGTGTATTCCCAGCGAGCCTGGGTCTCCTGGGACACATGGCAAGCAGCCCTTCAGCTGCTTCAGCTACCGCTCATTATTTTCCCAGTAATATCCTCATTATTACCTCTGTTTCAGCAAGAAGTGTTTTCAGTCGTGTCAGATCTTTAGTTACCATCCCGTTCTGGGGGCAGAAAGAATATGAATTATTGAACACATAAACCTTCATTATGTGCATTAAACCACAGCGACCAAGTTCACTTCCCCCTCAACACCAGGAGAAGAAGGAAAAAGAGAGTCTGACTTACAACACCAATTTTAAATGACACTAAATAAAACTGAGTAAACATTGTGGTGAGAAAGGGAATTCTACACTGGCCAAAACCAGCACAAGACTTACAGCAAGTATCAATACAAGACAATTCAGGAAAGCACCATATTAAAAAGAACTTGAGGAAAAAAATACACCATGGTTACTGCAACACTTCAGCTCTGAAGAATTAATATAACAATCTCTCGCTGCTGTTGCAGCAATGGATTCATTTCTTTTTAAGGATCTACTTTACAGATCACTAATTTCTGCAGCTCCATAACTCTTCCTGCTCTGATGCGGACTGTGTAATTTTTGGAGTTTTCCCTCAAAAGCAAAGATCAGCCATGTAACTAACTGCATAGTCAAGTACATCTGAAGTAAAAATCTTTTAAAATTGAATTTATGTGAAATACATAGGTATTTGGAACAATTTCACACTCTTGTAAGTCAAAACTTTGATTAAAGGAACCCAGACCTGTGGGGTTTATTTCAATAATCTCTTGCAGAAATTTAATTAAGTGCTACTACATTTGTTAGACTTCTCCACATTCTGACTGTGCTACTGAGCAGCAGAAATTACTCTTTGCTGAAATCTTACACACTTAAAAATCCTCACACTTAGGCTTTTTCCAAAATGATTTTTCACTTTTTCAGCAGAAAGCTGAAATTTGAACTTGCTGAGCTTAAATGTATTAGAGCAAAAAAATGTTACCAAGAATCATTCTCTTAAGCCACTGGGGAGGAAACTGGATGGATTCCAACTCTTCAATAAATTCATTCCAAAACTTTGTTTCACTTCTTCTTTCAGACAATGGCACAAGTCAGTAAATCAGCTGCTGATTTTAATATTCCTACTGAAAACAACTGTGTCTAACAACCTAAAGCTTGTAAAAACTCTCAAACTCTGCTTTGGGATGACACTCTGGAACTCTATACAAAGGTACCTTTATTTGCACAACAACAGCTCAAAACAAGGGCACTCTACATTCCCTGCAATAAGACTATTTTACTAATTTTTCCTGAAGGCAAGTTTCCCTCAGCCTCACCAGGAATTTTTCAATGAAACATTTTTTCATTAGAAAACAGCTAAACAAAGAAAAAAAACCCTTTCTTTATGTAAAAATAGCCAATGGCCGGGGGGAAGGGAATTCAGGATACAGACCAGACAGACAAACACAATTCTCCAAAACAGCCTACTGATTCAGTTAAGCACCAAGACACAGGAGACAGGATCCAATCTCAAGGCAAGAGGTTCTCCTGCAAGTTTCTGATGTCACACGTTCCCCTCAGTCTGAGCATGCTACGACCATGTCTCTGGGTGTATTAAGAGCAGCAGTTCATGCTGATGAACTGCCTATTTAATCCAGATTACAGAAATTAAAAGGACACTATTCTTTAGAGACTTACATATGTCCCTAATTTCCCCATATGAGTACTCACATAAAAGTCAGAAGTTACTTACACGTCTGGAGTTAAAAGAATCTTTACAAGTTTTAACAGTTCAAGGGTAAAATAGAAGCTTTGAACTCAAACCTTTGTCTTGAAATGCAAAGCTTTTTTTTCTTTTCCTGAAAAGCTTTTTATGCTGTTTTACAACTTATCATGGACCAATTATTTAAAAGTCCAATCAGTATTTTTTCTGCTTTAATGGATAGAATTCCTGACGTCCATAGAAAATGGGGTCAGGCACAACTTAGATTAAGCAAGCAAAAGTTTGAGATTTGTACTATTCTCATCAATCACACAAATACGTGAATTTATTTTACATTCCCTGATGATTCAGGGCCAACAATGAAAAAATTTTTGAAAATCCCAACAACTCTGAAACACTGGTTACGCAAGAAGCTGGCATCCTGATGACATGAGTGTGCCCATATATTTATCTTTTCCACGCAAATCATTTTTGTTGCAACCTGCCAGTGAAACATATGTTCGGAAGTTTGTTATTAAACAGACTTTTTAAAAGAAGGAAATACAAAACTGTTTTTTTAAATCATGTAGATTGCAGCAAACCCACTTACCAGTGATTCCCCCATCAGTGATTTGGAAAGAACATTAGACACAATTTGCAGCTTCCCTTTGAGATGCATGCAGCAGAGCACTGCCCGGAGAGATCCATCGCCCTTGGCCAGCCCCTCTCCCAGCACTGCAACACAAATCAGCCACTATTACCCTCAGCACACCAGCCATTTCAGTCATATATACAGTTTTCCTTCACCCATAACGAGAAAACAAAGTCTGAAGCTCAGGTTGAATCCATGGCTTGTTGGATGTAAATTAAGTATCACGTGCTGTTGTCTAATATTAACTTGAAGCTTGTCTCCCATCAGCTAATAAACTCTGCACATGAGCTCAAAAAAGGTTGTCATGTTTACATGCTAAAATAGACATAAATTAAATATGGGAAGGGTAAATCCAAATATCTGACACAGACACAAAGGACCTCCTCTCACAGAAAGGGTAAAAAAGAAATAGCAACCAACAACCTCTCGGTAACACAAACATGCTCAGGAAGATCCATTCATGCTCACAAAACACATGCCCTGTCGTTTCCAAAAATAGCCAGCCTCCTCATGGGCAATTCCTGCTCCTCTGAAAGGGCTTTCATTCACTTAAGCTGCAAAGTGCGGCATATAGCAACGATTGTTTGAGCCCAGAAATTTACAGGCTCCCTGTAACAGAAAACGTTCTGAATGCTTCCCAGCACGGGATCGGCAGCGAGCAGTGCCAGACAGACACTTTCTGAACACTTCCAGCAGGGACAGGATTTATTTCACGATACAGACGTGCTTCAGACAAACTGGAACAACACTTAATCACACGTATTACCTGTCCAAAAAACGAAATGCCAGAGTGACTAAAAAGCTTAGCAAGCTAAGCGTGTGAATTGAAAAGAAGGCTGGACAGTTGTTTAAAATTAAGGAATTATAAAATAACTGTTATTGCAGGCAACATCAACATCTGTGTTTATGCTGCTACTCATGCAGATGCAAACAGCCCCTCTTAGTGCTAACAGGAATTTCACATTCACCACAACCTCAGGATTATATTTCAGAATAATAAATCAAAATTTCTCACTCAACGGACATTCATGTCGTTAACAGAAATTGCATGAAAGACTCAATAAATAAATAGTCCCACAAAACAAATAAAAACAACTAGGCATCTCTTCAAACTGCAATGGTAACTAAATCCTTTTTTATAAAGTGCCTCGAAGATTAGTCTGAATTCACCATTCTGATAGTACTGACCACATTGCCAAAAATAGAACTTCCTTCCCAAATCAGAAGCAGAAGCACCAAAAATAGCTTTAACATGTCTGACAGTTTGCTATTTTAATCCTGAAGATTAAATCTCCAATTATGATATTTCATATCACTATCTGCATAATGTCACCAAGCTAAAACATATGGTTGCACATAAAAAGTTGCAACACATTAACCAGTATCTTTTGGGAAAGATTTGTGGAATAATTTAACAGACTTTAAGTCATCATCATTCCTTGTAACACTGCAAGCAGCACACTATAAAGAACATGTGTTTCTCCAGCTACTCCAGAATACACTGATCTTTCAGGTTCAAATAAAACCATCATAACTGTGCAACATGTCAAGTCTTGTAAAAAGGCAGAAGAGCAGCTTGAATAAAGTTCTGCCTATTATAAAAAGCCTGTGAGTATCAAGGAGTGTGAGTATCAAGTAGTCCATGCTAAGGTTGTTTCTTCCCAACAATAATTCAAACATAAAACCAAAACTAAGACCTTCTGGGATCATAAATGCAGATACTCTAAATGTCAGGAGCTGGGCTACAATTGATAACCACACATCATGGAGAACCACAACCAAATCATTCATTCATATATTCATAAAAATATGGTATGTGTGTATATATATATAAAAAAATAAACACATACACAACATTTTTATACATATACATAAATATGGCATTTGTAAGCTCAAAAATGTCCTCAGTTTTAGATCTGAAAAATAATATGTGCAAAATACGCTGGCATGAATGAAGGAATTTAACATTAACCTGGATGCTATTTCTTTGTTAACTAATATACATTTAAAGGCTGTTTCTTCTTCTTAATTTTAAAAAAGGAGATAGAGATCAGTGGTCCTATTCCACCCACTTCTCTGCCTGTCCAGCGAGAGATGACGAGCAGTTACCATGACAGTTCCTTTGAGATCCTGGTAACTGACACACACGCCCAGAACAAGTTCCAAAGATGAATGTCACCCCTGTCCCCTATGACAAACCCATCAGAGCTCATCAATGAGAACACTGTTCATTAAAAACAGCATTCTCCCTCCTACCTCCTTTACCCATCATTCAGCCTTCCATATGTCTCTCGCTTTTATTTGCCATCATGAAAGACAACTCTGAAGTTAGAATATTACACCCCTATAGCATACATCAATAAGGCAAAAGAAATTTTTAAAATATTTCAGACTATTTCAAGAATGGTACTGATTAAGACTTTTTTAAGTTATTAAACTTTAATTTTACACCTACAAAAAGCAAGTTTCTTTTTCTTAGTCAATTTTTATGGACCTTTACAGGCAGGTTGCAGAACTCCACAAATTCCCCAAACCATGACTTGACTATCAGTGAAGACAAATACATTAAAAAAACTTTGAAACAATATAAAACCCACAAACCCAGAAGGGAACAATTTAAAGATTATCCTTGCTAGCATAGGAATGTCAGAAGAGTAGATCACAGTCGGTGTAACAAACTGTCACCCAAAAAACTTCCTTTAACATTCAGGAGTAGTTAAAGAATCAAAACCCAAAGGTAGGATCTGCCCACCTTTTCTTTCCAAATCTAACTGTGTTCCAACACTTCCAAACTCAGTGAGTTCTCAGTGAATTCCGAATAATTTGCATTACAGATGAACAACAGAGGATTAGGAAAGATGGTTAATTCCTTCCAAAATACCCAAACTGAACAAGGCAGTGAAACATGAAAGGCTCAACTTCAATGTGATATAGGCACATTTGGAAGCTTTAACAAATGTGCATCATCCTGATTTCCTCTGAACTAAGTCCCAAATGCAAACCAAAATATCCACCCTGTCCCTGGGAAGAAAGGCGGAACAATCAGCTGTCTTTGTGTCTTTGTAAGGATCCTGACATTACCAACTCTTCCTACATTTGTGCACTAAAATAACTATTAGCCAAACAGCACCACTGTGCCAAAGACACGTATTTGAGTCCTGCTACTTAAGTAAGAGCTGAAAAATAGAGAGATCTCTCTTTAAGGAAAAAAAAAAAAGAAAAAAAAAGGCAGAAAAAGTATTATAAAGCAGATACATAATTTTAAATAGGAAAAAAACCACTGTTAGCAAACTAACAAATCTGGGCATCAGTTTTAAAAATTCAGACAACTGACTGCAATTCATAACACTATGTAATAAAAAAAGAAATAAGCATACCATGCCTACAGTCTTCATCTGCTTGCCCATACTTTTTCTGAAAGGTAAAACATGAAAAGTTTAAAAATGGCATTATTCCAGTTAGCATAAACAACTACATGCTTGAATTACAAGTTTTTTAAAACTTTTTAGAAACCATTACCTTTTCTTTTCCTGGCTGGAACATGTAAAGAACATAAGTCACATGTCAATTATAATATAATTAATTCTTAGAATGCTGACTCTTTCTCAAATTCTCAGTTCTTGAAATGCTGACTTTTTCTCAAATTCTCAGCACGTAGGCATTTTAAAAGAGGAGTCTGAATGGGCAAAGGTGTGTGTTTTATATGTTTGTGGGTGGCTTGCAACAGCTAGGAAAAAATATAAAACTTAACTTTCTAGACACTGGGGTTTTTTTAGACTTGCACTAATATTGTTCTGTTGAAATTTTAAGATATGCATATTATTTATTCTGTCCTTTCAGTAGTGATGTTAAAGATTTTTTTTTTAGTTAAACAAGAAGGAAAATTTGGATTCTTTTCCTCTTTTAAGACTTTACATATCTACATAATTCAAGCCTTTAGTAGAAATGTTTTGATTTCAAGTATTTTTCCAAAGTCCCTGCAGACTCACTGCAACATCACTATGATGAACACCCAGACAGGTGCCTCAGAGGATTTTCAAAGAGTGATGTCAGAAATGTATCAAATACTCCAAGCACCAATCTGCATATTGGCTTATGGAAATAATTTTGAGAGGTCAAGTCTGTGGTAACACAACTTCTATTAGAAAAACCATCCTCACTTACTTGTGAATCTCTTCCCCTGAGGAGCCATAGGTCACTTCTGTGTTTAAGAGGTTTCCCAATTCTCGTTTTGCACACTGAATAGTCCAATCCAGCTATTTATTTAAAGAATGCTTAAAAACACTCCCTAATCAGATGGGCAAGGTTTGTCTTAAAGCTGCCCAGCAAAGTCTTGTGACTTGGCCAAACTTTTTCCACCTGGGATGAAACGGCTCCTACTCAATACATTAAGAGCTGGAGTGGACAAGGCCACTGTAAATCTGTAATAGCATTTCAGAAAGGTAAGAAAAAGCAGGTTGTAGGTTTATTCTTAAGCACTGAAATGTCGTTTCCTTTAAGAAACTGTAGCTCTGATGCTTTAAAGGAACGACAGGACTTTGGCAATGGGGTCACCTCTAATTCAGGGTTACGCCTCTTGCTTTGCATTTACAAACCTTTACAAGACTCGTTTTCACCTTTCCACTAAATATTCACCAGTCTAAAAGTTGCATCTTTCACCAGATATGCTCTAGCCTAGCCCTGGAAAGCTGGGATTAAGCATTAAAAGACTAATTTTAAGCCTATGCAAATAGAGTTAAAGCAGGTACAAACCAGCTACCTAAATTCTGGCATTTCTTAAATTTGTTTTTTGAGTGTTTTTATTTGTGGAAACTATAATTTCATGCTCTTTAAAGATAAGGTAATTTGGTATGTAATTCAGCATATGTACCCTAAACCCAGCTATTTGCCTTCCTGGAATATATATATATATTTTCAGAACATTTAAAGTATTTTTCCTTATTTGTTTAGAAAACTGTGATGGAGACCCAAAGCAAGAGGTTCCAATCCTGAAAAATAAACGGATCAGGGAGAGCTACAAGACAGAAGCCTCATGGATGCTATAGCAAGAGGGATTCTGTGGGGAGAGCAACACGCCAAAAATTCTGAGCTGTATTTAAACCTTGACAATACAAGATATTTGACTTTTCTTTCCAGTTCACTAGATACTATAAAGAGTCACACTCACAAGTTGTAAAAAGGAAGCAATTCTATACAGAAGAGTCTCGATTTTGATGCGGTCGAGTTCTGCCTGGCAGGGCTCCGGGAGGTGAGCTGGGGGGTACTGGCTGAGGGAAAGGAGAGCCTCTGTGCAATGCTTCACTGCCACTTCATAATCCTGCTGCTTAAGGGATTCACATGCTTGTTCACATGCCTTCTCTGGTCTTCTGTCTGCCATGACTCAGGGACAGAAATCCTAGAGCGGGGGCAGAGGGGACGATAAAACGTTGGTTAGCTGTGGAATGGCACTGACAACTTGCCAACCAACTTCCATTCCCGTCTCAAGGTGCTGTATCACATCCCCCTCGTGCTATGCCAGTCACATTTCCTAAACCAAGCTTCTCACTAACTAATTTCTTCCCAGGCTTTTCTCCATCGCTCCCAGCTCTCGGTTTTGATTCTAATTCAAGAAGGTACTGAAAGCCCACGACTGATTTTAAGAATGTAAGTAGGGGTTTCGAATTTTAAAAGTCAGCATGGATTTAAGCAGAGGCTTTTGGGTCTTCAATGGCAACACAACCTTTGCTTTGGAAGGAACACAACTCATCCCCTAAGTGCTGTCTCTGAGCCTGCAGCCACGTACTCCACGACGTCTTCTCTTCCAAGCACTTCTCACCTACGCTCGGGAGGAGGAGACGCTTCCTCTGCGTGAAGCACAACAGGGGCGGACAGGGAAGGACAGAAAACACCAGGGGGTCAACAGCAAACCAACCACTTGTCTCTTCCTTCTGCTGGTTCAGTTACATTTACCGCTGAGAAAGTCCAGATACCCCTGCCACACCAACACCCTCGTGCAGAACTTCTTAAATAATTTTAAAGTCAGTATTTGGGGGGGGGATTGAGACAGTTGTAATAAAAATGTGTACACAGACAGACATTATCTGCCAACAAACTAAGACAAATGGTTATCCACATCTGAACCGCCAGCAGAAGAGCGAAGCACTTCTATAATCCCTGTCCACATTCTCCCTTCATTGACATATTTAAATACATGACACACCTCCCTGTACATTAAACACTGTACATTAAAGCTGACTTCACAAAAATGGGTTCTGATAACTGAAAGACGAAAAAACCTCAGAGTTCTTATTTTTGCTTTTAGCAAGCCGCATATTGTCAGTATTTGTGATTACAGATCAACTATTACAATTGTCTCAAATAACTATTTTAGTCCACTTTAAAAAGTCACTGTTAAAAGCTTCCTTTATACTTGGTATTTTCAGAATTTCAACCAAAGATAAAGTAACTTCAAGAATTTAATCTTGAAGTCAAATAAATGCATTTTCCTCATATGAAAAATAATCCATTATCCCATTTTTCCCATTAATACATGCCTAAGCCAACATTCAGGAGAAATGTAAACAAGTCTTTTCATATATTGTAAAACACAATGTTCTATGTGTTCCCTTCTATTCTTAAATTTCCATTATCAAAATAATTACATAAAGGAGTATCGATTTTTCAAGACTTAAACCAGCTTCCCTTTTACAACACTAATATAAAAATTTCTCATATACAACTGAAAAAAAAACTTCTCTAAAATGAAGTAACGTAAGCATGAAAATTTTGCATTTATCCTGGTACAAATCTGCGACATGTGCCTCTTTCTTAATAACAGCCTTGCAAAATACTACCTCACTCATCCAGATATTTCTTTTTCTGCTAAAAATAAGTCCACATTTTCAAACAACAGGAACAGGCAAGTAGGTTTTGCATTTCCATACATATGAGTAAATTTATTCATGACGTAATTCTATTAAAGATTCTGCTGGATCACTTAAGCACGTATTTTCAATTACATAAATCTTAGGTATACTTAAGCTGTGTATGCAAGGATCTTTTCTAGATACAACTAAAAATTACCCTGGTTTCCACTTCACTACCATTTTAGGCCACTGTGTATTTCACAAATCTAGGATCTGCTTCCACAGTGACACAACAGTTAATTGATGTTTTTCTCATGTACATTCTGTTTTCCTCCTAAGGGACTGAAAATAGAGGACTCCATGAACTCTGCTGTACTTTTGATTTCCTCACTTCCTGGCTGACATATAACCAAAATTCCTTTGACCAAAAGGCTGAGCAGAGCTTCTGTGTGTTTATTCCCAAAGAGCTGATTAAACACAGATCCCATCCTAAGTGACCTGGCCAGCACAGCTGACAGATTTGAAAGCCCTTCTCCTCCAACACGGCACCACATAAAAGACAAAGATGTTCCTTTATCAATTGCCTTATGCTGACTGGTTGGAGAAATACAGAACTCATCTGTTTGAGAAGCTGGACTTTACACACCCAGCAGTGCCCACACAATTTCTTTGGTCAATGTGAAGACTCCAGAGTACTTCAAAGGGCATAACTGACCCTGAGTAAAATCCTGTGAATTGAGTGGAAGCAAGAGCAGTAAGGACCAAGCTGTGGGATAACCAGCTAAACTGAGTCACACCAATGCTATTTCAGAGTGCGAAAAACCCAGTGAAATCACAGTGCATGGGACACTGCAGCGTAATTCGTTTGGAAAAAAAGTAAATTATAACAAACAAAACCAGTATGTGGACAACATATGGAAAATGATGCACTCAGGCTCTCAGATTTCATTTCAATCCCATCTCTAGCCATACATGCAGACTCAAACATGCATATTTATTAGGTATTTGTGCCATCTATTTCAGATTCCAATCCAGGTGCTCTAGACTGTTCCTTGGAGACACGTGACTTTTCTGCTGATTTTAGAAACCCTTGTTCCTAGTTTTGGTACCCTAAATCAGCAACCGAGACTTGTGAACGCAAATTACAACCACCATTTCTGAAAATCTAGTCTGTTGAAGTACCTGACTTACCTACATTTCAAATCATTCAGAGCAGTTCCTAAGTCCCAGCAGGACCAGGAAAGTGATTGTTCCCCTCTGCTGGGCACTGCTGATGCCTCACCTCAAGTCCAGTGTCCAGTTCTGGGCTCCTCCCTTCAAGAAGGACATTGAGGGGCTGCTGCGAGCCCAGAGAGGGGAACAGAGCTGGGGAAGGGGCTGGAGCACCAGTGTGATCAGGAGCAGCTGAGGGAGCTGTTGGGACTCATCCTAGAGAAAAGGAGGCTCAGGGGGGACCTTCTCAATCCCTACAACCGTCTGAAAGGAGCTTGTGGCCAGCTGGGGGTCGGGCTCTGCTCCCTGGGAATGAGCAACAGGACAAGTGGAAATGGCCTCAAGCTGCACCAAGAGCAGTTTAGGTTGGACAAGATGAAAAATTTCTTCACTGGAAGAGTGGTTAAGCATTGGAATGGGCTACTCAGGGAAATGATGGAGTCACCATCACTGGAAGTGATCAAAAAATAAGTGTACTTCACAGTACGGTGTAGTTGGCACAGTGGTATTTGGTCAAAGGCTGGACTCAACCTTCGAGGTCTTTTCCAACCCTAAAGTATTCACAGAATCATTAACAGCCAAGGAGTGAAGGCACTTGTTAAAAGAAATTTATTTTCAGTTCTACAAATCTTTACTTTCAAGATTTCAGGCATAAAATTGGAATTTCCACATTCACTCTGAGAGTAGAATTTATTACAGATTAGAACTGAAAGCTGAAGCATCACAAGGTCTGTGCTATATTCCCAACTCTCTTCGCAAAACTGAGCAAATTACTTATGAGCTTCCCTTCTGTCTGCAAAACTGAAATTAAAATACTAAACATGGAACAGAACAAACATCAGGATTATTCATTTTCTCAAAGAGACCTGGAAAACCACATGCCAAAAGAGTTCTAAATTCAATTTTGAGAAATAATTTATCCTATAGTGAAATTTAATACATCTTCAAAATATTGAAGAACCAGTAAATAGGCATATTCTCACTATCTAAAGCTTCATATCTAAAATAGGTGGACATACCTAAGAAATTACACATATAAATATATAATCTGGCATCATACTTTGTACCTCAAAAAACTCCTACCCTTAACTAGAAGAGAACTTACTGAACTTGCACTTCTTTGAAGGCCGAGTTGTACTCAGCTTATCTTCCACAAAGTATTATTTCCAACACCTGGTTAGTTCCAACTGGTGTAACTTAAACCTTGGTGGTTCTTACAACTAACCATGACAACTTATTTTTTTTCCCCCTACAACTAACGATCTTCAGGCTCAATATTCCTAATGAGTATTCCACCTTCTTGCCAAAGGGGTTTTGTAAACAAACATGAAAAGTGTAACTAAAATCCAATCTCCAAATAAAGCTGCACATTTCCCCTCCAGAACTGCAGAGGGGGCTGGGAAAGGCAGAAGGGACAGCTTGAGGAGGAAGAGTGGTAAACAATGTGATCTACACAGTCGTTTATTTCCAAGTAAACACTACGCCTGCTTGGTGCACAGGAGGCTCTGAAGAACTACTCCACAGTCGGATGAGTCCAACTTCAAATTAAAATCGATGTAGGAGGAGAGAACATCATGAACTAAAATTCTACTGTTTCACGGCAGTTTAACTCATGACTGTGCACTTCCATGCTCCATATCTTACTGATGTGTTTCATGGAATCAAAGGGTCCATACACTTAGATAATGATAAGTTAAAGCATGTGACGGTTCCTAAAAAAATTTCAAACAGATGCTTTTTCAATTCACTGTAAAGCATCTAGCCAGATAACTCTCGCTGTACTTCATAAACAAACAGATTAGAGGGCACAATGCTGTTCCTATTAATGTTACTGGCAAAATTCCCAATGTCTGCCAAGACAGAAGGATCAGATCCAAGGTCTCGCATGCCAAGCTGACAAACAGTAGACAAGTCAGTAAATATTTGCATATTTTAACCAAACATTAACATCTCTTGTAAAGATTTATGCTAAAGCAATGATGTTCAACTTGCAGTCCTACAGTGAGACTGGTAGGGATTTACTGTCAATCGAATTTACTTCAAGAGCCACATCCTGGGAATCGCAGAGTGAAGCAAATGAATGAGACCCATTGCCATGGGGAACATGCAGGGGAAGAGCCTCTCCAGCTGCCTCCCATTACAATCCATAACCCTTCAAACAGTTCTGCTGAGGGAAATAAGCACAAAATATTCCTTGCCAAAGCCATTCAGCCGTGTCCTCCTGCTAGCAGCCCGCTGTCCTGCGGGAAAGGAAAGCAGGAGATGGATTTGCCCTTCCATCGCCTATCGCGGTCAGGCTGGCACAGACGCCGAGAGAGCGGGGCAGGAATTCCACTCATCCTGCCCCTCTCTACAGAAATACAAGCACTCTGTTTCCCAATCCTTTGGGATTTTTCAGCCCATCTCACAGACTGGAAAGGCTGGCCACCAAACTGGAGAGAAGTCTTAAACATGTAGTAAATTCAGGCAACACTCAAGAAAAGACAGCTGGTTTATCAGAACTGCCCAGCCATTCCTTTTAAGAGCAAGAAGAGACCTACTAGATTTATTTACGAGACTGGTTGTTCTGTCCTTCCTCAGTAACTCCTGAGCTTCAAGTCAATTGGAACTGAATTTGCCAGAAGTCTGAAGGGTCTCGAAGATGCTGCAGGTTTCATGAAAAATGTGTAACAAGACAGATAATGGACCCAGGGAAAGGTTAAGTTATAACTCAGCCTCTTATTGATACCAAGACATCAGTTACCCCATCAATTACTGCCATGTGCTGCCATTTACCACCAAGATCTGCAGCAAAGTATCACTCACCAGTGAAAGAAAAGTCTTATTTATTTTTCTTGCCCATAACAGTCAATGCCATAGGCTGCATTCATCAACTTAACTGCTCCAGGATCCATCCAATAGCCTCCAGGTTTCACTAAAGCAGAGTTTCCAAACTTTGTAGACTACAGCCCCAAGCAGTACACATCCCAGCCCTTTCTCAAAGTTGTTACTGGTAAACTGAGATGAAAGCAGTTCACACACTAAGGGCTCAAAAATTTGTTATTTCCATAATACATACAAGTAATATTTGGGAAGTCACAAAGTTGGTATGGCTACAATCCCTGTGATTAACAGTTTCCCCCTCACTCAAAATTATCATGAAAAAAGTGACAAGATACTTTAGTTTATACAGGTGTGGAAAGATCTGGGTATTAATCTGAATTAATATATTGAATATATGACACAATAAAAAAGTTAGCTACTGTGAACATGCCAACATTACAGTTGGAAATCATGTGCCACTGGAATGCAACTATAAAAACTCTGAAAACAAACTGCATTTGTCAGTCCACACACTAAAACAGGGAATAGTACATCTGTCCACTGCTGAATCATACTATAGAATTGCTCTGGAATCTCCTGTGATCCCATCTTAAGGCATGCTTGCATCTCTACATGTCAATTGGTTTTGTATTATTACCAAATACCACTAAAATACCTTTAGATCAGTAAAATAAAATTAAATATCCATTTATTTTCCCTACCTATTGTGGTAAAATAACCCAATCTTTGCCTTGAGACAAAAAATAAAATAAAAATCCAAACCCTCTTTATTCAAGCCTCCGGGATGGAATAAAAAAGAGCTGCACAAAATACAGAAGTGATTTACAGACATACACAGAAAAAAAAAATGCGCTTTCCTAGTGTCATGACATACACATCATAAATAATCCCACTCTCAGAAATCATTTAATAAAATGAGAGTAGATAATGACAGTGCACTGTACCAATGCAACAGAGAGGAAAAGGATGGTGCATCTTTCATACACATGGTGCAGAAAAGAATGATATGAGAGGCGCTTTTGGCTTTTTTTTTTCTTTTAAGAAAAATGTAACAGCAGAGATCTCATGCACTCATTTATTGCAATTATGGCTGAAGTCCGTAAGAGCAGTTAAGGAGTTCTCAGAAATGCACTGCACACCTTACAGAACAAATACAAAAGCCTCCACCCTTGAGAGAGGACAATCTAATCAGTTTTCTGAAATAACTGAATTACTTTGGCTAATGTTGTACAACTCCAGGCAAAATGACCCTACTTTCAATTCCAAAAATGATGTTAAATCTGAAATGGAGCATACAGAATGAGGCAAGCGCATTTCAAGGTTTTATGCTACAGAGTAACAGCAGCAAGAATCCTGCTCCAAGGCCCCTGAGGAACATGATATGCCTGTTTGGGGAAGCGAAAAACGGGAAAGAAGAGGTTCGTGATGCCCTCCACACTGAAAAATCAGAGACCATAAATCAGGAGGACGAGTGATCTCTGGCCACATAAATGGAGCTTTGAGTCTGATCCTGTAAACTTAAAGTATAGAATAAACACAAGCACGTTTATCGAAAAAGGAACAAGAGCCTGCGGGTGGTTTATCATTCACACAACGGCAGATGCAATTGAGATTAAGAGCAAATGCCTGCTGCATCTGGATCCTCTGCAGGCTTTAAACCACTTTACATACATCACAGAGAGTAACAAGTTACATTTTTTCACATGCCAGTTATGACTTCAGTACAGACTACTAAGTGATTATTAACACTTTATTACCTTTACTAATCTCTTTTATCTTCATTTTGGAAATAGCAGCAAATGGACAATCTGTGCAGCCAGCAACACCCAGACATGGACAGACTGGCCATCTTTGGCTCAAAATCTGGAAATTCCTCATGGCCTCAGCACTTGCAACCACCCCATCCACCACATCCTTAATACCTTCACATCCTGCCTTTAAAATGATCCTTTTTCACACAGCTGTCTGAAAACATCACCTGTCCTGATGAAACTAAGCAAAATACCCGGCAAGTCAAAGCACGGCACCTGCGTGACGTGTGCTGGTGCTGCCTGAAAGCCATTCGCAGCCAACAGATACAAGGTTCCTACTTACACACAGCAAATATATACACACACATATTATTGCATTCATTAATTTCACAGAACAAATACTGGGTTGTAAAGTTCGATACTCTGAGGTTGTGTGAGGACAAAAGCATCTGTACAAGCTTATGCTGGCCTCCTGTGTGTCTGCATTATTACGATATTGCCTTTAACTGTGTTAGTCACAGAGTACATTTTCCAAGGGCTACCTGGCGGAATGAGCGGGCAGAACGGAGGCTGCTGCTTAATGGACATCCAGTGAAATGCTTCAGCACAAGGCTTGGAGCCTTATTTACTGCGTGCCTCTCAAATCTTGTTCAAAAGACAGCAGTTGAATGTTTTCATTAACTTTTTAATAATGCCTACAATACTGTGACCAACCACTTTACAAGAATTAAGAAAATATCTTTATCATTCTGACACTATTCCCATTTTACAGAGAATTAAGATAAGAACATATAAGGCAAAAGTTTCTATAAACTTCTTATATTCACACTAAGAGATCTAGAAGTGGTTTTTCCCCACTATGCTCTGCCTGTACTGTACAGCCCTTTTACACGACCAAGCAGAGCACCCGGTGTCTGCAGAGTGACTTAGGAGTATCCAGCATTTCTCTACATCACAACATGGGAAAATCATTAGAAATACAGAAAATGAAGTGCAGCAAAGACAGGGCTTAAGTAGGATTTGCCTTCTACTCTTTTGCTATTCCCTACTCCATCTCAGAAACACTCTCTAATTTATGCAGCTAGCAAAACTGTATTCCAACAAACAACTGTATTAGCATTATAAAATAAATCATATGTACCCACACCGCATAGCCTCCCTTCTATTTCTTTTGAATACTAATATTTTTCAATCTCCTTCTCCTCATTCAACCACCCCCATCTCTGCGTTTATTGTACATAATTCTGCGAAAATCTGCATTTTGCACCTTCTGTTTAAATCCAGTCGCTGCTTCCTCTGTGCTGCAGGAAGGTAGAGCTGGGAGGAAAGAGGAACCTGGTATCAGGAGAATGGAAAGAGAATTTTCTGTGCTCTCGTTTTTATCCAAAATCACACCAGGGAGGAATGCAGGAGCCCTAGCCTTCAAATTACTGAGAAATTCTGTTCAGCTGAGGCTGAAGCATATTCACTGCAGGGATTATCTTTTACATTTGTACTTAATGCTGATTCGACCAACGCTGAGAAGATCTTCACAAGGTTGATCACAAGTACATCCTTGGCAGAAACATTATACAATAACACATCTCAATTTTTCACAAAGCAGCACTATTGGTCATTAGATCATTTCTTTTCTAATTTATCATGAACACAAGAAAACATTTTGCCCAATTTCTAGAAAAGATGGAATTATGTTGGCAGAACCTTTCTCTCCTCCGCAGCACCCAAAAGGTCAGACTATGAAAGACACCTACCATGGGAAATTTCAACCCAAATAATTAAAATCTGGCAAGCAATAACCAAGCGAAATGAGGAGTATGTCACAGTAAGCATCAGGTAACATAATAATAGGTGGTGCTTCTGCCCCACCTAAAGTTTTTGGCTCCTTCATAGAAAATCTTTACGTAAACAATCTTTCATAATAACTGGTTAACAACAGCAGTTTGTACTCCATATACCTGTATGGTCATACTGCTTTTTGTGAATAGAGTTTCTCACACTTACCCAAGATGAGGGCATTTTAATTGAAATATTGTCCCATGGTTACCATTTTATCCCCATAACAACATCACCAATTACTTACTTTAAAAAAATGCATTAGAAAAGTAATTTAATCTTTGCTTCTCTTAATGAAATTTGCCAGAGAAAAACAAAGGGAAGAAAGAATCAACACTGCACGACCAGCCAGCTCTCCATGGAGCAGCATCAACCTACAGGACTCAAACTCAAACACACTTTGCAGAACAATATCCATATTCTAAAAGCTGGTTTAAACATCATAATCCACAGCCTTCCAAACTATGCTTTACTTGTGGCAGAACCTCTCTTCTCAACACTCGAATAACAGAACATGGCCTTGTTCCTGCCTCTGCACTAGTGTTTAGTAATAATTTTGACCAAACAGTGAACACCACTCATCTTAAGGACTTACCCAGTCCTGCAATTCCTAATATTATTCTCCACTGAGTCATAAGGTAGTGCCAGAACTCCTCTCTGAGAAATGTCTGCTCTATGATATAGTCACATCTGTGTCGATGTGACTAAACATGTGTCACCTCATTTTCAAAACGCCAAGCAAGCGCCAAGCTGTGTTCCCAAGGAATGCAAAGGGGAGTCAAAGAAGATTCCCAAGCATCATCTCAACACAGGACACATATCACTGTATTTACAAATATATTTCGGAAGTTTAAATGCAAAATCACGTCGCAAAGTTTTCCAGTGCTCACTGAACCTGTCACTCATGCAGCACCGTCTGCAAAGAGCACTTGACCATAGCTCATTTGCCAAACTCACCAATTTAATCAGTCTCAGAGACATAATCAAAATTAGCAGCTCCTAACTCTCAGTCTCATATTCAATTCACAGCTTTATCTAATACAGCTGTATTTGGATTTCAGAAATAAAAGTGTTTTTAAACTAGGAAATTATTTATCACAGCATATCCCCATTTCAAAAACCCCAGGCAAACTCTTCCCCACCCCCAGCAGCTCCAAAGCTCAGTGGTTCAATCCACATTTTCTCTTCTTGACAGGATATTGTAGCAATGCTGAAACAGTCTTCCCTCAAATGTCAAACTTTCACACAAGAACTTTCTCCACTCCTGACACAACCTGATCCTGCAAGGCAACACCTTCCTGGGAGCAGATCTACCTGAAAAGCACAGCTTTGATCCCCAGGGCAAGTGCAGATGCTACAGGTATCTATCACAGTTTTACAGTTGGATAAATGGGGAAAAAAAATAAAAGCCCCAAGTTGATTTGCTGTTTGAGATGCAAAATATGAATCACTCTTTCAACCCGTTCTAAAGGCAAAAGATTGGAAAAAATCTTCATGCTGAATATCAGGTACATTGCACAGGTCACAAACTGAGCACAGGAATCAGCCAGAACATTGTGGCACAAACCAGGAAAATTTTCTTTCAATATACCTCAGCCTTCATTGCAGCTTTATAATGAACTTTAATTTATTATAGTAGTGAATAATACTGTGACTGAGTTTTTTGTTACGCATTTACACAGTGCTTAGCACAAAAGGGTCCTACCGTAACAGATTTAATAACACAATCATGCCACCCACAGATCCTCCAAACACATCTTTCCCCAAACCATGCCTATTATGTAACTGTACATGGTATTTTTGTGCGCAGTTTCGAAAGTCCAAAGCAGTAAATAACCCTCCACCTCTAAAAACTGCTGTCTTTGTTGTAAATAACCTTTGAAATTCATTTTTACATGACCGTGCTTCAAATAGCTCGGCATAATATAGCTAAGCCTAGTTTGGGGAGTTGTCTTCTTACTCTGTATTTTAATTACATTAACCTTTCTGCATATGGATAATGCTTTTATAACACCCCTGTTTCCTCTCCTCAAATGCCTGACCATGGTAGTACCAACAGGTTCCATTTTTAGCCTCTTTCAAGAATAGAATATGGATTCCCAAGTTCTCCCCTCGCAGCAAACCCTACGAGCAACACCGCAACGTGTATCCAGAACACATTTCCCAACGGAACTCGCCCTCCTCACTCCTTCTGAAAGGAACATCAGCGATTCTGTCACGTATCTGAAACCCCACTCAAAGAACTGCATCAGCAGGAATGAGCAACCATCCTGCTGCGGTTAACGGCATAATCCTGACAAAACTTGGGAAGGAGGAGCGGTGTCTAGCCCAGCCAAACAAATATAAACAAAGCTACAGCCAAGTACTATCAGTCAGTTCAAACGGCAAAACAAATGTCCTGCACCATTCCAAACGTGTGAGTGTCTCAAGATATGGCCAGAGCACAGTTACCTCAAAACCATTAGCACGAACAACTATAATCAAAAACATCACTGGAATAAAAGACCCACAGCACTGCGTTAGCACAGATTCCGAACTATGCAAAAAACATTCCCCTTAACAACCTCCCCGTGTAGATAATGAGAGAAATCCAACAAATTCTGGCTCCCAAGACAGCAGAGGAGCAGATGCAAGGCAGCTATCATGGCTGGTCCAACAGGATTTGGGAATCCCAGCTGATAGGGAATTTAGCTGAGACTTGTGAAGAACGTTACTTGGGAACAGAGTCCTGTCCTCCCAAAATTACCCCAGGATAAAACAAAATTTTCATTTAAAAAAAATACAGATTACCTTACATAAAGTGAAAAGATACATAGGGAAGAGGTGTTATTTTGCATGCTGCCAAAACCACTACGCTTTTCATTTGTGGCATTCTCCATTTATGATGTCCACAAAGATTTGTTACCTTCTTGGTTTGCTGAACCACTAAACATTTTCCAGCAAATTAAACACTCGTGCTGCATTACTAACAACCAAGATTCTCAAAAACAGCTCATGTTACAGATTTCCCTCCTGCCAATGGGGTCTGAAGGGCTATGAAAGACCTTTTAAGAATATTTAAGCACCGTAATACTTAGTGTTTTGATGAATACAGTATTTTTGCTATATATAACTATGGGGGGAAAAAACCCAGACTGTGAAATTCACAGACTGAAAGATCATTTCTAAGTAACACTTACCCTAACTACCACAAAACCAGCTCAGACGAGTCCACACAGTGCTCACATTTCTATCCTTCACTTCCTGCCGCTCCAACATTCAAAATTTCATACCAAACACAAACCTACTGTTCTTTTCCTTCCAATATTTCATCATTACAGCTCTGAGAATCACTAGCCTTGCTACTGCCTACAAACAGGAGAGAGCAAGAAACTTATTTCCCCAAACCAGACATAAGCCAAAGATTCAAAACATTCACCTCAGACACATCATTCTTCATGCAAGCGATATTTGCCAGGACTAGGAGCAACAAATGGCACAACAGCTCACAGTCACATCTCCAAAACATGTCTCTACACAACATCACCTACAAAACTTCTTGCTACCAGCTCAGCAGCACGGTGCATACGCTGCTTCTTGGAAAATCTGTATAGTTCAGTGCTATTAGTTCTAAATTACCTTCCTGCTAAGGTTCAAGCCTTCTAACATCTGACAAAGACTCCATGCCAATCAGAAAATCTGATAGTTTGTACTCATTCGGAAGTAGGATGGGCCCACAGTCACCACTCAAACTTTATAGTCACGAAATGGAACCTCTCCGTGTAGGAAAATTACATTTAGGGAGGAAAAAGATTGAAATCTATGATTTCTTATCTGGCTTTCCTGTAATAAGGCTGTAATTTGGTATTATGGAGGACTCTGAGAAAAGACTGGATAAATAACCAGTCCATTTCTAACTTACAACAATGAATTTGCATATAAAATTATAGAGGAATATGTGGGTATTACGTTATAGCCACATTAAGTATCCTTTCACTTCAACTGGCAGTGCAATAGAAATGCAACAGAAAAACAAATTCTCACCCATGGGTAATTACAATCTTCCTGCTTAAATTCCCAATCCCTTCTTTTCCTACAGTAACATTCACTTTTCTGTGTTTCTCAGACATGAGTGATTGCTTCTGTTTGAAGCCTCATGTTGTAAACGTGAGGCTTTCTCTTCGTGTGAAGAGCCAAAATAAATAAGCAAGACTGTTTTGGAATAAGGAACCTGAGTCACATATCAGTGTCACCATAATGAAATCCCCAGAAGCTGGCCTGTTCCTGTGGAGCAGTCTCTGACCTTGCAGACTCCAAATTTCCCTGCCTATGAAGTTTAGGTATTTTTTCCCACCCCAAAACATTTGGAGAAAACAAATGTTTATTTTCCCAGTCAGTATCTCCAGAAGACCAAGCATTCCCTCAAAATTTTTTTTAATTCCGTACCAATGCTGCATGGAAACTTTTGAAAAAACAGTCTCTTTTAAAACATTCTCTCTTCCTTGTTGAAAACAATGGCAACCACAGAAGTTTGCACTAAAGGGAGGAAGAAATCCAACATATAAAGTATCATGCCTTTAAATATATGTCATTGATACATATGAACACAAGTGGTGCCTTGCTGCCAAAGGCCACGGAAGAGATAGCAAGACAAACAAGGATGAAAAAGGAAGGTCTTGTTTGTTCCAATAATCTAACCCACAATCCTTCCATTTATGGGGGAAAAATACACACACCATTTAGTGAAAACGAGATTTTGCCACAGCATCTCAGCAAATGAAGTGAGAAAGGATTCAAAAGCTGCAATATGAGCAGGATTACAAAATTTGGGATTTTCTCCCCCCATGACGAGCCACTGGCAGCGTTGCACAGAGAGGAACACTGGGGATCTGCTTCCTTCCAGGAAGAAAGCGTCAGCACTGCCAGCAGAAACGTCAGGGCAGGACTGAGGCTCGCGAGGATTCTTGGCCTACTGATCCCCCAGGCAGGGGAATTCCAGCTGTCCAACCACTCTATCCCTAAGCTAGAGCAGCGTGACACCATCCTCCCTTCTCCTGCTCCAAGCCAGCTCCCATGACTTTCCCCAGTTACTCAGGCTGTACACAGAGGATGGATTTAAATTATTACCAAAGACTTTTCTAATTTAGATTTCACTCCTGCTACCAGACCTGTGAGGTCCCACTGACCTCAGGAGGGGATGCCAGTGAGGTGAGAGATTCAAGGGCTTTAATAATCTGAATTGCTGCAGCAATTGTTTCTGCCATTACTAAAATGAAAACACCAAGAATAATGTTCAGTAGCAAATGTAAGATGCTAGTAAATAACAAATAAAAACGAACCAACACACTGAAAGTCAGAAAGAACATCCAGATTTAAATACAAAAATAATTGCCAACAATGGAGAAAATATTTCATCAGACTATTAAATTAACAGAGTTGGAAAACATCAGTAATATTATTGCCCAGCTCCTACATGGGCTCTTTCACCCACAGGCGTCAGGACTCCTTACAAGTCAGTAAGACTCACTATCCCTATTTTAAATTCCTTCAAAAGGAAGCACAAACAGGTGAAGTGATTTGCATCAGGCTGTCCACATCTCTCAAGCACTAGACCTGTACCTTATCCACCTGGGAATATCACCTCTTCAAGCTTTCCAGACATGCTGACTTACATTTTTTGAGATGAGAATTTCTCTACGAATCCAACCTTTGAGCAGCAGTTCTCTCCAAACTACAGCCCTTCTTCTACAATCAGATCTACTCACACTGATCCCAAAGCCCAGGAGGAACTTCTCTGAAACCAGTGAGATTTCACAAAGGAAAAGGATCCTCCATGACACATCAAGAAGCAGAACTGGGACAAATTAGAGAATAAGATGCTGCTTCCACATCTCCCTTTAAGTTTTAGTCTGATGGGAAGAGGTAAAAACAAGCCCCCAAACAAGCAAACAAAAAAATCCCAAAATAAACAAAAAAAACCCAACAAAATCAGCTATTATAACCCTTCAAGTCTTCAAGCCATGACTTTAACAAGCCTCTTCCACAGAAAAATTCATCTGGCTCACTGAAAAAGGCACAGTGCCTGTATGAATTAAGAGAGGGAAAATACACACTGTACATTTCATAAGTCCAAAAAAATCGCAGAGGTGAAGAGTGATAAAGGAAATGTGATTTCAGCTAGGAAAAATAAAGAAGTAATTTCTGCTTTCAGAACAAATTACAAAGAGAACTCAATTTATCAGTAATAACACATAAAATGTTCCTTCACTTACCAATAAAGAAAAACTGCTCTGCTAATTAAAGTTCAACAAAAAAAAAAGCTTAACTCAGCTTCTGACATTCACAATTTCTGCGCTGTAAAAGCCAAGCCTACCAAAGTCTGATTCCCCGGGTTTGCAACCCAAAGAGGTGGAGGGAATGTGGTGGCCCCTCGCACACCTTCCCCTCCTCTAAGTTTGAACTGAATGTTCAGAATCAGCTCCTCCCTATAGACCTGCCCAGCAGTCCCAGACTGTCCCCATCAAACAAGCTTTGCCATTAAAAAAAAAATAAAAAACCACCAAAAAAAAGAGAGTTTTCATTCACAATCTACTATGGCTCAAAAGTACTGAAATATCTGAATTTAACACACATTATTTTAAAGCCTCCCTGTTCTACCTATCAGTCTTGGAAAGTAATGCAAACTTGCCAAGTATCACCTGCTTATTTTTTTTATTTCTTTATAAAGGAACATGTCTTTTCTTATATAAAGAATGGCAAGTGGTGTATTTTATCCTTTGCCTTGCTTCAATTACACTATTTATTAAGAACAACAACATCAGACAATGTCAACAATCCAAACCATCCCAACAGGACAAGCCATGGTGATACACCCAATCTGTCAATGGGGATATTCATTTTCAGGGTATTTTTGTGTCTCACAATTAAATTTTTTTTTTTCAATGAAAAGTAAAACGAGTTATTTTAAAACTTCCTCTCAAGCTCGCTGTACCCTTGATAATGCAAAAATCCTATTACCTTGTTAGCTCTTATTCATTTTGTCATTAACTGGGAAACAGCCTTGCAACCGTTTCCCTGCAGTTATTTCTTAATTTCCATCAATGATATGTTTAATCATGTTACTCTAATCAAACAACAATTGCCTAACAAAGCGCTGAAGCCAAAACAAGTGCACTCCTTTGGAATTTAACAAAAGGACACGTCCCACCGCAGGAGGGGTAACACAGATCCTTCTCCTGCCTGGAGATTTGCCCTAAAAATATATATACAAGTGTCTGCTGGGAGGACTGCGTTGCAATGTGCAGTGGAAACTCTCCTGTTTTCAGTTTCAGAGCTGTTCCAGGGTATAAAAGCTGCTCTCAGGACCTGTGTTAAACCTCCCAACTTCACTCCACTCTCCCTGCCAAAGCCTCCTGCAGAAAACAAAAACATCAGCTCATCTGCCCACCCTTCAACCGCTCCGAGGGGGTAATTTTACAACAGCTGTTAAATTCGTCCAATTTATTTTTCCATCCTTCCACAAACCCTACCTACCCCATTTTTTTCACTTCTGTTTCACCATTGTTATTTCCTGGCCGTCTCTCGCGTCCCCTCCCGCCCCGCCCGGTACAAAAACAAAGCTGCCTCCCACCCCCCCTGCATCCCCCCCGGAGCACCCC